>CM065736.1:36900880-36915880 GCA_033310375.1 Conus canariensis
GGGTTACTGGATGGAAAAAGTCGTTCAGGTGAATTGCCTGCGGGTAAAAGTGGCTCCGTACTCCATTAAGAGCCGATACTACTTGTGAGCCAGCTTGTGATGAGGCGCTTTGTGACTCACAATGTGAGCGATACACAGAATTGCTTTGGGCACTTCTACTTTTTTTGGACTGTTCAAGTTTCCAGTTTGTCAGATGTTTCTAAATCATGAAAAAAGAAAGTGTGTGTGAGAGAGAGAGAGATAGAGAGAGTGTGATTGTGTGTGTGCGTGTGTGTGTGTGTGTGTGTGTGTGTGTGTGTGTGTGTGTGTGTGTGTGAGAGAGAGAGAGAGAGAGAGAGAGAGAGGGAGTGTGTTAGCCCAAGGTCAATCACACGTGAACCATTCTTGAGCATGTCGCGTGTTTAATTGAATGGTTATTTAATTGTTTACCATTTGCATAGTAGGTCAGTTGTTTTTCATTTACATTTTTTTAATCTCCTTTTTTTCACTTATATTGTTGTAACTTATAATGAATACTATGTATATGTATTTTTGTGTCCTACAGGTGTGTGTGTCCCTTATGAGTTGAAATCTCTGCGCACTGTCTTCTTTTGGCGCATCTGTAATTTCTCAACCTCTCTGATTAGACTTTGATTTAAGAAACAACGACAACAACAACAACAACAACAACAACAGCTCCAACAAAACAAAACAAAAGCTCACTGAGCTTTCGTTACAAAAAACACACACAAGAAAACAAAACAAAACAAAAAACTTGAGCAGGTGTAACAATATCTAGAAATTTTCTTTTGCTTCCTTCAACCACTGTTAGAGAGAGGGTGGTACATTTCAATTCAAAATCATTCTGTCATTTTAACAGAGAACACTCCCCTGAGTCTATCCCCAGGAGGACCACACCTTCCAACCCTTCTTGTCACAGTGTGTGTGTGTGTGTGTGTGTGTGTGTGTGTGTGTGTGTGTGTGTTTCTTTTCTTCATGACTCTCTCTCTCTCTCTCTCTCTCTCTCTCTCTCTCTCAGTTTTTCTCAAGCTCATTTATGTTACCAATTTTACATCAATTCTCGAAGCCCCTCGTCACACTCTCCCTCCCTTTCCCTCTCACTCCCCTTCCTACATCTGTCTGGCTGAATTGTTCTCTGCCTGCATGATAATACGATGTGACTCTACCGAACAACACTGAAGAGAATTTTGAAGTAGTTCTAGCGCCGATGGATTGTCGTTGGTTGAAGAGACCCCTCTTTCCTTCCCATCTCAGGCTTACGTCACGGATGACGTCGCTGCAACACTCTCTTCCCTCTGTTATCCGACAGTGACGTCATGCTCATAAACGGCCCGGGTCTTTCCTTTGCCACTCACGCCTCCACAAAGGACTCGGGAAGTAGAGACACTCCCTCATGCATTTCTTGAGCTCACACGTCTCACACACTTGGGGAACGACGTATTTCACACAACAACCAAAGCTGAAGACCTCCGAGATGTTAGGAAAATGGCCATCTTTGATCCAAACTGTATTATATCACATTGCACATGTTTGAGAAGTCTCTGCTTCCTTGCAGATGATTACACCTTTTTATTTTAACAGGATAACTTTCTGCCAGTACTTGGTAAACTCTGTTGATTTAAGATAATTTCATGAATACTGTTGACTGTCTGAGTGCTTTGTAGTAGGTGACTCTAATTAACATGTGTGCTTGGACTTAGTGCACACCAGTACTTAATTACACTTTCTGAGTATTTGACTACCTTTAAAGAGTTATTTCCTCTGAATTGTTCACACTTTCTTACTGCATAACACCACCTGGTGAAGAACTAAAGTACAGACAGAAAATGAAAGGTGATATCTTTATGTTAGTCTCACTTACGCCGGCTGAAACCTCACGCTTTTCTGAAAGTTCAGAGGGCATGTGAGAGAACTCATCGAGCCAGAATCCTTGCCACTCATCTACAAACCAGGCTCTGTAACTTCCAGGAACCCTATGACGTCCGCGACTGGCCCAGCTCAGAAACAAGGAGAGTCCATGCCACCACGTGGCCAGGTTGACTATTAACTATCCAGCAGGCCTACTCCTAATGGTGATGCCAACACACAGGAGAGAGATCTGTGCACCTCTCCAGGGGGCATCCCCAAAATGAGCTAAGTTCCCGTGTACCCAGTGGACTCCCAACTCGGATCAATAAAACATTCCCTCCCTTTATGTTGAGAGAAAATGGGAAGAGGCCAGCCCAAGCAAGACCAGGCTCACTTTTGTTGAATTGTAACTATTTCTATATATTTTGATCTTGCATACAAAAGTAAAGTTTATATGTGAAATGGCACTTAACGTGTGTCAGTCTATTTATGTTCGCACATCATTTCGTGTTTGACCCTGTTTCTAATTCCGTCTGTCGCACCGAGCACAAACACTTTTACGTGCATAAGCTTAAGGTGAATTACATTTGAGCCATTCTTCAGTATTTTCAAAAGTCTCGAGAAAAACATTTCTTTGAATGACAAGTAGCGAAAGGCTGCCCCTTCTGCCACTAGTTTGAGAGATTAGGGGTGAATTTTGATGTAAAAACTTCTCTACGATTTTGACACAGAACACATTCCCCTTGAGAACAACAGCTTCCTCCCCAACTTGTTCTCTCTCTCTCTCTCTCTCTCTCTCTCTCTCTCTCTCTCACACACACACACACACACACACACACACTCACACACACACACACACACACACACACACACACACACACACACACAAACACACACACACACACACACACACACACACACACAAACACACACACACACACACACACACACACACACACACACACACACACACACACACACACACTCACTCACTCTGTCTCGTTCTGTTCGTCTGTCAAGTTGTCTATCTGTCTGTTTGGTTATCGCCCATTACCCCTCCTGGGGTACAGGCCGCCGACCAAGGACCTCCAGGCGTCTCTGTCTTGGGCTCTTCTTTCCAGCTGGTTCCATGTCATCCCCATGTTCCTGATGTCTGCTTCCAAATCTTGGCGCCAGGTGTTCCTTGGCCGACCTCTTTTTTGTTTTCCTTGGGGATTCTATGTTAGGGCTTGTCAGGTGATGTTGCTCCCAGGCTTCCGCAGCATATGTCCAATCCAGCCCCAACGTCGTTTCTTGATTTCCTGTTTTGCAGGTAGCTGTTTTGTTCTCTCCCAGAGCTCGTTGTTGCTGATGGTGTCTGGCCATCGGATGCAGAGAATCTTGTGCAGGCAGTTGTTGATGAACACTGCACTTTCTTGGTGGTGGCGACTGCAGTTCTCCAGGTCTCCGCTCCGTATGGTAGAACTGACTTGATGCTGATGTTGAAGAGCCTGACTTTGGTGTTGATTGACAGTCGATGACACTGCCCAGGTCGGTAAAGGCTTCTACCTCCTCTAGCATCTCACTGTCCAGCATAATCGAATTGGTGCTAACAACGTTGGCCTTGAGAATCTTGCTCTTGGATGTTGAGCCCTACTTGTGCTGATGTGGCTGCTACGTTGCTTGTCTTCTCTTGCATCTGCTGTTGGGTGTGCGAGGGTAGTGCCAGGTCGTCGGTGAAGTCCAAATCGTCGAGCTGCATCCAGGGTGTCCACTGGATCCCATGTCTTCTCTGAGCTGTTGAGGTCTTAATGATCCAGTCGATTGCCAGTAGAAAAAGAAATGGCGGCAGTAGGCAACCTTGTCTGACGCCAGTCCTCACTTCGAATGCCTTCGTGAGCTGCCCTCCATGGATGACTTTGCAGGTCAGACCCTCGTACGAGTTTCTGATGATAGTGGTGATCTTGACCGGCACTCCGTAATGTCGGAGAAGCTTCCACAGGGTGTCTCGGTCTACGCTGTCAAAGGCTTTCTCGTAGTCAATAAAGTTGGCATACAGGAATGAGTTCCGCTCGTTCGATTGCTCAACAATGATGCGATCTGGTCTGTGCAGGATCGATCCTTGTGAAAGCCAGTCTGCTGGTCGCGGAGTTGAGCATCAACGGGATCCTTTAAGCTTTCAAAATGACTGTTGAAAACCTTTCCTGGCACAGACAGCAGTGTGAGTCCTCTGTAGTTCGCGCAGTTGCTAGGGTCCCTTTCTTAGGAATCTTGATAAGGTATCCCTCCTTCCAGTCTGCTGGCACTTGCTACCCTTCCCAGATCTTCTTGAAGAGAGGCCAAAGCATCTCTACTGTGGTCTCTATGCCTGTCTTCAGCGCCTCTGCGGGGTTGTTGTCAGGTCCTGCTGCCTGTCCGTTTTTCAACTGTTTGATGGCCTATCTAATTTCTTCTTTCGTTGGTGCACCGCAGCCTATGGGCAGGTCTGAGTCAGCCTCTTCGATGTCTGGAGGGTTCTCTGGCGATGGTCTGTTCAAAATCTCCTCGAAGTGCTCAACCCATCTGTTCTTCTACTGCTCTTCTGCAGTGAGTTGTCTTCCCTCTCTGTCTTTTATTGGTTGTTCTGGCCTCCTGTACTTTCCTGCCAGCTTCTTGGTGATGTCGTGCAGTCCTTTCATGTTTCCCTGTTTTGCTGTTTGTTCGGCTTCTGTTGCTAGGTCATCTACATAGTTCCTCTTGTCTGTTCTGATGCTCTTCTTTGGTTGTTTGCTTCAGTGTGTTCTGCTTATGCTTTGGCTTTCCCTGCTCTTGTTCAGCTGTTGGTGATTGCCATCTTCCTCTCTTCCTCTGTTGGATCTTGCATAGGCTGTCTGCGGAGATCCATTCTTTGTGTTGGTGCTTATTGTGGCCAAGCACTTCCTGGCATGTTGATGTTACTGCCTCCTTGATCTCCTTCCACTTGTCTTCTAGTGTACCGTCTTCTTCTTCCAGTAGTTCTTGCAGTACTTGAAACTTATTGCCAAGAGTTGTTTTATATTCTTGGATCTTGTTAGTATCTCTCAGGAGAGCTGTGTTGTACTTGTGTCATACTGCATGTGCCGTCATCCAATTCTTCTTTAAATTCAACTTAAGCCTGGCCACAACGAGGTGGTGGTCTGAAGCCACGTCTGCTCCTCTCTTTGCTTTCACATCCTGCATGGATCTTCTGAATTTCTTATTGATACAGATGTAGTCAATCTGGTTTTCTGTTGTGTGATCTGGTGAAACCCAGGTGGCCTTGTGGATGTTCTTGTGGGGGAAAACGCTGCCAACGATGACAAAGTTGTTGAGTGCACATAGGTCTGCCAGTCGTTCACCGTTCTCGTTCATGCCCCCAGTCCATGGTTTCCCATGATGGTCTCGTACCCAGTGTTGTCCTTTCTGACCTTGACGTTAAAGTCCCCCATCAGGATGGTGATATCTCTCTCTGGGTACTTTTCTATGATGGACTGCAGTCTGTCGTAGAACTGGTCCTTGTCAGTTTCCTTACTGTCATTTGTAGGAGCATAGCACTGTATCACGCTCATATTCATTTTCTTCTTGGTTCTGGAGGATGTCGTGATGATTCTTGGGCCATGGGCTTCCCACCCAGTAAGCACTCTCTGAGCTGTTTTAGACAACATCAGTGCGACTCCTTGATTATGGGAGGTTTTGTCCTCTTCATGTCCTGAGTAAAGCAGTATCTCTTCCGAGGTCAGTCGTTTCTGTCCGGACTGTGTCCAGCGGGTCTCACTGACTCCAAGCAGGGTTAGAATGATTGTAGTTCTTCATCTCTGACGCTACTTGGAATGTCTTTCCTGTCTCATACATGGTCCTGACGTTCCATGTTCCGATGTTGGTTGCCCTGGTTGAAAGAAAGGCGGTCGGCCTTGTGGCTTCCCGAGACTTCAGGCTTTCACCACATGGCGCCATACATCTTCTTGTCGAAGACCCATCCCTTCCCAGGGCTGAGGTGTCGATTTGATCCTTGGTTGGCGTTTCTGTAGCAGTGTTCTGTTTTACGGGGTAGGGTAGCTAGCCCCACGCCCAACCCTCCTCCTGTATCCGGGCTTGGGACCGGCAGGATTCCCAAAAGGGGTCTCCTGGCAGAGTTTTCAAAAGCTTTAATTGGAATGAATTAGAAGAAAGGAATATTTCTAAATTATCACCATCACTCGTCCACAGGTCCTGTCACGCGTTTTTCATTTACAAAGAGATAGACACACACAGCAAAGCTCTTCTCATACCGACATCCTCCCCTTCCCTTTCCCCTCTTTCTTCCCTCCTGCCTCCGTCTCCCACCACTGCCCGCCTCTCTCTCTCTCTCTCTCTCTCTCTTTCTGTATGTCTCTCTCTCTCTGTCTGTCTCTCGCTGTCTCTGTCTCTCTCTCTCTGTCTGTCTGTCTGTCTGTCTCTCTCTGTCTCTCTCTCTCTGTCTGTCTCTCTGTCTCTATCTTTGTCTGTCTGTCTGTCTGTCTCTCTCTCTCTCTCTCTCTCTCTCTGTCTGTCTGTCTCTCTCTGTCTCTCTGTCTGTCTGTCTCTCTCTGTCTCTCTGTCTCTGTCTCTGTCTCTCTCTCTCTCTCTCTCTCTGTCACTGTCTCTCTCTCTCTTTCTCTCTGTCTCTCTATCTGTCTCTCTGTCTCTGTCTTTGTCTGTCTGTGTGTCTGTCTGTCTGTCTGTCTGTCTGTCTGTCTCTCTCTCTCTTGCTCCAATCCCCACCCCTCATATAATGCTTTGTGGTCGGGTGGGCCATAAAAACTGTAACCCCTCCTCCCACGTACTCCATCCCCTCCCTCTAACCCCGCGATCCCCGTTCCTCCCTGTTTCCTCTTTCTATCCCAAACATATCCACACACACACACACACACACACACACACACACACACACACACACACACACACACACACACACGCGCGCGCGCGCGCGCGCGCGCGCGCGCACGCACACACATATACATATACAGACAGACAGATAGACAGACAGACAGACACAGAAAGACACACGCTCACGCGCACACACACACACACACACACACACACACACAACACACACACACACACACACACACACGCACGCACGCACGCACGCACACACACACACACACACACACACACACAACACACACACACACACACATGACTAACTGAAATCAATTTATAGTCAGATTAACTCAAGGTAGTACTGACAACACACACACACACACACACACACACACACACACACACACACACACACACACACACACTCCACTCCACTCCACTACACCGCAGACCATTACACAACTTACACACCATGGATGGGTGGGCGGGTGATAAAAGCTCTCTCTCTCTCTCTCTCTCTCTCTCTCTCTCTCTCTCTGCCCGACCTTGACTGACCTGTCTCAGTGATGCCCGGAACGGATATAGGAGGGCAGGGCTTGCCGATGCTATCGCCAGCAGCTGGGGGATTCTACGACACCGGCTAGAGGCTGATCCGCCAGCGCCGGAGAAGAAAGGCCGCGCCTGTCACGGAAGGAACACAAACCTATAAAAATCTCTTATCACCCTGCCTGGCGCTCTCCCCGTCCCCTCTTCCACTTGCTGTCTCTGTCTGTCTGTCTGTGTGTCTGTCTGTGTGTCTGTCTGTCTGTGTCTTCATCTGCCTCTTTCTCTCTTTGTGTCTCTGTCTGTCTGTGTGTCTGTCTGTCTGTCTGTGTGTGTGTGTGTGTGTGTGTGTGTGTGTGTGTGTGTGTGTGTGTGTGTATCTGTCTCTCTCTCCCTGCCTGTCTCTGTCTCTCTGTCTCTCTCGATTCCCCTTCAATCCTGTCTGTTGTCTGTAGCTTGCCTGGCTGTCTCTCTCTGTCTCTGTCTCTCTCTGTCTCTCTGTCTCTCTCTCTCTCTCACACACACACACACACACACACACACACACACACACACACACACACACACACACACACACACACCTTCTGAATTGATTCAGCCAGTTTGATCATATATGCTCCGAGCAAACCCCAATTCTGCAGTGCGACGAGATTCAAGCGATTCCCGTGCTGTCTTACATTCAGCTGGGCGCCTTGGCTTAAGGCTGTGTCAGACCAATTGACAACAGGCTACAACACCAAGGCTACATCAGAATGTTGTTATGCTGTGTCAGACCAATTGACAACAGGCTACAACACCAAGGCTACATCAAAATGTTGTTATGCTCTGCATAGTTATGCGGGGATTGTCTTCAGTCGTGACAAGCTCCTAGCATAACATTATCAGTCTCCAAAATCCCTCGAAGTTGGAGTGTGGGCTGCTCACGTGGCAGGGTGATCAAAAACGGTCACACACGTAATGTTCTCATCCCCAGCTGATGCATTTGTATCATAGTGTTCAAGTACTTCGGCTGTTCGGATGATCCCTAGAGTCTTTTAGCCACGGGTACGACGACGACAACAACAACAACAACATTCAGCTGGGTGTCTCCTTATCCTGGATTCCATCTTAACGAAAATGTTGACTGCTGAGCAAACCGTGTTTTACAATGCCCACAGTTTCACTATCTTTAAAGGGAAGATGTGGTTTGCCTGAAGAAGACCTAAGAGGTCGAAACGCGTTGTGTTTTGTCTTGTGACTCGTTTGTCCACGTTTCTCTTGGCGGTTCGCTAACATTTATTTAAGATTTGTCATGCTAAGATCTCGTTGTAACTGAAGTGACATACGGTCAAAGCACACCGTCATTCCTGGATTTGAACTGTATACTTTTACAACGAAATCTGCTCGAGATGTAAATTTCAGCTGTGGCGAAAACGGGTCAGGTTTTTGCCTGTTTTCTCCATGTCTCCTTGATTAGACGAGCAGTTAAATGATTCGTCACGAATGTGCGACACTTGTTTACCAATAGTTCGATGTTCCATTTTCGCTTCAAGTCTGTAGGGAGGTGTGGATGATGTGGTTTCCTTTTCTTTTTCTGTTCTTCTTTTTTCTTTTGATGTTATTTTCTTTCTTTCTTTCTTTCCTTTCTTTCTTTCTTCAGTGAGAATTCAGGTAAATTGGGAGTGAGAGATGATCAGTTTCAGAATATAAATGCTGTGCTTTGGGCTGTCATTTAGTGGGCCCTTGGTTTTTTTATGCTTGACAAAGGTTTTACAAATAAACCGAAAATTTGCAGTATGCATATCGGGTGTTGGTGGTTTTTACCGTTCAGTTTCTTTCTTTCTTTTTTCTTACTACCTACGTTAACGTAATTTTGCTCATTTTTGGTGTGTATTTCGTTTGGAGTGGGGGATAAAGGTGAGGATGAGTGAATGGGGAGACGGGGTAGCGTGGATCTACAATCGTATAATATGAAGAAACATAGAAATGAAGGACAAACACAGGTTCCAGGTTGCCTTTCTAAAACAAGGTTGATCTGATTCGCTGTCAATTAGCAGCTGTTCTAAAAGTTTCGTCAAGTTGCTATTGCTGATCATTCACTTTTTTTTTTTTCTTTCTTCAAAGTCTGATTGGGACTTCGCTGTTGTCGCTGTTTCCAATGCTTTGTGTACGGTACTTTGAGGAAGTATAGCTTGTTTAGATGTTAAGACTTTTTTTTTTGCTTTTTTTTTGACATACCTATCGATTTATAAGTCTTTAACATCACTGACAACGTATCTAACAATTGTAAGTTCTCATTAAACACACTTTTGTGAGAAGATGTTTAAAAAAAAAGCTAAAAACAATGCTAAACAGGTAAACACCTACGCCCCTCCCCCATAAATCTCTCTCTCTCTCTGTCTCTGTCTCTCTCTCTCTGTCTCTCTCTCTCTCTCTCTGATTAGTAGCTGACACAGCCGCCACCGTAATGGCACTGTGCAAATGATAGAGAATGTAGGCAAGTTTCTGTGTCTGCGTGTGGCTAACTTTCCAACGTTTTGGTGCCATGACTCCTATACCGCCCACAAGCATGGACGCATGTGGAGAGGAACTTCATCCTGAGGCCACGGAGAGAGCAGGGCATGAACAAACTATAGACCTTAAAAACATGATGACATGAAGCTGAGGAGAATAAAGATGATGCTACGGAGAGTTTCATTCTGAACCGAGACTATATGTCAGGATTTTGCTCTGTGCTTTCTTTCAACATGTATTCCGCCGCCAGTCAGGCCCGGGGTATACAGATACCTGAAGTGCATGGTAAGGAAATTTGAGCAACCCAATTAAGTAAACGAAACTCGACTGTGTGGTTCCTGTCTTCCCATTGGAGCCCATAGCACACTCTACAACTGTGGATTGGAGCCGGCAAGGGCTGATAGATCCCTTTAACGTAATGCTTGGGATGGGAGCCTCCTGCCCTCCACACACGATAATAAGCATTAGACAGAGATAGCTGGTTGGTTGGGGGGTTGGGGGGGGGGGGGGGGGGGGGTCCCTCCCTTTGTTGACCTTAATATTGCAGCTGTGTGGCTTTTTGTTCCCAGTCCCTGGATCCAGACGCCGCCCACAATGAGGCTGTAGATCATCCCCACTCGATGAAGCTTCTATGGGGGCTGCTTCTCAAATGTCATTTTAATTACGGCCTTGGAAATGCCTGTTGATAGGTTTATCGGCCCCTCATCTGAAGGCTGATCTGTATTCATTGAGAGCCCCAGTGTTTTCCAGGCAGCGGACCGATCGTGAAGTTCACCGTGACAAAGAACGACCTCAGCCTGCTGAAATGATAGTCACTGCTGCGGCAGGGTGAACGTTTTCTGACAGAATAAAAGAAAAAAAAAAAGGCTGGAGATGTTATCTGCGCATTCGGTGGTCCCCGCCCCGTACGGTTGTCTGATCAGAGTGACGGCCGGCTTGCTCTTTTGTGATCCTTTAACCCGGCGCGGATGTCTGGGCATTCTTTGTTATGAAGAGTGGTTTTCCTTGTTAAGAGTAGTTCCCCTTATCAAGAGTAGTTCCGCCTTCCCGATGTTCTAAACTAGAAATATCCTGTTCATAGGACTTCTCTTTGTTTCTGCTTTTCTTTCTTTCTTTTTAAGTTTCGTTTTGTTTTGAAATGAATGTTTATCCTTTATTTCTACTGTTTCGTTTTCTCCTGATTCTTTATCCTGCGTTTCTGTCGTTTATAGTTGCTTATCCTTCCTTGTTGTTGCGTTGATTATCCTTTGATTCCGCTGTTTCCTTCCCTGATCATTTATCCTTTGTTTTCGTCTTTTTTTTTTTCTTCAACCGATTGTTTATCCTTTCATATTTCTTTCTCACCCATCTATCGAGGAAGTTATTTTCGATTAAATTCTGATCCTTGTTTTGCTGCAGTGTGTTGCTTCTTTGTTCTTTGTCGCAGCCGATCTTTCTGTGTCAAAATTCGTGTAGTGAGTTTACACTTTTGCCCTTGTCTGACATTTTTGGTTGTTTACATATTGAACGTTTCTTCATTCTCATACAAGTTTTGCAGGAACAGCCCCCTGGATGCCATGAGTTCCTGTGTCATGATAAGTTTATGCTGCACAGAGGATCTGGGCTGATTGTCTCTTCCAACAGACTGGTCCACAGATCCCCACTTAAAACCTCATACAAAGTCACACACACACACACACACACACACACACACACACACACACACACACACACACACATAGACATAGACACACACACACACACACACACACACACACACAAACACACATGCACGCACGCACGCACACATGCTCGCACCCAACCCACCCACCCACACACACACACACACACACACACACACACACGCACACACACTCACACACACACACGCGCGCGCGCGCGCACACACATACAGAGGTGCACGCGCTTGCGCGCGAACACACACACACACACACACACACACACACACACACACACACACACAAACACACACACACATACATACATACATATATATATATATATATATATCAGATATATATATATATACACAATATATATATATATATATATATATATATATAGAGAGAGAGAGAGAGAGAGAGAGAGAGAGTGATAGACAGATAGATATGATAAATAATGGTGTTTGTATTCAGTCACTAACTGTAGTGAAAATTTGAGAAAATATGACCACGACACACACAAAAAGATAGACAAATACTTTTCAAAGATGGTGAATTATGTATATGAATAAAGTGAAGGAAGAAAAGAAAAAGACAAATATTTGTCAAAGATAGTGAATTATGTACATGAATACAAAGAAGAAACAAAGTGATCTCTAGTGCTGTATAAAGAGTTTCTGTATGTTAAAAGAAAAAAAAAGTCATGGTGCTCCAAAATGTCCCAGCAGTAACAAAA
The DNA here is from genome assembly GCA_033310375.1 of Conus canariensis. Lineage (NCBI taxonomy): Eukaryota > Metazoa > Mollusca > Gastropoda > Neogastropoda > Conidae > Conus > Conus canariensis. The sequence goes on from CM065736.1 coordinate 36,912,980, forward strand.
GCCATTTTAAGAGGGGGGAGGGGAGGGGGGGGGAGTGTTTTAAACTTGCGATACGTTCACATATAGGTGAGTGAAAAATAAACTGTTTTTGCTTTTTCGAGCTGGAAGTGTGAGAAATAGACTAATTTTCACATAAAGGCGAGTGAAAATATCTATTTCACACACTTCCAGCTCGATAAAGCCAAACCAGTGCAACGTACTGACCTGAACTTTAACGAGTTTGCCCTGGGCTTGTGCCAAAAACTCATTTCATCCCAAATTGCCCCCCCCCTCCCCCTCCCCCCTCCATCCCAACCACTGTTCATTACTTATTACTTGCAGCATGACTTCGCCGGGCCTGACTTATCTATCAATTAGCAGGATCTAAAGTGGTCCCAAATGATCGGTGTCAAAAGGGTACGGCATCTGCCAGGAAGCAGTTATGTCCTCTGACATTTTGATGGAATGCGTCATGTGTGCCAGCAACCTGTGTGAACACAGCGCGGGCTTTCATGTGTGGAGTAGGATTGTTCCTGGCTGATTGGTTCGGCAGTTGAAGAGAGTACTTCTCTCGGTCCCACTGGCACCTCTGGATGTATGTTTTTCTTTGTCTTTAGTGCTAAAAGAGTACAACCCAACTTTGCCACACATCCAGTTCAGAATACCCCCTTTCTCAAATCGCCCCCTGACGAGGGAGGGACTGTCATAAGAATGAAGGACCTCACCCTTAGTGGATGACGCCAACAAAAGTCTTTCAACCGTGACAGCGTGACCGTTTTCTGAGGGTGAGAAGCCACAGGATGTTATCTGTCCCGTCAGTGTTGCCCGCCCTTTAGTACGGTTGCCCGGTCAAAGTGACAGCCGCGCCGCTCCTTTGTGATCCGTTATCCCTTGAAGGGGTGTCTTGGACTCTCTGTATAAATGCTTATCACAGTATCTTGGAAATCAGTTTAAGAAATTTCCACTTTGCTCGTGTACAAACGAGCTGTTCACCGGTGATATAGTGTTTATGTATGCAACATTGTGTTCCAGTAAGTGTGTGTGTGTGTGTGTGTGTGTGTGTGTGTGTGTGTGTGTGTGTGTGTGTGTGTGTGAGAGAGAGAGAGAGAGAGAGAGAATGTGTGTTTGTGTGTGTGTGTGTGTGTGTGTGTGTGTGTAAGAGAGAGAGAGAGAGAGAGAGAGAGAGAGATGTGTGTGTGTGTGTGTGTGTGTGTGTGTGTAAGAGAGAGAGAGAGAGAGAGAGAGAGAGTGTTTTGAAAGTGAAAGGTTCATTTCAGATAGTACATTCAGCAATCAATACATTGTGTGTTTTGTTTTTCAGTTTTTAAAAGATGTGAATTAAAATGAAAATGAAAAGATGTTTGAAAAGAAGGAAAAGAAATAGGAATAGAAAGGGACAAAATGGATCAGATTGAAAACAGAATAAAGATTGTACAATACAATATATGTCTTGGCAAAAGGAACGTTATACGCATGCACCCTTTCCCTCCTATCACTCCTATAATACACACCCGAACAAACGGGTATATAGATACAAATAGAATACATTCATAGAGAATATCATTTTAAATAGCAGTTTGGAAGAGATATAAGCCGACTAAGCCTTACGCGACACTTTCATACATTTAGAGAGTTTTTTTTTTTTTTTTTTTTTTTAAATTTCAACATTTTTGATAAACTTGTTTCTGTTCATGTTTGATCGTCAAAGTTGTAGGTAAACCGCTCTATAAATTTTCAACAGAATCACAACAAAAAGAGATAATTTCTTGTCCTGGTTGGAACCATAATAAATGATTGTACCCATGGTAGTCGGTTTTATTACTTCCTTTTTAGGAGCATTTTCGTTTATAAAGGCAAAATGCCTTGCTGACAAACAACATGTTGTGGAAAGTCGCGCGGGCCTGACCTTCAAAGTGGGTTATCATTATCATTATCATGAATACTTATAAAGTGCCTGTCCTCGGATAGAGATCAAGCTCTAAGCGCTTTACACTCCACACTCGTTTACACAATGGGCTGCCTACCTGGGTAGTACCGACTGAAGAGCTGCCAGCTTGCGCTTCATTCAGTCGTTTACCGTGTCATCCAGTCAATATCGTTCACTCAGTTTCCTTACTTTCTTCATTCTTTCCATTTCTCATGCAGGGTGCATGCTATGTGTAACGTGTCATCCATACCGACGGCCAAACTGGCCTTCTCTTCCGAAAGTTGATGGGATTTGACGTGTGTGCAAGATGTTATGCGTGCGTTCACACACGGAACCTCGGTTTATAGTCTCATTCGAAGGACTGTATGAGAAATGGAATCAGAACCAATGTTAACTCCGAGGGAAAATCCTCCTGCACCGAAACGGCTCAGCAGAGATTCGAACCCGCAACCCCAGGATCACCAAGATTACGAGTCCGGCGCTCTACCACTAAGCTGTTTCGGCCCCACTAACCGGCCAAAACCCGGGAAACTTCCCCCCTCCCCCTCCTCCCGTTAAACACCTTTTTATTTCCCTTTGGAAACCCACTTTGTTTTCGTTTAAATCCCTAAGTATCATTACAGCCAGAAATATTGTTCAAGTAGGCGTAATCTAGACACGCTGAGCAATTGCTGTAGAAAAAAAAGGAAATAAACATATCGTGACTAGATATCCGATTAAATAAATTTTCAAAAGTGAAACAAAAAGCTGTCGAAGTACATTTTAACGTCGTGTACATGTAGAGTTTTTCTGTCTGTAAACTTTACAGTCTTTCCGTGAATTGTAGCCTTAAAAACGCATTTCAATTTTCAACAAAGCTAGTTAGGGAAGGGCGGGGGGGGGGGGGGGGGGTCGTTTGTGTGTGTGTGTGTGTGTGTTGTGTGTGTGTGAGAGAGAGAGAGAGAGAGAGAGAGACAGAGACAGAGACAGAGAGACAGAGAGAGAGATAAAGACAG
>CM065736.1:36923380-36925880 GCA_033310375.1 Conus canariensis
ATACTTTTCATTCTGGTGAAACTCTTAAAAGGAGACTTTTATTTTTACGGATAGAAAAAGACAGTTATAACCTGCAACCACACCCGATAAACTTCAAGAACTCAAATCACATAACAGCATTATGTCGGCTACAACTGGGAGCTCGTGAGCTGGAAAGAGAAAAAGAAATATATAGCACAAATAATCAATAAACTTAGGTTGATCACATGGAACACAAAATTCTCTCCTGATACATACGCGAGGGAAAATTTTTTCCATCATCCACTACTAGACTGCCCAATTTTTACAGGGCGATACAAATTAAAAGGTATGAATACCGCATATTTTGAAAGCACAGACCATATTTTATATGACACATGTATTACGGACATCGTACACGTCATTGAGCAGTCAGATTTGGGCAGACTTGTGATTTTTTAAAAAGTATTTTCAGGAGCACTCTAAGTGGAGTTCCAGATTCTAACATGTGAAGGAGAGAGGTGATAGAAAATGACGCGAGACAATAGGTCTGACATTCTCAGCGATCTCTGTTGCCTTTTAATATCGTCTTATATCGTCGATGATAAACAGACGTTGAATTAACCACTGAACCGAACTGATGGAGAAAGGACGTTACTGCAACACAGTAGCGAACAACTGGCTTTGCGAAGTTTGTGGAGTGCCAGAGAGTGAATTACATTCCCTTGAAGACTGTTCTGTAAACGACGAATTGACGTCATGCTTGCTCATTTCCATGAACACCCGCACGCGTTCTCATTCATCAAATCTCTGGTTACATACCTTTGAAAACAAAACTGTGTATCAAAACCCATGTTTCCCCTTTGCCATTAAGATCATTGTCAGGTTGAAAAGGCCAGATGACGTGTTTGACTATCGAAAGTTACGCAATTAACACATGACGTAATCCACAAACTTACAACACTAAAAGAACTAGGTTACCGTGGCTTGATTTATGTTTATCGTGTCCATAATTCCTGTCACGGATTATACGACAATTTCATCAGTCTCAGTCTGAGTTTGAGTCCACCCTACTCCACTGTCTTCATGGACTCCCTCCTCTCCATCTTCCCAGTCGTCTGTTCATGACATTTCTCTTTTTCACTCATCTTCTCTGCCTGTTAATGACATTGACGTATATATTAAGGCTACGTCAGCGGCTGTTGACGCTGTTCTTTTATTGAGTGATGTGAGATTTTTGGCACCATATACCATAAGTGGGCGTGAGTGAGAAACAAGACGCAGGTTTCTACTTCTTCTTCTTCTTCTTCTTCTTCTCTCTCTCTCTCTCTCTCTCTCTCTCTCTCTCTCTCTCTCTCTCTCTCTCTCTCTCTCTGCAAGCATACGTGCATGCGTGCGTGCAAGTGCGTGCATTGTGCACGTGTGTGTGTTTAGCGAACGTGCTTGCTAGATTATGTGTGTGTGTGTGTGTGTGTGTGTGTGTGTGTGTGTGTGTGTGTGTGCGTGCGTGAGTGCGTGCGTGCGTGCGTGCGTGCGTGTGTGTGTGTGTGTGTGTGTGTGCGTGAGTGCGTGCGTGCGTGCGTGTGGGTGGGCGTGCGTGCGTGCGTGCGTGCGTGCGTGCGTGTGCGTGCGTGCGTGGTGTGTGTGTGTGTGTGTGTGTGTGTGCGTGAGTGCGTGCGTGCGTGCGTGCGTGTGTGTGGGTGTGGGTGTAAGTGCGCCTGCGTGCGCTACTGTTTTTATATGATTTTGATGTATGTGTATGTATGCGCGCGCGCGCGCGCGCGCGCGCGTGTGTGTGTATGCGCGCGCGCGTGTGCTTGCGTTTTTTTTTTTTAGAGTTCGAGCTTAAAGTACGCATTTGTTGTGTGTATTAGTGTGCGTGCGTGCGTGCGTGTTGTGTGTGTGTGTGTGTGTGTGTGTGTGTGTGTGTGCACGCGCGCGCGCGCGCGCACGCGTTTGTGTGTGCACTCGTGTGTGTGTGTGCGTGTGTGTGTGTGTGCGTGTGTGGTGTGTGTGTGTGTGTGTGTGTGTGTGTGTGTGTGTGTGTGTGTGTGTGTGTGTGTGAGGGAGAAAAAACGAGATCGATAGAAAGATAGAAAGAGAGAGAGAAAGAGAGAGAGAGAGAGAGAGAGAGAGAGAGAGAGAGAGAATACTCCCTAGATGGCTGACACAACAATACTCCCTAGATGGCTGACAAAAGAATACTCCGTAGATGACTGACAATACAACACTCCCTATCTGGCTGACAAAACAATACTCCCTAGATGGCTGACAAAACAATACTCCCTAGATGGCTGACAGTACAATACTCCCTATCTGCCTGACAATACAATACTCCCTAGATGGCTGACAAAACAAAACTCCCTAGATGGCTGACAATACAATACTCCGTAGATGGCTGACAAAGCAATACTTCCGAGATGGCTGACAAAACAATACTCCCTAGATAGCTGACAATACAATACTCCCTAGACGGCTGACAAAACAATACTCCCTAGATGGCTGACAAAACAACACTCCCTAGATGGCTGACAAAACAACA
>CM065736.1:36930880-36933380 GCA_033310375.1 Conus canariensis
TGTCAAGGACCAGTCTATGACAATCACGCCGTACAGGACCGACAGGACGGAACAATTTCATTTTCTTTTCAATCATTTAATCGAAGAATCGAGGAAGTGGAACCAGGAAATTCGACGCCAAACGCATCAGTGAAAACAAAGCTGGAGGATGTCTCACTCGACAAACCCTCAAGATTCGAAACCACAACCCGTGTGTCTCAGAGAAAACAGTGTTGGCAGCGCGTGTAACTTCCGTTGTTCCCAAGCCATTCAAGGCAGCGTTGTTGTAGGAAGCAGACCAGGGCACTGAATCAAAGAACCTCTTTCCCTTTCTTGATGGATCCATTGCAGGAGTTGAGCGAGATTACGAGGATTAGCCGCGGGTGATGCTATTGCACCCGACGGCAAAGTTTGTACCCGATATGTTCTGTCAGTTTCAGATCAAGACTTTCGGCTGGCCACTGCATTTCGCTGACCCTCGCTTGCTGGATGTTGCTCTGGAGCGATGGGATCAGGCATTGTCGTCTTTGAATGCTGGATTGGAGTCGATCTGCAGGAGAGCTAAAACAACGAAGAGTTGCAGAATCTCATTCAGGTAGCCATCTCCAGTTAAGTTGCCCACTGTGTGGTAGAGGGGTGTGCTAGGACGTGTGCTGATGCCATCCCACACCATGACAGAGCCGCCACCACAACGATTACGTTCCTGCACCGAACAACAGCGTGTGCAGAATGCTGTCATTGACGCCTTCATACTCTGATGCGTCCATGAAATGGTTTCTACCAGAAGCGGGAGTCGTCTGTAAACAGGACCTAAGCCCACTCCTGAGTGTTGCCATGGTCAGTGTACTGGACCCGGAAAGCCTCTCGGTGGTCAGCAGTCAGTGTGGGTCTGAGGACAGGATGTCTCGCATTGAAACCATGGTAACATGAGCGGCTGCTAACAGTTTGATCGCTTGTAGGTGGCAGCAGCTCCTAGACGATGCTCTGACATTTGCAGTTGCGGTTCTTCGCTGCAAAGCCTGCCTCTTGGTAAAACTGCCTTCCTCTGCTGTAGTGACCCTCGGCTGACCAGAACGTTGTTATTGCCGCAGTCTTCCTGGTCCTTGATTTCGTTGCCTCAGTCTGGGATGTCGGTGTTACACTCTGCAAGTGTCTAAGCCCTCTGCCCTGCAAAAACGCTGTCTTGCAGCCAGCAGTTGCTCTTGCTCTGTCCACGTTGTGCAGTTTTAGTCCTGGGTTGGGGGGGGGGGGGGGGCATGTTGCTCGGTGCATTATTTCGTCAGTGTCTCTGCTTCAAAAGCCGAATTGGTGAGCACACTACATGGCCAGAACCCTGTCCTTTCATAAACATCACAAAATGTTGCCCTGGGATGTTTTGCGCCGATGTCATTGGTTTGGATAACCTCTCCATGTTTCATGTTCCCCACATGCAGAATCCTTTCATGCGTTTAACAGGGCACAGCAGAATTAAGTGCTTGCCCAAAATGTGTCCATTGAAACACGCACTGCGTTATTTTGACCCAGGAAAAGCGCAGTTTTATTGTAGGATTTGCATGTTGGCATATGTTATAGGTTTGTATGGTGCCCTCTCCACGGTTCTGAACTTTTTTTTGAAGAGTGTACCGCACAGTTTACGGCGTCGGTGGCCTCCCAGAAGGCGAGAGGAGGGAGCAGAGGGAGAGGTTGGGAGAGAGGAGTGTGGGGGGAGGCGGAAAGGAAGGGCGGATGGAGGGGGGGGGGGGGGCGGGGGCGCTCGACCACTTTCGTTTCATGTTCGCCATCCGTCATCGTTTACGCCGCTGATACGTCAAGAAGTGTGTGTGTGTGTGTGTGTGTGTGTGTGTGTGTGTGTGGTGTGTGTGTGTGTGTGTGGCGTGCGCGCGCGCGCGCGCGCGCGCGCCGTGTCATGCCTCAAGGCTGTTGTCGCACGCAGATTGTGAGTCTTTCAAAAAGAAAAAAAAAGTGATTCATTTTTTGGGGGGTACAAGAAGTTCAAGGTACGTCATCTCCCAAGGGTGTGGAGAATGGTATGTTTCGGAACAGGGGTGTGTGTGTGTGTGTGTGTGTGTGTGTGTGTGTGTGTGTGTGTGTGTGTGCGCGCGCGCGCGCGCGTGTGCGTGTGCGTGTGTTTATGTGTGTGTATTTATATCTGTTTGTTTGTTGTGTGTGTGTGTGTGTGTGTGTGTGTGTGTGTGTGTGTGCGAGCGCTCGCGCGTGTGCGTGTATTTATATGTGTGTGTGTGTGTGGTGTGTGTTTATGTGTGTGTGTGTTTATATCTGTTTGTGTGTGTGTATGTGTGTGTGTGTGTGTGTGTGTGTGTGTGTGTGTGTGTGTGTGTGTGTGTGTAAATGTGCATGCATGCGCGCGTGTGTGTGTGTGTGTGTGTTAAGAAGAGAGAACGAGAGAGAGGGAGAGAAATTTTTGTGTATGTGAACGTGTGTATGCCTGAGAGAGAGAGAGAGAGAGAGAGAGAGAGAGAGAGAGAGAGAGAGAGAGAGAGAGAGTGTATGTGCATGTTGT
>CM065736.1:36938380-36950880 GCA_033310375.1 Conus canariensis
TAGGTACGAGCCAGATGTTTCCAAGCAGACAGACTAAAATCAAAGGAATGGGACTATCTGAGCGCTTCAAACTGGCGCAAGGATAGGGTCACGGGTGAGTGCAAAGGCCTGAAATGTAACGTCAATTGAAGGGAAGGTCATGTATTGGAAGATTGTGATTTCATCGATGAAAATCCCCCCCAAACAAGGGAAATAATTGTTGGGAGTTGTTGTTTCGATCAATTATCAGTTTAATGGTAAATGCTGGCTCGAATTTATGGCATGCGTCAAAACGCTTACATGGATTATATTATATATATATATATATATGTTGGTTTTTTTTGGTTTTTTTTTAGTGCAAAATCCTAATTGTGGCATGTGGCCTGTGCTTCTCTCCACAACTCTGTCGTGCTGCTGGTTCAATCTCTGATGGACTTCTCGCCCCATGAGGCAGTGGGTATGTCTCTTTTTCTGTCTGACTGCCTGTCTGTCAGTCTGTGTCACGGTGTGTTTATTAAGGGTGGAGGTGCAATAGCGCTGATATTCTCATTGGCGACGTTTCCTCTTTGTGTATGTCTGTCCGTCACTGTTTGCCCAGTTTCCGCGTACTTGTCTGTCTGTTTTGTGTAGCTGTTTATGATTATTCATTCATTTATGTCTCTGTCTCTGTCTGGATTGAATATCTGTCTCTTCTCCCAGTTTCATTTTCTTCCTCCAATCCCTCTCCGTCTTCCATCCCCTCCAATAATGTCTGTCTGTTTGTCTGTCTTTCAGTCTGTCTGTCTGCCTGTCTGACTGCCTGTTTGTTTGTCTTCTGTCTGTCTGTCTGTCTGTCTCTCTGCGTGCATATAATTCTATATCTCAGGCCTAGGTCGCTCTAGCGCAGTCTGTCTTTCTGCTTCCTCACTCACTCTCTCTCTCTCTCTCTTGTTCTCTGTCTCTGTCTCTCTTCTCTCTCCCCCCCTCCCTCCCCCCCTTCTCTCTCTCTCTCTCTCTCTCTCTCTCTCTCTCTCATCCTTCTTCCACATCGCTGTAGAGACAGCACGACAAACAGTGATATAACTTAGTTGCCCTCGCCATCACCAGATCGTGAAACCTCATACAGCCAGACAGCAGACAGCCAGACAGCAGACAGCTCGCAAGCAGCCAGGGGCAGTCGGCCAAAGAACTAGTATGGGTATCCTCTTATCTTACTGTTTGTTTGCTTGTTATTTCGTTATATTTTTCTCCTCCGTCAGTCGCCACACAGTGGAATCTATGTGGAATAGGAGAGCCAGATGATGTCACCGTGCACACCAAGTCCGTGGTTTGAATCTCGCTCAACATGGGGTTTCGTTTGTTCGTTGGGTGATGGTGGGTTTCCCTAATCCCTAATCCCTAAACTCACCCCCCCCTCTCTCTCTCTCTCTCTCTCTCTCTGTCTCTGTCGTTGTCTATCTGTCTCTGTCTGTCTGTCTCTGTCAGTCAGTCTGACTGTCTGTCTGTCTCTATCAAGTCTGTCTGTCTGTCTGTCAATCTGACTGTCTGTCTGTCTGTCTCTGTCTCTGTCTGTCTGTCTGTCTGTCTGTCTGTCTCTTTCTTTCTACCTGTGTGTCCGCTTGTCTGTTTCTCTCCGTCTATTTGTCTGTCTCTGTGTGTCTTTTTCTCTCTTAGTCTGTCTCTCTGTGTCATTTTTTTGCACTCTTTCTGTGCATACTTTCTGTCTTTTTCTGTCTATCTGTCTATTGCTCTATCTGCCTGCATCCTGTCTATCTGTTTTTCTGTCTGTCTGTCTATGTCTATTTTCTCTTTTCTTATTCTGTGTCTTTCTGTGTTTTTCTGTCTATTGCTCTACCTGTCAGCTTGCCTGTCTGTCTGTTTTTTTCTGTCTCTGTCTCTGTCTCTCTCTCTCACCCCATCTTTCTGCCTCTTTGCCTGCCCGTGTTTAGGCCTATGTGTCTCTGTCTCTGTCTCCACCCCTCTCTCTCATTCTCTCTCTGACTCCACCTCTCTCTCTCCCTCCTCCTTCTCTCTCTCTCTCTTTCTTTCTTTCTTTCTTTCTGTCTGTGTGTCCGCTTGACTGTTTCTCTCTGTCTATTTGTCTTTCTCTCCTTGTCTGTCTCTCTCTGTCTTTATTTCCCTCTCTGTCTTTATTTCCACTTTTTCTGTGTATATTTTCTGTCTTTGTCTGTCTGTCTATTGTTTCTCCTGCCTGCGTCCTGTCTATCCGTTTTTCTGTCTGTATGTCTCTCTGTGTTTGCTTGCTCGTTTTCTCTCTCTGTATCTTTCTGTCTGTTCCTGTTTCTATTGCTCAACCTGTCTGCCTGCCTGTCCGTTTGTTTTTCTGTCTGTCTGCCTGCCTGCCTGTCTGCCTGCCTGTCTGTCTGTCTGTCTGTCTGTCTCTCTCCCTCTCTGTATCTCTCTCTCCCATGCTATCGTTCTGTCACTGTCTCTGTCCCTCTCCACCTCTCTCTCACTCTCTGTCTCTCCACCTCTGTCTCTCCACCTGTGTGTGTGAGTGTGTGTGTGTGTGTGTGTGTGTGTGTGTGTGTGTGTTGTGCGTGTGTGTGTGTCTTTTCTCTCTCTCCCCCCCCTCTCTCTCTCTCCCTCCCAGCCTCTACCACGTTCCTGGTTTAGAATTGTCGGACAGACAGACAGACAGACAGACTGACTGACAACTGTGATGGAACTTATTCATTTGCCGCTTGCTGTCGCCAAATCGTGAAACTGCAGACAGCGAGCAAGCAGCCAGCGCGCTCAGCCAACGGCCTGGGTATCTTCTTATCTTATTGTTTGTTTGTGTCTTTGTTTCTTTGCTTTGTTTTGCATGGTTTGGTTTGGTCTGTCTTTCGCCATACTGTGGAACGAAGTATCGTGCAGCCAGGTGATGATCCCACCACACCAACTCCGTGGGAGTGAATCTTGCTCGAAATGGGATTTTGTTTGTTCGTTGGGTGATGGCGATTCCCACACACACCTCCAACCCACCCTCCCCCTGACTGTCTGTCTGTCTATCTGTCTGTCTGTCTGTCTCTCCCTCTCATTCATTCGTTCATTTTTTTCTGTCTGTATGCTTGTCTGTCTCTGACTGTCTTTTTCTTTTCTCTCTCTCTCTCTCTGTCTGTTTTATCCCCTCTCTCTTTCTGTCTCTCTTCTTCTCTGTCTGTCGCTCTACCTGCCTGCCTGCGTGCCTGTCTCTTTGTTTTATCTTTTTGTCTGTTTGTCTGTCTGTCTGTCTGTCTGTCTGTCTGCCCCCCGTCTCCTCCTCATTCTCCTCTGTCTCTTTTTTTTGCCCCCCGCCCCCCTCTCCAGCCCCCTCTCTCTGTGTCTCTGTCTGTCTGCCTATCTCCCCCTCTCTCTCCATCTCTCTCTCTCTCTCCCTCTCTCCTCCTCTCTCTCTCTCTCTTCTCTCTCTCTCTCTCTCCAATAATGACAGATATGCGACAGTGATACAAGTTGGTGCTGGCGCCATTCTCGTCGATCTCCTGATCAAAAGACAGGTAGTGTGTGGCAGGTAGCGGCAGTCATGCCAGGGGTCATTATCTGGGTCTTTTTTCTTTTTTTTTTTTCTTTTTTTTTGGGGGGAGGGGGGGGGGGGGGGGGGGGCAGGGGGCGTCATGATCAACCAAGTAAGTGGTCAGCAAGTCTTAACATTGAACCGGTTGCCTACCTCTGGCACCAGTCCACGTGGAGTCAAAACTCGCACGTGCGCACGCGCGCGCGCGCGTGTGAGTGTGTGTGGTTGTGTGTGTTGTGTGAGTGTGTGTGTGTTGTGTGTGTGTGTGCGCGTGCGTGCGTGCGTGTGTGTGATTTTCCGTGCCGTTCAGTTGGGACACAGACCGCTTGTTCTAGCTCCCCGATACAGGGAGTAGTCCATGTCAAGTCTTTATGAGGCAGTCCGCCAAAGGAGACACTGCACTGCTGCCGAGTCACCTCGGTGGTGCTCAGTGGTGCCTGTTCTGATCCAGTATGCGCAGGACACCACCTCTACCAAGCCCCTTACTGAAGATGATAATGGCTTTGTCGCGGAGTTCATCCCTCCGGAGGGCGCCACCACGTCCATCTAACGACAGTCCCCACGAGTCTGCGGATGGCGATGACCCCAGAGAACCTCAGCAAAGGCAAAGACGTAGAGAAGAAAGGGAAACTGGGGTCACCATGAGACCACGGCGTGAAGGGCCACAGAATTTGGGACTTCCTTTTATTGCTGATCGATGAGGGTGGAATGATAAAGATGATGCTACGGGTTTCTGTTGTAGTCTGATATTGGATGAAAGGGCTGTACTGTACATTTACTTTCATAATGTATCCCGCCGTCAACCTGGCTCGAGAGATACAGACACCTGCAGTGTTGGTCAGGAAATTTGAGCAACACTCTCAGAGACGCATCCATTTAGGAATGAAACTCGACCGTGTGGTCCTAATCTTCCCATTTAAGCGCATGGCAAACTCAACTCTGGGTAAGAGCCGACAGGGGCAAAGAAAAATCTCACAAATGAATGGTTCTTATGGGAACCGAACCCACGACCTCCCACCAGGAGTCTGTGACGCTAACCACTTCAGCATGGCGGCTGGTGCAGAGCTTTAGCTGGATATGCCTTAAATCAAAAAGATATGTGTTGTTTAACTATATGTGATATGAATTCTTGTTGGTGATTACATGTTCATATTTCTTGGTTTGATGATGTTTTATTTCGTTCTGTTTTCAATCACAGGGCTGTTTTCATTTTTTTCCCCTGCATGATGACAAATTAGAAAGATCCTGCTGTATGTAGTTTAGCTGCTGTGTTATGAATTATTGTAGGTGATTTTTATAGGTGTTTATTTTTTTGTTGCTGGTTTGATGTTATTTATTTGCTTCGTACTGCTTTAAGTGTGTCATGAGTCGGCCGAATGTTCTTGAGCATTTAGGCAAACTAAGGGTAGTTTTGCTGTTGTTGAGAGCAAGTTCCTTGGGTTCTTCAAGTGTGCGAGCTCTGGCATCACCAGAGGGGACTGCCCCGAGTCGTGTACTGAAGGAGGGAGAGTTACTGGGGAGTGGTTCGCATGTCTAGGTGGGATAGTAACAAGTAGTTGCCGACCTGCCGGTCCTGGGTGGAGGAGAATGTCTACCACGACCACTGTCTCTATTCACCGGGGTCTCAGTGACCCGAGGGAAGCCGATCGTGTCAGGTGACCATCACGGTTTGGGGACCATTGGCCTGTAGGCAGGACACAGTGACCATTCAGTCTTTCTTGTCCTGAGGAATGAATGGAAGGCTTCAGCCTGTTGAGTGGTTTGCGCCTTGTTGTCTATAGAGTGTAGTAAATACTTGAAACATCAGTCCTGGCTGGTGGAGAAGTCCAGGCTGTTGTACAATGGGTAGCTTTGGGGAATCGAACATGAGTTTGAATGGGGAATCGAACATGAGTTTGAATAGGACGTTATGCATTAACCACTTGGTGCCCAACTCTTTGTTGGTGCTAGCAGCTGTGTGTGTGTGTGTGGGGGGGGGGGGGGGGGGGACCAGTAATTCCATTGGTGGAATAAAAATAACTCGGGGATTTATTGGTGCAAACCGTTGTGATGTGTGTGTGTGCCAGTGATTCCATTGGTTGAACCAGTTTAACTCAGGTTCTCTCTTGTTTGAGAATGGATATAAGATGCTCAGAAAACCAGGAAGTATGGGACTCACTTAAGGGAAAGTGAACTCACCCGTCTTGCTGAGGGCTCAAGAAAATACAGCAAGAAGCAGAGGTTTGCTGTCGCCTCGAAGCCGACGACGGTTTAAAATTGTCTCCGGGGTGGGGAGTAGACAGTCGAGGTTGCTGTAGCCTCTGAGCCGACGACGAGAAGAATTGTCTCCCGTGTGGGGACGGTCGACAGCAAGACGTGTCAGCCTGTTGGAGCCTAGACAGGGAGCTGCCAGACAACGGTGAGGTGTTTGCAGCCAGAGAAGACCTGTGGGAGAGGCCGACAGGAGCCCTTTCTGTGGAGAGGGTGAAGTGCAGTGGAGTCCGGGAGACTCGGTCTGAGGGTGCGACTCAAGCTACGTTGCCAGTGTCCCCCAACTGGGATTTGGCCAACCGGGAGGACGCAACAGTGTGGCAGCTTCAGCTCGTAGTCGCACAGTGGGATGAGAGAAACTGACAGTCAACCAAGGAATGCTGGCAAGTTATGGACGTTTTATTTGTTCTTAAGTTTATAAGTGTGCAACCAGAATAGTGGAATGTTGTCTTTCCTGGTTAAGTAAGAGTAACTAGAGAACAGGGGATGCGATTCTGAGATGATCTGTATGATGTTTACATTTTTGTATAATACAGATAAGTGTGTTGTGTAGTGACGGGTGGGGGCTCAGAGTCAAGTTAAATCAAATTTGATTATTTTCTGTGAAATGTTATTGGTTTCCTGTCACCTTTGTGCGGGCCCGATGTGAGTGACAGAGTGCGTGTGCCTATGCGAGAGTGCATTTTGGTTGTGAAAGCGTAAATACTTCTGTCTATACCCGCCTGCATCCCTGCATATGATAATCATATTTTAATAACGAGGGGGACATTTATCCATGGTTGATGATAGCTGGGAAAGATCCTGCTGTGTGGTCACCAGTGACCATATGACAAATTTCAGTAAACCGCTGATTTGTCAACAGCAACAATATGGCAAATTTCAGTAAACAGCTGAATTTGTCGACAGCTAACCAAATATGGCAAATTTCAGTAAACGCTGATTTGTCAGCAGCAACAATATGGCAAATTTCAGTAAACAGCTGATTTGTCAGCGGCAACAATATGGCAAATTTCAGTAAACTGACTGATTTGTCGACACGGCAACAATATGGCAAATTTCGGTAAACAGCTGATTTGTCAGCGGCAACAATGTGGCAAATTTAAGTAAACTGCTGATTTGTCGACGGCAACAATATGGCAAATTTCAGTAAACAGCTGATTTGTCAGCGGCAACAATATGGCAAATTTCAGTAAACCGCTGATTTGTCAGCGGCAACAATATGGCAAATTTCAGTAAACTGCGATTTGTCGACGGCAACAATATGGCAAATTTCAGTAAACAGCTGATTTGTCAGTGGCAACAATATGGCAAATTTCAGTAAACAGCTGATTTGTCGACAGCAACAATATGGCAAATTTCAGTAAACAGCTGATTTGTCAGCGGCAACAATATGGCAAATTTCAGTAAACCGCTGATTTGTCGACGGCAACAATTTGGCGAATCTCAGTAAACCACTGATTTGTTGTCAACGACGGCAATATGGTGGAGCTCAGTGAACTGCTAATTTATTGCTGGTGACAATTTGGAGGCGAGGAGCTCAGTGAACAACTAATTTGCCAATGTCGTTGGATTTCTCATTGGCAGCAAATCCACTGGATGTTAACAGGTCACCACCGAATTATTGTCAGTTGGCAACTAATCAGCAGCTGAACGTGTGAGTGCTTCTAGATCCGTCAGATTGTCGCCATTTGGTAACACATCGCTGGACCAGCGATGTTCTCTGTGAACGCTTAGTTTAGCTTAGCTCAGATGCTCCCGCGTCTTGCAACGCATGAGGCAGTCAAGGCACTCCACTGTGCACGGTCCTCAACCAGTTTGCTGGTGTCACTCCATCCTCTGTCAGTGAGTGTGAGGTCTCTCTCCACTGTCTGTCACTAGCTCATTCTTGGTCGTCCTCTTTTTCTCTGGCCTGCTGGGGTCCATTTAACTCTTTCATCCCTGGTTATCTGCCGGACATTACTTCCCCTTATTCCTATGTTTCTTAGTTACAAGCAGTACCCTTCATTCCTGGGATTCCAGGAAAAAAGTAAACAAAGAATAGGGTGTGTTCTTCTGATTATTTTGTATGACTAGTGTTTCTACCGGACTATAGCATGTCATACACCGTTGTGTACAGAAATGGTGCCGGCACATTTTGATCCGGTTTTCCGACCCTTTGTCGCGTATTTGGTGACACACAGGTGTCAAGACTGGTGACAACTACTAATTAATTCAAACATAAAGAAACAAAATGTTATACAGCACTCAAAAACATGCGAGCAGCAAAAACCATGCATGTAACTCACAGTCTGGTGTCCTCCGGTAAATTCATTTCAAAGAATGCTTCACAAGTGTCTTTGTCACAGTGTCACCATGTCCAAGGAAAAATGCACAGCAATGATAAAAATGTCCCCACAGTACTCCTTCGCCACTATGGTCTTACCGATTTCAGTAGTCTTTGCACAGTATTTGTCCAAAAGTCACACTTCCGAGTTAATGTCAACAAACAACACACAACATGTCAGTCATAGAAAATGATGCACTGCTAGTGTCAAAGTGTCACACGTGAAACCAGGTGTCACACAAAGGAGTCACGGGTGCGGTACACCTTTAAACAATCTTTCTGATTATTACAACACAGATATTCATTGCACTTTTTGCACATTGTCGTTGTCTTGCTTTTCTTGAACGGATTGTCACTGTATTTCACACCAGGGTGTGTTGACTCATATTATTTGTGTCGCGCTACACATACCACGCACGTGTGATCTTTTCCAACACCTGCCACTGTTTTTTTCTGGATCAGTCTGCTGTTTAGTGTTGGCATTGTCGTTTGCAAAACTGACTAGCTTTGAAAGGACTGTATCAGAATAGAACAGCTGAAAATAATCCACTGCCTTCATTGACGTATCGAGTATGCGCACAGGACCGTGGCGCCATTCGAAGTTTTTCCGAAGTGTGCGTGGTTCAGTGAAATCCCCACCTGTCCAGTCAAATCGTGGCCGTTTGTAGCTAAGTGGAAGATTTTCATCATCCAATTTATTTCCAGTATCACTGTCATATTCGTTCATGGCATTGGCAAGTTCTGCTGTCTCTTCTTCTGTTGGATCAAACAGATCGAAGTCATCGGCTAGTCATTGTAAATTTCGTCGTCAGAAAACTGATCGCTGTCGCGTTTTCTTCACTCTCCATCTTCTCAGTAGGCACTAAACAGTGTGCTCTCACGGTCAAGGCAAGATAAAATTTCAGTTCCAGACACTTTCCCACGCTGAGGAAGTAAGCAGGCATGACTTATCTAAACATCCCGCGAGTCCCGTTACAAGGCGAAGGCCGCTATGACGCGCCAACCATGTGACAGGTGGGTGCAGATTTCAAGGCGTGAACTGCTGCAGCAGGTTGCCGGATGGAAAGGAGTATGTTTCTCTGAACCGCTGAGGCGGTTTTCAGGAATGACAGGAGAAGATTTGTCAAACTGCTCTAGCGGTTGGCAGGAATGAAAGAGTTAATGGCCTGGTTTGCAGGTCTTGATGAGGGTAATCTCAAGACATGACCTAGCCAGCGGAGGCGCTGTCTGCAGATGATGGCTGACACGGGGAGCTGTTTGGACCTCTCCTTGACCTCTTTGATGAGAGTTGGGAGTGTTTGGTGGGTCCTCTAGGGGAAGGACTTGGAAAAATTTCTCTATGAGAATTATGTCAAAACTTCACTGTCACCCTCTCTCTAACTAGTGGTGATAGGAGCAACTTTCCATTACTAGTCATTGAACGAGATTTATATTTGTTCCAAGTACTGTTAAAATACTCAATAGTGGCTCTGAGATAAGTTTCCTTAGGCTTGTACTCTTAAAAGTATGTGTAGCTCCAAGAGACAGAATTAGAGAGAAGTTCAAACGTTCAGTACTGATTGAACAACACAAACTTGACACAAGTGCACTTCCTCGCATCAACTTTACTTGCTTACACACTGTGAAGTAGTTAAAGTTAGGATACAGTGGGCATGTCAATGTTACTCTGAATGCATACTCTTTTACACATCCGCTTCGCTTGTGTACACTCAGTGCAGTAGCTAAAGTGGTACTCATAGACATGTTCTAATTGTTTCATCATTAAGTGAGGGAAAGCTCAGGATGAGTTGAATTGAAGTCCACTTGGATTTACAGCCTTAACTTAGGACAGTTGATCTCTCTCTCTTGTGGCTGGTGACTGATCCTGCTGTGTAGACCTGTTGCTGTAGTGCTGGGCTATGGTGTGTCTTCACAACCAGGCTTGCCCAGTATGTAGCATAACTACGGTTTATGTTGTAGCCACAGTGTATGGCATAGCCCTGGTTTCTGGGGTAGCCACAGTCCCGGGTCTGTGAAAAAGAGAACCTGGTCTGTAGTTAAGTATCTGAGAGTCTGGCTTGTCGAGTTCACACATTGGCCCTCTATCTTTCAGAAGAGGTGTGAGGGAGGGGGAAGTGAGGAGAAGGCCCAGTGTCTTTGTGTCAAGTGAGATAGAGGGTGGTGGTGGTGGAGAGAGCGGCGGGGGAATGGGGAGTGAGATGGGTGATAGATGGTGAAACTGACATCATCTTATTCAGTAACACATGTTGCTGAGCTGGCTGTCTGGTGGTTTCAAAGAGTGTTTCTGACCAACAGCGGGAAGAGGGAGGGGGCGAGGGGGGTACGACCAGCGACATTGTTACGACGTCACATGAACTGGTCGTGCGATACTTTTACTACATCAGGGAGGAAGAAAAAAAAAAGGGGGGGGGGGGGGTTGGCATAGATTTGAAATCTATTCTGTCATTGGGGGTTTGTACAGTTTGCACAAGATGGGGTTTGGGACGGATCGGGTGGACCTGTCAAGTGACTCGTCACAACCTCTTCAGCAGCAGTCACATTAATAATCCTTGGTTTCAAAGCAAACGGGACTGCAGGGAAACATTGAAGCATGAAAGCAAAAATGAAATTGCTGAGCTTCTGAACGAAGGAGCAAACGAACTACAAAACAGCCACTATGGGTTTTGACTTACTGGGTCTTCTTCAAGCAGGACAAACAAACTTCAAAAGAATGGAAACAAAGGATGAGCAAACAGGCGCTCACCTCTTCGATCTTGGTGCAAACTGTGGTGTGCGTGAAAGACTAAAATTATGGAATGGACAGAGAAGAGGGGAAAGAATGGAGGGGAGGGATCATGCTGTCATCTTGAAACTTGCTTCCAAAGCTTCGCCGGATGGCTTGATCACAGAAATGGTGGCGCCTGTATCCCACAGTGAGTTCTTGAAAATCTCAAGGCAACAGAATGTACGAGTGACTTCTCGTCGTGATAATGTCGTCTTCATGGCAAGCTTTTCTGCCTTCTCTTCGTGGTGCTGTGCTCTGCCTGGCTGAAGAATAGAATGGTTTATCTATATGTTTTTTTTTCACTTGATGTGAAGCTTTCATCATTGTACCTTAACCCAGTGAAGCTTTTAACAGCGAAAGTCTGAGACATGAATAAAAAAACCTGTTGACTTTATTCTTGTATTTTACCATCTACAGGTTATTCTACAGGGTGCGGAGCTCAGGACATGAAGGGAACATCAGTTTGAAATACATATATTTTTTTTTTTCTTTTTTTTTTTTAAAGCGTATAGAGCACTCGTTGGAGGTGCGTTCCTGTACATTCCCACTCCCCTTCAAACGCAGTCTTATCAGTAAAAGTGAAACGTTGTCACCAGGATGGCCCCAGCCGTTTTACCATGACCCTTTGTATGGATGGAAATGGAAGCCGTTGGGGTCAGGTTTTGCTGTCGTTTTACGTATGTTGGTGGATGGTTCTGCTTCGGAGGAACAATAAAACTCATAGAGCACTCACTGGAGAAGGTTTATTTCGCGTGCCCCTCATTCCCTTCATATTGATTAATAGAGTTAGGTTTGTCTTTTTACAGTCGTGCGTTTTAACTGGGATGGATTTTGAAGTTTGCTCGACTCCCTGTCTGGATATTAAAGGCATCTGGGCTCAGCGTTTTGTGTGTGTGTGTGTGTGTGTGTGTGTGTGTGTGTGTGTGTGTGTGTGTGTGTGAAGTTTTCTAAACTCCCTGTCTTGATATTAAAGGCATCTGGGCTCAGCATGTGTGTGTGTGTGTGTGTGTGTGTGTGTGTGTGTGTGTGTGTGTGTGTGTGTGTTAAACTCCCTTTCTTGATATTAAAGGCATCTGGGCTCAGCGTGTGTGTGTGTGTGTGTGTGTGTGGTGTGTGTGTGTGTGTGTGTGTGTGTGTGAGAGAGAGAGAGAGAGAGAGAGAGAGAGAGAGAGAGAGAGGCTTTTCAACACCAACATCAAAGTAGTTCGATTGTACGGAGCGGAAACCTGGTGAACTACAGTTGCCACCACCAAGAAAGTGCAGGTGTTCATCAACAACTGCCTGCGCAAGATTTTCCGCCTCTGATAGACACCATCAACAACAACGAGCTCTGGAAGAGAACAAACCAGCTGCCCGCAGAACAGGAAGTCAAGAAACGACGTTGGGGCTGGATTGGACATACGCTGCGGAAGCCTGCAAGCAACACCATCAGACAAGCCCTAACATGGAACCACCAAGGGAAACGAAAAAGAGGTCGGCCAAGGAACACTTGGCGCAGGGACCTGGGAGCAGACATCAGGAACATGGGGATGACTTGGAACCAGCTAGAGAAAAGAGCCCAGGACAGAGATGCCTGGAGGTCCTTGGTTGGCGGCCTGTACCCCAGGAGGGGTAATAGGCGATGATGATGATGATGAGAGACACTAGATGGACTTCTCTCTTACGAAGCCATAACTGATCGAAACTGA
>CM065736.1:36955880-36960880 GCA_033310375.1 Conus canariensis
AACCCATGATGTTGCAAACAGGGAGCAGGTTGTAATTTGCATAAGATGGGTAACTGAGCAGTTTGAAGTCATAGAGGAGCCTGTGGGACTGGTGCATGTTGACAATACCTGTGCTGAGACAATTTTTAATGCGCTAAAGGATTGCTTGATCAGGCTGGACTTGCCAGTGTAGAAGTGTAGGGGTCAGGCCTACGACGGGGCCAGTAATTTTCAGGGTCACGTTTCAGGAGTTGCAAAACGGTTCAAAGATGAGGTCCCGTCAGCAGTGTGTGTACACTGTTTGGCACACTCAGTCAATCTTGTGTTACAAGAGGCTTCCAGAAAGGTCAAAGTAATAAGAGATGCCCTTGACTTTGCCACAGAGGTCATTCAGTTGATCAAATTATCACCAAAATGGCAGATCCTTTTTGAAACAATCCAACATGAAACATCAACTTTGTGCAGCCCGTCCATTAAACCACTGTGTCCAACAAGGTGGACTGTTCAAACAAGAGCTTTTGACTCTCTCATTGAGAACTATGAGGCTTTGCAAGAAACACTTGAACTAGTCTCACAAGGACATGATGAGTATGCCAGGAGAGCATCCGGCCTTCCAGCACTTATGCAGCAGTTCTCCACCTGTCTTGGGCTCTCACTTTCACGGGATGTCTTTGCTGTGACTGAGGAGCTGGCGACTGCTGTTCAAAGGAAACAAACGTCCTGTGTGGATGCAACAAACGCTGCAAACCTCTGTCTGAGAACGCTTGAAAGTATGCGCCAGGATAAAAGTTTCCAGACGTTTTTTGCCGACGTCTCAATCACGGCTGCAAACGTGTGTGATGAGCCCCGCATTCCGAGACAGAGACAGCCTCCACGGAGACTTGATGAGGGCTCCCAGGGTCACAGCTACTCTGACCCTTCTGCTTATTACAGACAGCAGTACTATGAGGCCATAGACAACGTCAAAGAGCATATAAAGCGCAGATTCGACCAACAAAGTCTTAAGTTGCCAAGGAAGATTGAAATTCTCTTAGGTGACGGAGCTGCAGGAAAGAATCCAGAAATTCCCCAAGAGATCAAAGACACATGTGCTGCGGACATTGACATGGACAGACTGAAAACACAGTTGGCCATCCTTCCACATGCTCTGGGGGACAAGAAGAAGTCCATCTTTGAGGCACTGCCAGAAGAACTGACAGCTTCTGACACTGTTAAAAGAATGTTGAGTGTGTCAAATCTAGGGCTCCTATTCATTAAGGAGTAATTGCTGGTCTGTTCAGTCGTGCCGAGCATAATTGCTCTGGCTTTCAATGCTGCGACAGTGTCTTTGAAAAGACATATTCTTTAAAAAAAGAAAAAGAAAAAAAAAAGAAAAAAGGACAGCCTCGTTTTCATTCAACGCCCATCTTGCGCTGAAGTGAATGAAGATAAGTGATTGCTCGTTCATTTTCGTTGTCCTGAGTGTTTTGTATCTTGCCTGAAGAAGACTTAAGAGGTCGAAACGCGTCGTGTTTTGTCTTGTGATTCGTTTGTCTACGTTTTCTTGGCGGTTCGCTATTAATTACATTTAAGATTATAAAACAAAAAAATATTCCTCGACACTGAAGTGAGACAGAGAGGGATGTGCATAGAGTCAGCCGGGAAGGTGGCGAGGGGAGGGTGGGAGGGCGGTGGGGGGAGGAGGGGAGAGAAGAAGCAGGGGAGGAGAGGTTTGAGTGTGAAGACTGACGTGAGGGCAGTATGTTCCGATTGACTGACGACGATGTAACACGCCAGAAAGGCTATACGTAGGGAAGAACTACCGTAGTCAGTATAGCGTTCAGTAGCTTTTTTCACGGGCGTTACACGCGGGAAACAGTACTGTGAAAAAAACAACAACAAAATAGTATCTTTATGTGGTAAGAACCCTTGCCTACACGTGTAATCAGCTGTTTGCCTGGTAGGTAAAGTACACCGCCCCTCGCTTTTCCACATCCACAACTACCTCAGACTTTGTTTTGACTTTTGTACTAATTTACCGTCTCTACATAAAGAACTTCTTCAAGCACTTAAAGAAAATATCCAGTTTGTTGTATGCAAGGGGTGTGTGTGTGTGTGTGTGTGTGTGTGTGTGTGTGTGTGTGTGTGTGTGTGTGTGTTATGCGAGGTGTGTGTGTGTGTGTGTGTGTGTGTGTGTGTGTGTGTGTGTGTGTGTGTGTGTGTGTGTGAGGGGGAGGGAGAGTGAAGAGACACCACTCTGAAATGATCTCTCCAACTTGCAAAGTTGGTTCAAATTAACTCCCGTTGTGTACCCAATCGTAGTTTTCTGTGATAGTATTTTCGGCGCGAGTATTGTTTGTAGCTCGAAGGCAGTACGGTCTGCGTGGGATGGAGCAGTGGTGTATGCGTACGCTGTAGAGACAGACGTGCTAAATTACGGCTTGCGCCACAGGCATTCTGATAGTTTTCTAACCGTAAGCTGCTGAAGCACATCATTGACCATGGTAGTTCTCCCTGTGAGGGGTGGTTTTTGAGTGTTACACCGGCTGTAGGTTTCCCCCCGAAAGTGTATCTTCCCCTTTGTAATCGAATGTCAGGGACAAGAATTAAAGATGTTTTCAGTGTTTGCTGGCTTGATGTCCTTTAGCAGCAACACGATTGTACGGACACATACAGATGAAAATACAGGGTTGTTTCTTGCCCTTCTATTTGTGGAGCAACAGTTTAGTGCCTGGTTGTCATCTCCTGTCATGTGTCACGTGCTATGTATTTAACTGATTAATGAATGGTCGGAACAAACAGCGCCATGGCAACAGTTCAGGCACCGTGGAGCACCATTGTCAGGTTTCTCACCGCTTTGGCCAGGGCGTCAAAGTGGAACGTCACCGGCGAACCCATGCTGACGCAAAACAAATTTGACATCGTAACCAGCTGACGCCGGCAACATTATGGCACGTCATTTCCCATCTACACTGAACGAAGCAGACTATAGTGTTGCCTGCGTCAATTTAGATCGACAGTCAGGGATCGTTTTGTCGATGGAACCAGCCGGTGTTTACCAACAACTACGTGATTACACACTGAACTAACCCGTTCTCCCCCGGCCCCTCCTCCTCTTCCCATTCCTCCTCTCTCCACCTCCTCCGTCCATCCTCTCCCCCTCCCTCCCCCCCTCCCTTTTCACTGTCCCCCTTCCCCTTCGGCTTCTTCCTTTCCCCTCTTGTCCTTCCCTCGTATCTCTCATCCCCTGCTCACATCTCCTTCCTTCCCTTCCCCCGTCCTCCAAGACTTGGGATCCCAGGATTGAACAGCTTACCTTTAGATCTTCAGTCTAAAGCTGACCAAACTTCGCTAATCCGGCTGACAGTAAGCCGACGTGTTTTTAATCTGTATTAGATCTTGAGTCTAAAGCTGACCAGAGTGCGCTAGTCTGGCTGACAATAAGCTGGTGTTTTTAATCTATATTAGATCTTTCAGTCTAAAGCTGACCAAACTGCGCTAATCCGGCTGACAGTAAGCCGACGTGTTTTTAATCTTTATTAGATCTTCAGTCTAAAGCTGACCAAACTGTGCTAGTCTGGCTGACAATAAGCCGGTGTTTTTAATCTAGATCTTCAGTCTAAAACTGACCAAACTGTGCCAGTCCGGCTGACAATAAGCCGGTGTTTTTAATCTGTATCAGGTCTTCAGTCTAAAGCTGTCCAAACTGCGCTAGTCCGGCTGACAATAAGCTGACGTGTTTACTCTGTGTGAACAGCACCACCAAAAGTGAGTTGTGCTTGACCCGATTCGAATCCCGACATCGCTTCGCTTCCCATGTATGATGGCATTAAAATGCCGCTTATGTGACTTTCCAGCACAAACATAGTTCCCTTGATCGCACATTGCGGACCAGAATGTTGCAGAGCCAAATTGATTTTGGATCAATGTAATGCGCTTGAGCCGAAATGTCACCTATTGACGACAAAATGGTTCGAGCAACACTATCCAATTTTGACGTTGACAGCAGACTATTCAGTTGCTCATCCATCAAAGCTTCTCTGACAGGTCTGAAAATGGATGCAGGGAAGATCAAGGTTATGAACAGTGTCACAGGTCAGAGAGCAGCAGGGAAAACCAAGGTCATGAACACTGTCACAGGTCAGACAGCAGCAGGGAAACCCCAAGGTCATGAACACTGTCACATGTCAGACAGCAGCAGGGAAAACCAAGGTCATGAACACTGTCACAGGTCAGACAGCATCAGGGAAAACCAAGGTCATGAACACTGTCACAGGTCAGACAGCAGCAGGGAAAACCAAGGTCATGAACCCTATCTCAGGTCAGAGAGCAGCAGGGAAGACCAGGGTCTTGAACAATATCACAGGTCAGAGAGCATCAGGGAAACCAGGTTATGAACATCTATTCCAGGCCACAGAGCAACAGTGAAACCCAGGTCATGAACACTGTCCCAATTCAGAGAGCAGCAGGGAAAACCAAGGTCATGAACACTATCCTAGGTCAGAGAGCAGCAGGGGAAACCAAGGTCACGAACACTATCCTAGGTCAGAGAGCAGCAGGGAAAACCAAAGTTATGAACCCTATCCCAGGTCAGAGAGCAGCAGAGAAGACCAAGGTCATGAACACTAGCACAGGTCAAAGAGCATTAGGGAAGACCAAGGTCATGAACACTAGCACACGTCAGAGGGCAGCAGGGAAGACCAAGGTCGTGAACACTATCCCATGTCAGAGAGCAGCAGGGAAGACCAAGGTCATGAACACTATCACAGGTTAGAGAGCAGCAGGGAAGACCAAGGTCATGACCACTATCCCAGGTCAGAGAGTAGCAGGGAAGACCAAGGTCATGAACACTATCCCAGGTCAGAGAGGAGCAGGGAAAACCAAGGTCATGAACACTGTCACAGGTCAGAGAGCAGCAGGGAAAACCAATGTCATGAACACTGTCACAGGTCACAGAGCAGCTGTCTGCCGTAGAGAACAAGCCATAGAAGACGGTGACAAGTACCACCTGTCTCGGAAGCATCTCCAGCACGACCCGAGGA
>CM065736.1:36973380-36983380 GCA_033310375.1 Conus canariensis
GTACTGGTGCGTGAGTGCGCGTGCGCGTATGTGCATGCTTGAGTGCATATGTGTGCGCGCACGCGCGTTTGTGCATTTGTGAATGCGTGGGAGAGAGAGAGAGAGAAAGAGAGAGAGAGAGAGGAGAGAGAGAGAGAGAGAGAGGAGAGAGAGAGAGAGAGAGAGAGAGTTGAAAGTATTTCATTATCATTGTGAGTATATTAGAGATTCGAAATGAAAAGAAAAAATTCATCGGATATTATACAGCATTACTTCATTGATGCTTACGTTGCTCCAAGACAACGTTGACTTTTAGGAGGCTATCCGTGTTTGGTTGCGTGAAGGAGCAAGCGGCTTCTCTCTCCATTTCACACTTGACAGAGAAAACCCCTGTAAATGATTTGTGAGCTCATGCCGCAAACCCTCCTCACCTGTAGCAGCGCATACTGCAGATTTGTAAATGGTCATGTGACTGCTTTCTTCTCTCTCTTTTTTTTGTTGTTTGTTTTGTTTTGTTTTGTTTTTGTCTTCAATTCCAAAAGATCGACTGACGCCAGAAGCTCCCTTGTAATGGGTATTTTGCGCGTCTTCACGAGCAAAGGCGTCTGCGGGAGCCCTGATTGGTGGAAAATTGTATCTTCACTCATCAACAATGAGAGTTGAAGGACCATTGGTAGATTTTGAACTGTTGAACAGTTTTCTTTATCAACCAAATACAATTTTTTCATGGACTGTTATTAGATTTAGAACTGGTGAAAAGTTGTATTTTCTTTGGCCAATTACCACAGGTTTAGAACTGTTGAAGTGTTGGATTTTCATCGTTAATGACGACAGTCCATGGACTATTGATAGATTTAGAACTAGTGAAAAGTTGTTTGCTCACCCATGAGTGACGGCAGTTGATGGACCCTACATGAATTTAGTACCGGTGGAAAGTTGTCTCTTCAGTCTTAAATTACAACAGTCGATAGTACCTTTGACAAGTTTGCCGTTGATAGAAAATTGTGTCTGTATCCACAGAAAACCACTGTTGATGCACCCTTGATAAATTTATTAGTATTGGTGGAAAATTGTATCTTTCTCCATAGACTACGACTGTTGGTCTCCGACAGTTGATGGACTATCTATCTTTCTATTGGTGGAGCTGTGTAACTTCGCCGATGGCCTGTGGATGAATTTAGTATAAGTGGAAAGTTGTATCTTCAGCCATAAAATCCGACTGTTGATCGACCATTAATAAAGTAACTGTTTGTAGAAAGTTCTCTGTTCACCCATAGACTGTGACTGTTGATTGACCATTGCTAGAATGAGTATTGATGGAACCTTGCATTTTCATTTACGAAAACGCGACAGTTGTTGGACGGTTGATGAGCTTAGTACTGCTGGAAAGTTGAATCTTCAGCTATAAACTGCGACAGTTCATGAATCGTTTCTACATTCGATGATAATGGAACGTCGTTTATATAGTCCACTATTTGTCTGACAGCTGGGAAAGTTCCGCTTTGGCATGCGAAGCACTTAAATCTGATTCTCAGCGTCTTTTTGCACCTGTTCAACGACAAAATGTCGGTTATCAGTGATGGTCCGATGATGAACGGGTCTTTGTCAGCGCGAGATCCACGCCAGATATGATACACCGTATCTCGAAGTTGGGGATTTTGTCCAAGGTTTGGCGTTCGGCCAGTTGAAACTATATAAGGCGACTTTCATTTCAGAGTTTAGAGCAGAAATACTGGTATCCGAACTCTTCAGACTCTTACATACTCTGCAAACTGACAACCAGCTGGACAGTCTGAATATCTGTCTACCTATATACCTATGTATGTATGTATATGCATGTATGCATGTGTGTCTATGTACGTATGTATGTATGTATGTATGTATGCATGTATGTAAGTATGTATGTATGTATGTATTTATGTATGTCTGTATGTGTGTGAATGTATGTATGTATCAGTCTATTTTTTTTATTGAAAGTAGAAATATCTATCTATTTTTGAAATTGAAAAACAACAACATATCTATCTATCTGTCCATCTATCATCTGTCTATCTATCTTTTGAAATTGAAAAAAACAACCTATCTATCTATCTATCATCTGTCTGTCTATCTGTCGTCTATCTATCTATCTGTCTGTCTCTCTATCTATCGAACTACCTGTGTCTCTGTCTGTCAGTCTGTCTACTCACCCGTCTGTCCGCCCATCTTTCAATCCAAAGTACAAAGTCGAAGTCCCCTAGTCTGATGGCCCCAGCCAAGGGCAGTGAACTATGAAGCCCCCTAGTCTGATGGCCACAGCCAAGGGCAGTGAACTATGAAGCCCCCTAGTCTGATGGCCACAGCCAAGGGCAGTGAACTATCAAGCCCCCTAGTCTGATGGCCCCAGCCAAGGGCAGTGAACTATCAAGCCCCCTAGTCTGATGGCCCCAGCCAAGGGCAGTGAACTATGAAGCCCCCTAGTCTGATGGCCACAGCCAAGGGCAGTGAACTATCAAGCCCCCTAGTCTGATGGCCCCAGCCAAGGGCAGTGAACTATGAAGCCCCCTAGTCTGATGGCCCCAGCCAAGGGCAGTGAACTATGAAGCCCCCTAGTCTGATGGCCACAGCCAAGGGCAGTGAACTATCAAGCCCCCTAGTCTGATGGCCACAGCCAAGGGCAGTGAACTATCAAGCCCCCTAGTCTGATGGCCACAGCCAAGGGCAGTGAACTATCAAGCCCCCTAGTCTGATGGCCACAGCCAAGGGCAGTGAACTATGAAGCCCCCTAGTCTGATGGCCACAGCCAAAGGCAGTGAACTATCAAGCCCCCTAGTCTGATGGCCCCAGCCAAGGGCAGTGAACTATCAAGCCCCCTAGTCTGATGGCCACAGCCAAGGGCAGTGAACTGTGAACTAACAAGCCCCCTAGTCTGATGGCCACAGCCAAGGGTAGTGAACTGTGAACTATCAAGCCCCCTAGTCTGATAGCCACAGCCAAGGGCAGTGAACTGTGAACTATCAAGCCCCCTAGTCTGATGGCCACAGCCAAGGGCAGTGAACTGTGAACTATCAAGCCCCCTAGCCCGATGGCCACAGCCAAGGGTAGTGAACTGTGAACTATCAAGCCCCCTAGTCTGATGGCCACAGCCAAGGGCAGTGAACTGTGAACTATCAAGCCCCCTAGCCCGATGGCCACAGCCAAGGGCAGTGAACTGTGAACTATCAAGCCCCCTAGCCCGATGGCTACAGCCAAGGGCAGTGAACTGTGAACTATCAAGTCCCCTAGTCTGATGGCCCCAGCCAAGGGCAGTGAACTGTGAACTATCAAGCCCCCTAGTCTGATGGCCCCAGCCAAGGGCAGTGAACTGTGAACTATCAAGTCCCCAAGTCTGATGGCCCCAGCCAAGGGCAGTGAACTGTGAACTGTCAAGCCCCCTAGTCTGATGGCCCCAGCCAAGGGCAGTGAACTGTGAACTATCAAGCCCCCTAGCCCGATGGCCACAGCCAAGGGTAGTGAACTGTGAACTATCAAGCCCCCTAGTCTGATGGCCCCAGCCAAGGGCAGTGAACTGTGAACTATCAAGCCCCCTAGTCTGATGGCCCCAGCCAAGGGCAGTGAACTGTGAACTATCAAGTCCCCAAGTCTGATGGCCCCAGCCAAGGGCAGTGAACTGTGAACTATCAAGCCCCCTAGTCTGATGGCCACAGCCAAGGGCAGTGAACTGTGAACTATCAAGCCCCCTAGCCCGATGGCCACAGCCAAGGGTAGTGAACTGTGAACTATCAAGCCCCCTAGTCTGATGGCCACAGCCAAGGGCAGTGAACTGTGAACTATCAAGCCCCCTAGCCCGATGGCCACAGCCAAGGGCAGTGAACTGTGAACTATCAAGCCCCCTAGCCCGATGGCTACAGCCAAGGGCAGTGAACTGTGAACTATCAAGCCCGCTAGTCTGATGGCCCCAGCCAAGGGCAGTGAACTGTGAACTATCAAGCCCCCTAGCCTGATGGCCCCAGCCAAGGGCAGTGAACTATCAAGCCCCCTAGTCTGATGGCCACAGCCAAGGGCAGTGAACTATCAAGCCCCCTAGTCTGATGGCCACAGCCAAGGGCAGTGAACTATGAAGCCCCCTAGTCTGATGGCCACAGCCAAGGGCAGTGAACTATCAAGCCCCCTAGTCTGATGGCCACAGCCAAGGGCAGTGAACTATCAGAGGTCACCGTGTCTGGGACACGGCGTGATGGATAGCGGGGTCCATCCCTCTCAGTCTGACTCCCGAACCTCAGTGAGGTAGGTACCTACCCAGTCACTGCCGGGTGGACAGAGCGGGTGTTTCTACCCGGAACAGTCCCACCCGGCCCGGACCACCAGCAGTTCCAGCTGACGAAGTCAAACGTTCTTGCAAGTTTAACTCCTGTTCCCCCACCTCCCCCCTCCCTTCCCCTCACCCACACTCTTCACTTTCCCAACAGTCTCCATCTCTCTGTCTCCTTTTCTGACTCTCCCTTGCCACGTGCACCGCACGCGCGCGCACACAAGATATCTGTCTGTCTATCTGTCTATCTATCTGTCTGTCTATCTATCTGTCTGCCTATCTATCTATCTATCTCTATCGATCGATCGATCGATCGATCGATCTGTCTGTCTGTCTGTCTGTCAGTCTGTCTACCTATCTACCTGTCTATCTATCTATCTATCTATCTTTCTTTCTTTCTTTCTTTCCTTCTGTCTGTCTGTCTGTCTGTCTTTCTGTCTATACATGTTAGAGCGTACAAGCCTTAAGGATTCTCAGGTTGATGCAAAACGTGCACAGTTAAGAAAACGAACATGAGACCTGGCTCTAATGCCTTCCATTCTCCATGGGAGGGAGAATGCAAACGCCAAAGGCCACCGCAACGCTCATAATTGTATCTGTTTAAAAGACAGATCTGTTTCTAAAGGGAATGGTGCACGACACAAGGAATTCTTCTCCAGGAAGTGCTGTGTACACCTTAAAGGCATCAGGACACGCCAAGTTGTACCCACACTCGTCAGGGGTTTCTACTGGGTCCTAGTTACCTGCTGAATGCTGTATTGTCTCATCTACCTTAAGGATAACGATAGTGAAGTCACTGCGTTTATCAATTATTTCATATATATATATATATATATATTGTGTGTGTGTGTGTGTGTGTGTGCCTGTCTGTCTGTCTGTCTGTGTCTGTGCGTGCGCGCGCGCGTATTTGAGAGACGTTTGCTTCTGCGTGATGGCAGCCACCATGCGACCTTAGGCTGACTCGCTTTAACGGTGAACAACAACAAGAAAAAAAAGAAGAAAAAAAGAAAAACAAATTCTTGCCCCGCACACGCTCTCCTCCCTCCCCCCCCCCTCTCTGTCTGTCTGTCTGTCTGTCTCTCTCTGTGTATCTCTCTCTCTCTCTGCATCTCTCTCTCTCTCTCTCTCTCTCTCTCTCTCTCTCTCTCTCTGTGCTTTCATTTCCTGCTTTTCTCTTTCTCAACCACAAACATACACATACTCTGTCTGTCTGTCCGTCTGTCGCTCACTCTCACTCTCTCCTCCCCCCCCCCAATCTTCCCACCATTCCTTCCCTAAACATACACACACACACACACACACACACACACACACACACACACACACACACACACACACACACATTCATATTCTGTGTGTCTGTCTCTCGCTCTCTCTGTCCCTCTCTCTCTCTCTGTCCCTCTGTCTGTCTGTCTGTCTGTCTGTCTGTCTGTCTGTCTTCTCTCTCTCCTCTCTCTCTCTCTCTCCTCTGTATCGCAGTCTTTTTTTTAATTCTTTCTCTCCATCAGTCTGCCTCACCTCTCTCTCTCTCTCTCTCTCCTCTCTCTCTCTCTCTCTCTCCTGGCGACGAGATTTACAAGTCATGCCGCACAAATCCAGGCGCAAATCCCGGAGACAATAACCAGCGACTTCTCTCGTGAAATCGAACAAAGGCCTACATAAAAGAGGGGGCTATTAAAGGACTGTGAAGGCGCTTGGACAACGCCTTTTGCCTTGTAGGGGGGACAGGCGGGCGAACGGAGGCCTGCGTGAGATGACCGCCGACCAGTTTCTCTTGTTACTGGAGAGAGAGAGAGAGAGAGGGAGAGGGAGGGAAGTAGCTCGGGATGAGTTCAGTCGAAACGACACAACACTGCGGGACACTTCACTGCGGTGGTCTGCGGAGTCTGTCGTCCTGCTGGGAGTGGAATTCAGTGTAATGGTTCAGTCACATGTGTAGGTGGTTTTTAAACATTATCATCAATGCATTTTGTTATTTTGTTTTATTTTACATTTGTCGTTCGAATAAGAGTAGTGATAGCGAAAACATTCAGTTTTATAGGGTAAAAAAAAGGATAAGGAGATGGGTACTAGAGAGACAGAGAGAGAGAGAGAGAGACGGGAGGTAGGAAGAAGAGAGAGAGAGAGAGAGAGAGAGAGAGAGAGAAGGGGGTGGAGAGAGAGAGAGAGAGAGAGTTGGAACATATAAGTGTGAGAGAGAGAGAAAGAGAGAGAGGAGAGAGAGAGAGAGAGAGAGAGAGAGAGAGAGAGAGAGACTTGGAATATAAAAGGAGTTTAGAGGAATAATTCAAAAATAGGTCCTATTTACAGGACTGACAGGACTGCTTAAGGCCTGCAGATAATTAAAGCCAAAATACCTAGATTTTGATTTTTTTTTTTCAGATCGAAGTCTTTCAACATTTTCTCTCCGTGGAAAAGGAAGCCGTTTCTTCATGTTTTGCCCAGTGTCGAGAGCGAGAATATTGCTGTGTATTGTTTTGCTTTTTTTCTCCTCATTCATTACACATTTGAAGAAGAAGGAGAAGAAAACTGAATTAGAAGAAGAAAAAGAAGGAGGAAGACGAAGAGAAGGAAGGGGAAGGGAGGAGGGGGGGGGGGGGGGTGGAGGGAGAGGGCGCGAAGAGGTAGAAGGTATTGAAGGAAACGAAGAAAAATGAACTAAGAACGGCGAGCACATGTGTGTGTGTGTGGTGTGTGTGTGTGTGTGTGTGTGTGTGTGCGTGCGTGCGTGCGTGCGTGCGTGCGTGCGTGTGTGTGTGTGTGTGTGTGTGTGTGTGTGTGTGCGCGTGCGTGCGTGCGTGCGTGCATGCGTGTGTGTGTGTGTGTGTGTGCGTGTGTGCGAGTGTATGTGTATGCGCGCGCGTGCACAATTCTATGCTGAGGTTATATCCGTTGGATTGTTTGTTCGTTTTTGTTTTCGTTTTTTCTTTTGATCCTTTTGTAAAATACTGCAAAGTGCAAAAGAGGAAGCAAAGAGGAAGAAGAGGAGGACAATGGAGGAGGAAGGGGACGTGAAGAAGAGGAGGAGGTGGAAGAAGAAGGAGGAGGAGGAGGAGGGGGGGGAGGTAAGGAAGAAAACAGAAACAAAAACAAACAAAAAAAAACGAAAGAAAGAAAAAAGAAAATAATCAAAGGGAAGAAGGAAATAAAGAAGAGGAAAGTAAAGGAGAAGTTTCTTTTAAAGGGGGAAAGAGGATAACCATGGGGAGGAGAAGGAGAAGAAAAGTAGAAGACAGAGGAAGAGGAAAGACGAGGGAGGAGAGGGAGAAGGAGGCGGAAGAGGAACAGGAGCAGGAGCAGGAGCAGGAGGAGAAGAAGCAGAAGGTTCTCTACAAAACAAAGAAAGCGACGGAAGAAGGGGAGCATGAAGAAGACGGGGAAGGGAAGGAAAAAGAAGAGGAAGGACGAGGTGGAGGAGGAGGTGGAGGAGGAGGAACGGGGCAGAAGTAGGAGGATGGTGGAGGCGAAAGAGGAGGAGGAAGAAGAAGAGGAGGAGGAGGAGGAGGAGAAAAAGAAGAAGGCAGTGAAAGAGACGAAGAAAAACAATTTGAAAAGCCGAGGAAATGAAGAAGAAGAAGGAGGTGGAGGGGGAGGAGGAGGTGGAGGAGGAGGTGGAGGAGGAGGAGGAGAGAAGAAGACAAAAGAAGAGAAAGGAGAAGCAGTTGAGGATGATGTTGTTCGTGAAGAAGAAGAAGAAGAAGTAGGAGGGGGGGGGGGGGGGGGGTGAGGACGAGAACAAGGAGGAGGAGGGGGAGGAGAGGGCAAGAAGAAGGAGAAGAAGGTATTGAAGGAAACAAAGCGAAACTAAAGGAGAAAAAAGGAAAACGAAGGAGAAGAAGAAAGTAGAGAAGAGGAAGTTTTCGGGAAATAAAACAAAAGAAAAGAAAGCAACAACAACAACAAAAACAAACAAAACAAAATAAACAAAAACAAAACAACAAAAAACAAAAACAAAAGAAGGAAGAAAGACAGATAGGAAAAGAAGTCTACATATCAGTCTGAACGAGTTCACCGGTCATACAAAGCCTCGGCGTTGACAAACAGGCCAGTAGGAAGAGGGGGGGGGGGGGGGACTAGACACTGCAAGCAGCGAAAAACACAAGCTGACAGAGAAGGGAGAGGCAGGCAGGCAGGCCAGTCGGGACACCATCAGTAGCTGCATGCCCATCACAGGCGACACAGGTCCCCAATGAAATATCGACCCAAGGGCCAGCCAGAGAGAGAGAGAGAGAGAGGGAGGGGGAGACGTGATCTACTGACATTTTTAGCCGTGTTCGCCACCCGAGGGCGCGTGCGCTTTACTTCGTCAAGACTCGTTTTGGAGGAAAGGGAGGGGGGGTCAAAAGTTCATGCGTGCAGTCTATGTGTTCCCAAAGGCAGCTGAGAGAGAGAGAGAGAGAGAGAGAGAGAGAGAGAGAGAGATCGTTATTAGGTTGTCTCATCCTTTCTCACCCACGTTGTCCTGCCATGCATACTCTTCCCTGCGCTCCCCCACCCCCACCCCGCCCACCCCACACCCGCCCACCCACTCACTGCCCTGTTCCACTAGTATGTGTTAGTCTGTGGCATTTGAAAACATTTAAACCTCCTGATCTTCAAAGCCAGGAATCATAACAAGCATATGATAATAGTAATAATAAGAAGAATAATAACTATGATAATGATGATGAAAACAATAGCATCAATGATGATGATGATGATCATCATCATCATCGTCATCAAAAAACAACGTCAATAATGACGATAACAATAGTAGTAATAATAATAAATATGATAATAATAACGACAAAAATAACAACAAAACAATAATGATGATGATGATGATGATGATGATGTTGTCATAGTTCTTGTCAATGGTGTTGTTCTTGTCGTTATTGCGGCGTTTGCTGCTGCCATTGCGTTTGAGTGCAGAATATTATCAATGTCTTCATAGCGTGTATGAATCACATATTGTTAGATTCTCGGTCGGAAACTAGTGGAGAGAGAGAGAAAAACGAGAGAGAGAGAGAGAGAGAGGGAGAGGAGAGAGAGAGAGAGAGAGAGAGAGAGAGAGAGAGAGAGAGAGGAGTTATTCAGAGCAGTTTTGGCCATGGGCCCTCTCAAGTGGGCACAGAATCATGACAGTTCAATCGGAAATTGAAAGCCGTTATCTGGAACAACAACATCACATCACATTGGCAGTTGAGAGGTTCCCTTGTCTAACGCAGCATGATTATCCCAACTTAGCAGAGTATACACTGCGTCTTCAGAGAGAGAGAGAGAGGGAGGGGGGGGGGAGAGAGAGAAAGAGAGGGGGGGGGGGGAGTGGTTTGGAAAAGGGACCAGCAACGAACGAGTCACAAGAGCAAAATCAGAATTACTGGGCAGCCGAACGAAGGAACAAATAAATAGCTAAACAAACACAAAGCGTTTCGACCTATTGGGTCTTCTTCAGGCAGGGCCAACAACGTTCAAAACAATGGAAAGGAAGGACGAACAGTCACTTGCATCTTCTTTCATTTTCCGCCTGCGGTCACCTCCCTTTGACACGAGCGATGCTATTTGTGTAGCCCAGCCGACCATAGCATAGCGCTAGATCCGGTGTTCAGGCCATGTACACACAGAACTGTGTGTTAATCGATAAGTTAAGATTCAAGTCGTCAGTAAGAAGACTGAGCTAAACCAAACTCGATCAGCGACCACATTCAGTGAAAGTCCGAGCACACGAAGTGCAGGAGAAGAGACGGAAAC
>CM065736.1:36993380-36998380 GCA_033310375.1 Conus canariensis
GTGATTTTCCAATGACAGTGTACTTACAAACATTATTGTTTTACCTGCTGCACGACCCTCTCGATACTGAACATACCTGCATCTAATTCCTAATGACTTTTTTTTTCTTTTCTTACAGTTAGAATGCGCTATTGATTGTCTGAATAAAGCGTCGATTATAAAGGAACAGAAAGTCAAGATTTTGTTTTTACTTCTTTAGTAAGGCATCCAGTTCAGACACTGGTGACACCCATCTGTACAGTTATGAGGGCAAAGCTGTACAGATGGGTGCATCTGGTCATGATTTCCTCTCCGAGACCACCCTACAGGGTACAGCAGAGGGTCGTCAACATCCTGGAAAAAAAAAAAGAACAACCACCAATCCTCGATGGACAGCTGACAACAGCACCTCTAGCTTGTTGCACATGATTGCTGCCACAGTGCTGTCGAGAACCCTTACTGCCCTGGCGTCACTCTGTCCCCCTGTCATAGGAAAACAACAGCAACGAACACAGATCAGAGTACCCCCAGCAGCAGCTTCAACAGATACAAGACGCAAGTCAAAGGGTCCAGTGTGCCGTCAGTGAAGATGGAAATATTTACGCTCGATCTTCCTGTTCTTCAGTCTCTCAGCCTCCCCAACCCTTCTTTCTCCTCCCCCCCCCCCCCCTCCTTTTTCTTCCTCCCCCCCCCCCACTCCCCACGAAACCTGCTGGAAGAAAAAAAAAGCAGCCTACTTCTTACTCAGTAATTTCTATAATGACAGAAGTATCGACCGATCGCACTTATTTTCCTTCGCAATGTATCTGTCTGTATCAATGTAGACATAAATCAGTAGACAGGTAACGAAAAGAAAGGAACAAAACCAAACGCACCACAGAAACGTGCGCGCTCTCTTAACTGAACTGAATAGGGGAAAAAATCTTTACATTTCCAGGCAGAAAAACGTGTGTTAACAGAAGCTAAACTGGGAAATCGAAACTAGCCATCTTTGGTAAAAGTTAACCACTGGTCTGTGTGGCTCCACAAGTCTTCTGTCTGAGAAATAGTCGTGCATCGTGCCTCTAATCTTTCTTTATATCCCAAGTCATCTCGTCAGTCTCTGCCTGTAATCCCCCGTCTGGCCCCCAAATGGCGAAACGCTTTGATCCCTGCTCTTGGGGAGGTCCGGCAGAGTCCTTTCAGAGCTGTTTAATAGCGTGTTTTATGCAGGGTTTGGTTCCACTTAACGAGAGGAGTCACGCTTATCAAAGCCTCGGGATTTGATGCGAGGATTTGTGCGACATCGCGTAGAAAAGTCGCGTGGAGAGAGAGAGAGAGAGAGAGAGAGAGAGAGAGAGAGAGAGAGAAAAGAATGATGAGAGGTTGGAGAAGAGAGGGAGCGAAAAGGAGATATATGTATATGTAAGCGTGAGAGAGAGGAGATTAAGGGAAGGAAAGAGAGGAAAGAGGGAAGGGAATTTGTGTGTGGTGTGTGTGTGTGTGTGTGGTGTGTGTGTGTGTGTGTGTGTGTGTGTGTTTAGGGAAAGAATGGAGGGAATATTGGGGGGGGGGGGGGGGGGGAGAGAGTGAGAGTGAGCGCGCGCACGTGCGCATGTGCACAGTCGACTGATCACTACATGAAGATAGGTTGGCCCACATCTGTGATTTTCCAATGCGTTTAACCCCCCTGCTGCACAACCTCCTTGGCACTGAATATACAACAGTATTCTGCATCTAGTTTCCAGTCACTTTTATTTGTTTTTGCTTTCCCATCTTCTGTGCCCCTTCAGTGGCATTGCAGCCATGCTGCTCATCCTCTGTACACAGCCACACCCCAGCCCAGACCACCATAGCCCCAGCACTGGCAATGCACAGGGAGAAGTCAGTGTCAAGTCATCAAGAGGCAGCCCACCAGAGGAGACACTGCGCTACTGCCGAGTAACTTAAGTAGTGTTCAGTGACGCCTGTTCTGATCCAAATTACGCAAGACATCACCAACTAAACCCCCTACTGGCAACAATAATTGCTTAGGCACGGAGCCAGCGTGAGTGAGCTCTATTTCGGGGGAGGGGGGGGGGGGGGGGCACCACGTCCGTCGATCGACAGCCCGAAGTTGGCAGTACTGGAGACTCGGGTGGAATCAAACCAAGGCCACAGATGTGGAGAAGACATTGAGACTGAGGTCACCATGAGAGCAGGCATGAAGAACCACGCATTTGAGACTTTTTTTAAAAATGCTGATTGATGAGAATGAGGCTGATGAAAAATGATGCTACGGATTTCCATTCTGAGACTGCATGGCAGGGCTGTACTCTACGTTTACGTTCATGATATATCCCAGCGTCAACCAGACCAGAGAGATACAGACACCTGCAGTGTTGGTCAGGAAATTTCACCAACTCTCTTAGAGACGCATCCATTTAGTGGATGAGACTCAACTGTGATCCCAGACCTCCCAGCTAAGCCTGTAGCACACTCGACTCTGTAGAAGTCGCTTGGGGCAGAAAAATCCCACATGGCTCTGATGGGAATCGAACCCACGACCTCCCAGGCGGGAGTCTGCGACGCTAACCACGTCGCCACAGCGGCTAGTGTACAGTTAAGAAGGCAGGACATGAGCTGTTACTGGCTGCCTGGTGTGTCGCCATGATTCCCTGTTCGAGACCATCTCCCAGAGTATGCCCGAGTGTCCTTAGTAAAGACCGAAACATCCTGGGGAGACAGCTGACTACAGTACCTCTAGCTTGTTGCGCATGATTGAGGCCACAGTGCTGTCGAGAACCCTAATGCCCTGTGTTATTGTAACCCCCTGTCATAGGATAACAACAGCACGAACACAGAGCAGAGTACCTCCAGCAGCAGCTTCAACAGGTACAAGACACAAGTCAAAGGGTCCAGTGTGCCGTCAGTGAAGATTACAATATTTACGCTCGATCTCCCTGTTCTTCAGTCTCTCAGCCCACCCCCTCATTCTTCCCCCCCCCCCCCCCAACCAAACCTGCTTGAAAGAAAAGAGCAACTTACTTCTTACTCAATAATTTCCTTAATGATAGAAGTATTAACTGATCGCACTTTTTTTTCACAATGTATCTGTCTGTGTTAATACCAAAATAAATTAGTAAATAAGTCATGAAAAGGAAAAAATGACATGAAACAAAATTTAAAAAACGTGCGCACTGTCTTTACTGCACTGAATGGGAAAAAAAGCACACTTCTGTAAGAAGAGAAAATGTGGTAACAGATGTCAGACTTGGAAATTGAAATCTAGTTGTCTTTGGTAAAAACTACCCACTACTCTGTGTGGCTCTACAAGTCTTCTGTCTGAGAAATAGTCGTGTATTGTGCCTCTAATCTTTCTTTATATCCCAAGTCATTTCGTCAGTCTCTGCCTGTAATCACCCTTCCGGCCCCCCAAAAGGCGAAACGCTTTGACCCCTGCTGTTGGGGAGGTCCGGCAGAGTCCTTTCAGAGCTGTTTAATAGCGTGTTTTATGCAGGGGTTGGTTCCACTTAACGAGAGGAGTCGCGCTTATCAAAGCCTCGGGGATTTAATGCGAGGATTTGTACGACATCACGTAGAATAATTGCGTGGAGAGAGAGAGGGAGGGAGTGAGTGAGTGAGTGTGTGTGTGTGTGTGTGTGTGTGTGTGTGTGTGTGTGTGTGTGTGTGTGTGTGTGTGTGTGTGTGTGTGCATGAGAGAGAGAATGATGGGAGGCTGGAGGAGAGAGGGAGCAAGCAAGAGATACATGTATAATGTAAGCTTGAGAGAGAGAAGATTGAGAGAGGGGAAGAGAGTGGAAGGGGGAAGTGTGTGTGTGTGTGTGTGTGTGTGTGTGTGTGTGTGTGTGTGTGTGTGTGTGTGTGCCATTTTCTCTCGCATGGAGAGAACCACCAGGTATTTTAGCGATCTCTAGCGAATGTCTTGTTCTGCTCGCCGTTTAAATACGCTATGTAACGCCTCCACTAGCCAAGCTCGCTAGAATTCCTAGCTTTTCATCTCTGTGAAACGCACCTCTGATTTTTACAGACAACACTGGGCCTTGTGACAGAAAACATAACCTGGGTTATGGGAGTATACAAGCATCATAAGCTGTTTTTATGTTTTCCTGATGAAAACAGGTATTGTCTGTCAGAAAAACAGTGTTATACTATTATACCTGAGCATCCATCACAAATGCTTTCTGTTGGATAATAACAGTTTACGGCGTTTTCTCTAAGGATCACATCTGTTTTAAAACGGTATTTTCTAGTTGAAATCGTCGTTATTCCCGCGGGTCACAACCGTTTTCCCTGCTGTTGCGAGGAAAACAAAAATTAAACTGAATTAGGAAAAAAAAAAAGACTGGAATGAGAAAAACAGCTGTGATGGCAAAGATCACAACTGTTTAACCTATCCAAGCCTTCACCTAGCGTAGTAATACCAATGATACCAATAAGCTTTGGCTTCTCGGGGAAATTAGGGATAATAACGTAAATCCCCGTATTCCTCCAGATAATACCCGTTTTTCTCAAGACCAGAGGGACAGTAATCTTTATCCTGTGGAGAGGAAAATAGGGAAACAACTGAGCCTGTGGGGGGAAAAAAAGTCATTATACTAAGAAAGACTGTGAAGACAAGTGTGATCCTGGAAGAAAACCGTTTTGATCCTCACAGGTGACAGCGATAATAACTGTTCTCCATGTTTTCGCTGCTTTTCTTTCTAAAAAAAAAAAAATCTCCTGAGGGAAACAGCTGTTATCATCTTTTGGGCGCTGCTGTGCTCCCATACCGTCCGCTCAGCGTAACGCCACAGGCTGAGTGTTGTGTCAGTGTTCTGCTTCTTCCTGCGCTGGCTTCCGTTCCGTTTGGACTCGGTGCTCTCTTCACGCGGGCAGATAACTCTGGATCTGATGAAACATTTGACTTCGTATTGCTTCTTGCAATGTTTTTTTTTTTTCTTTCTAAAATTATAAATGTAGATGTGGAAAAAGGCTGCAAAATCTTACTAGTTTTGCACATCAGATAATTGACACCAAAGTACAAACATTAAACAAAAACA
>CM065736.1:37025880-37028380 GCA_033310375.1 Conus canariensis
AACAGAAATGCCTATGATAAGTCAGGTGTTCATAGACCAGTCGACCATGAAAGCCATCCAGTGCAGAAAGAAGTGGAAAGACACTCGGAGGGAGTGCCTAACAGCAGGTATTCAGAGAAGAACACGCCTGTCCCCTCTCTCAGACAAGTGCTATGGCCCTGAACTCCTTCACCTGTAAGCGGGGCCGGGCTGAACCAGGTCATGACTCCTTCAAGCCCTTCTGGTGTCAGTGGTTTTTTTCCCTTTCTTTTTCTTTCTTTTTCCTTATTATTTTTTTTCTTTGCGCTGCCAGGATCCGAACCATCTCCTCCAGGCTGGTTTAGCTGTCTGAAGACTTGACTTTAATGATGGATGTCGTACCACCACAGTTATCGGAGACCTGTTTTTAGATGGGAAATTTAAGCCTTACTGGGTTGACTTTTATCCCTACCCCCCCCCCCCCCCCACCCCCCACCTCGACCAGATCCAGGTGGAGTTTTTTTTTCAGTTGCCTCTACCAATGCCCTCAGGGTTCTGGCCCTCATCTTCCCCGAGTGGTTTCATGAAATCGTAGGTTGATGGGCCTACAAGCCCCATCGCTCCAGCCCCAGTGGCAAAAGACTTTCCCGTGAAAGCCAG
Organism: Conus canariensis; assembly: GCA_033310375.1. NCBI lineage: Eukaryota > Metazoa > Mollusca > Gastropoda > Neogastropoda > Conidae > Conus > Conus canariensis. The sequence continues at coordinate 37,026,499 of CM065736.1, forward strand.
CTTCCTTCAAGTTGATGTCTAGATTGGTGTACCTCTCAGTCTTGTAGATGTGAGCCTTCTCCATTGTGTTTTCATATGGCCACAGTCAGTACGCCCGGTCAGAACCATTTGCCCTGACGAACGTAAGCGGAGAACTACACCTGGTCTCATGCCCCTCTTCCTGATGGCTGACGGTCTTCCAGTTCTGAACGTTCTGCTGTGCACCTCAAGAGTCATCCAGTAAGACTCGCTTCCGTGCTGTTGGTGTCACAGCAGTTCCAGACCATGATTGATTACCTCCTGCCGTGTAGAATGCCGTTGCTGGAGCGTCTGGTAGCGAGGTGTTTCCTACTGGCAGTGCTAACGGCATGTAGGACATCTTCAAGCGCTTCGTTGCGTGTCAGTGTGTACCTTCACTGGGTTGGTGCTGCTTGACGTGAGGTCTGGTCTGGTCCACTGTATAGTGAGAGGAAACAGAAACGCTTAAGACCCAGTCACGTTCCTGTGGCCCAGCCAGTCCTGGAGGCCATCTTTACGATCAGTATGGGAAATTCGTATACTGGTTCGTTTCACGTTTGTTGCGACAACCCCCCACCCCCACCCCCGCTCCACACCCTACCCACCCACCACGTCCCCCATCCCACTTTCCACAAGAATTTCAACCCTGCTTTGCAAGGACCGCAGCCCCCTCGATTGCATAAGGAAGTGGGAGTTGGGGTGGTGGTAGGGAAGGGGGGGGGATGCGGGAGGGGGGAGGGGAATGAGAGAACACCACAAAAACGGATGGACAGGGATGGTGTTGACCTGGTTCACGCTTGCAGGGAGTCCCGGGAAAAGGCCCTGTGTTGTTGCCACTGTTTTCGTCGGTAGTAGTAGCATAGAAGAAGTTCGGCGATGCAGGAACGTTAATTACTCCAATTTGAGAGTGTTCACGCTCAGAGAGTTCGCTTCTCACCTGAAACGGATGTTGAAGATTCACGTTTGTTTCATTGTAAGTCGATGAGCGCGGTCGTTTTGACGTCATTCTGCCACCAAAAAGTGACGTGTCACCAAGCGACAAAGCACGGCGTTCGTGTGGAATATGGCCTCTCTCTACCTTCCACTGTAGTGACATGCCTTGTAAGCTCACATCCGGCCGCCCAACCCTCTCACTCCGCTACTTCCTCAGTTCTCTCCCCTCTCACGCACACACGACACATCCGCTTTCCATTTTGTGTGTTTTCTTCAGTTTAACGTCTTTTTCATCATTGGTGATATTAGACGGAGGTGAAGGAAAAAAAAAGAAAAAAAAGGGAAGGGAGTGGGGATGGCGGGGAGTGGGAAAGTGTGTGTGTGTGTGTGTGTGTGTGTGTGTGTGTGTGTGTGTTTGGGGGTGGGAGTTGAGGAGTAATGTGTGGATGAGGGTGTATATGTACAAGTGGAATTAGTGTTTGTGTGTCTGTGTGTGTATGCGTGCGTGCGTGCTTGTGTGTGTGTGTGTGTGTGTGTGTGTGTGTGTGTGTGTGTGTGTGGTGTGTGTGTGCTCGTTGTTTTAATTTTCATATAACACCTTTTAGAACCAGTATGAGGGTCGTGGGCGTTAAAGAGGGTCAGTTTTCATAACTGACTTGTGATTAGGATCAAGTCGTTGGCTGCTGGTCTCCAGTTTTGCGCTAGAAACGTTAACTAGACACCTTACCCAAAGCCTACTGGTAGGGTGGTTTAATGTGAAGGCATCTGTCCACTCCCCCCCCCCCCCCCAGTTCAAGACTGACCGCAACACCATTCCCAGCCTCTCCCCCCTCCCGACTTCATTCTCCATCCGCTCTCTCTCTCTTCTCTCTCTCTCTCTCTCTCTCTCTCTCTCTCGTGAATTTGTGATTTCATTCACGAATTTTCGCCCCGTAAACATGTGACGGGTTAT
>CM065736.1:37043380-37045880 GCA_033310375.1 Conus canariensis
TCATATTGTATGCGAGTACAGGACATTTTTTTTTAATAACATGCTGGTTGGGATGACGATAGTGTGTGGGGTGGGGGTGGGGGATAGAGGGAGGGGTTTGCTGAGGTCAGCGACGTGGGGAACTCCAGCTCCGGCTGATTCTCTTCTGAGAGTCACTACTCCCTGCCCCCCCCCCCACCCCCTCCCCCTGTCCTGTCCTCCCTCACCCCTCGCTGCAACCACCACCACCACCACCACCACCCCTTCCACGCCCTCATTCCCGCCCTCGGCTCCTAGTTGCGCCTTCCGCCTTCCTCGCCCCTCACAACCAGCCCCCTCACACCCACCCTCTCTCTCTCTCTCTCTCTCTCTCTCTGCCCGCCATCGATTTCCATATTTCTGCCATTAATCTGTCTCCCTTGACTAGATTGTGTTACGTTCACCCAGTTTACCTCGTCCTCTCTCTCTCTCTCTCTCTCTCTCTCTCTCTCTCTCTCTCTCTCTCTCTCTCTGTCTGCTTGTCTGTCTGTCTGTCTGGCTGGCTCTCTGTCTCTGTCTCTCTCTCTCTCTCTTCTGTCTCTCTCTCGCTGTTTGTATGTGTGTGTGTGTGTGTGTGTGTGTGTGTGTGTGTGTGTGAGTGCGCGTTGTGTGTGTGTGTGTGTGTGTGTGTGTGTGTGTGTGTGCGTGCGTGTGTATGTGTGTGTGCGTGCGTGTGTATGTGTTGTGCTTTTTTTAAAAAATTTAAACTAGTACACTTTATTCTCTCTCTCTCTCTCTCTCTCTCTCTCTCACACACACACACACACACACACACACACACACACACACACACACACACACACACACTCACCCTTACATGTGATAACGATTTGCTTTTTGATCCATATTGGATTATAATTGTTTATGATTAATGTGCTTTACATGTCCACACACCCCTTCATTAGGGGCTGTGGCTTAATAAAATAAGATATGAATAAATTGTCTGAATCTGAATCTCTCTCTCAGAGAGAGAGAGACAGAGAGAGAGAGAGAGAAGAGAGAGAGAGAGGAGAGAGAGAGAGAGACAGAGGGAGGGAGGGAGAGAGAGAGAGAGAGAGAGAGAGAGAGAGAGGAGAGAAAGAGAGAGTGTGGTGTGTGTGTGTGCTTGGCGGTGGAGAGGGGGAGGGGGGGGGGTGAGGGGAAGGGGGCCTGCTTTGGTGTATGTTGAAAGCACTCCCAAGCGGTAAAGATTGGAGCGAACGTCACGGGGCAAGAAGTTGTTGCAGAATGGCTGTACAACGGGGGCGTTCCCTCGCTCGTTTTGATTCGTGTGGGTGAGGAAAGTGGGGCATATGATAAGCCTATATACAGTGTGCACCACATTTCTCGGCTTTTATAAAAAAAAATTGTGCTTTCAAATATTCGGCCTCTTCTCAAAGTGGGGTATATCTCCTTCTGTGTGTGTGTGTGTACTTCAGTCTGTGTGTGTGTACTTCAGTCTGTGTGTGTGTACTTTAGTCTCTGTGTGTGTGTGTGTGTGTGTGTGTGTGTGTGTGTGTGTGTGTACCTCAGTCTGTGTGTGTGTGTACTTCAGTCTGTGTGTGTGTACTTCAGTCTGTGTGTGTGTACTTCAGTCTGTGTGTGTGTGTGTGTGTGTGTGTGTGTGTGTGTGTGTGTGTGTGTGTGTGTGTATGCAGAGGGTGGGCTGAGGGAAGGGATGAGGACGTTAGTACGATCGACGTTCCACGCTTCTTTCTGCTGACAAGTGCATCTGTTGTGCTCGTATCTGTCGCTGATATGATAACGTTCATGGAAGATAACAGATGGTTGATCATATCCTCCTCCCGCGCTCTCTCTCTCTCTCTCCCCTCCCCTCCCCTCCCCAAACCACCTCCGTGTCCCCCCCCCTCCCCCGCCACGCCATTCCACCTCGCTCTCATCATGTAGCACCACCATTTTATAGTGTCTGTGTTGTTGTTGTTGTTGTTGTTGTCGTACCCTGGCTAAAAGACTCCAGGGATCATCCAAACAACTGAAGTACTTGAACACTATGGTACAAATGCATCACTGGGGATGAGAACATGACGTGTGTGACCGTTTCTGATTACCCCGCCACATGGGCAGTCACACTCCGACTTCGGGGAATTTCGGAAACTGATAATGTTATGCTAGGAGCTTGTCACAACTGAAGACAATCCCCGCATAACTATGCAGAGCATAACAACATTTTGATGTAGCCTTGGTGTTCTAGCCTATGTCAATTGGTCTGACACAACAAACAACATTTTGATGTAGCCTTGGTGTTCTAGCCTATGTCAATTGGTCTGACACAGCATAACAGCATTTTGATGTAGCCTTGGTGTTCTAACCTATGTCAGTTGGTCTGACACAGCATAACAACATTTTGATGTAGCCTTGGTGTTCTAACCTATGTCAGTTGGTCTGACACAGCATAACACATTTTGATGTAGCCTTGGTGTTCTAACCTTTGTCAGTTGGTCTGACACAGCATAACAGCATTTTGATGTAGCCTTGGTGTTGT
>CM065736.1:37053380-37065880 GCA_033310375.1 Conus canariensis
CGAAACGCGTTGTATTTTGTCTTGAGATTCGTTTGTCTACGTTTTTAGGCGGAGCTTTAGTTAATCATTTTTCAAATTGGACCATATAGTTCATGTCTGGCGACACGCACCTTGTTTTTTTATTGATACAGCAACGCTCCAGTGGTCATTGACCCTTCCTGCAAGTTGGCTGGAAGATGGATATGTCACCACAATCCTGTAAAGTAAGTACAACCCCCACGCACCCACCCCCATAAAAGAGAGCGAGAGGGGGACAGAGAGAGAGAGAGAGAGAGAGAGAGAGAGAGAGAGAAGAAGAAGAGAAGAAGAAGAAGAAGAAGAAGAGAAGCAGCCTTGACATTCAAGACAATGGCACAAACGTACCGGAACAATAAAACCGCGAGACCACCCCCCACCCCCCACCCCCCATCCCCCCCAAAAAAAAACGGAGCAATGTCACCGTTTTCTCTCACCTTAAAAAGTTACTGCCTACCTGCTGCAGGATGATCGATGGGTCTGGCGTGGAGGTCACAACGCTGGGGATACTATCACAGCACCTCTGCCGAGCCATCACACAGTACCGACACTCAATCCGTGTATCTACACAGGTCACAGGTGCCCTCCACGACCTTGGTCTGCAGTCTAAAAATGAAATAAAAAAGGCATGGCAGAACTACGGAGATTCTCTGGCTTAACCTTGAGGTGAGAAGGTCGCGCTCTTCGGTTTCTGTTTTGGTAGGCTGGCGGTCACCAGAGCCGACATGGACGGACACCTGCAGGTGTGGATCGGGTACCTGAGCGGCAGTGCTATCAGCAAGGTGTTGACAACAGACGGAGGTAAGAGACTACCCGTAACACGTTTCGAGTTTAGTATGAAACGGTGGAAGCGCTGGTTAACTAATTTTACCGTCGCTATGAATCCAGCTGACTTGGTAAAAGCTGGGAATAGAGGAAAACCGAGAGGGTGTTAAGGTGTTCATTTCTGACCGCAAAGTATCTGGGGTCCTTTGCAGTCTCCTTCGTGCAGAGAACCCATTGGTGGCTGTGGCTGGAACTGGCTTTTGTCTCCTGGGTGGCCCACTAAGAGCAGGTTTGTCAATGACCAAGATCCGTCTACAGTACCTAACACAAGCATACCACCTGTATTTTTTATAGTACTGTCGTCGCTAGTGGTGATGGGAATATCCCTAATCTCTAGGCGATACGTCCCTGTTAGATTCCATGAGTGGTATCACGGCCAGTACCGGTGAGAATACCGAAGATGTCTCGGTGATATGGATCTGTTAGATATCGCGGGTGGGATATGACCATCAGCGTCGAGAATACCACAGATTTCTAGGTAGTATATCACTGTTCGATACCAAGTCTGGGGACGTAGTCATTAGCAGTGAGAATACTACAGATTTCAAGGTAGTGTGTCTCTGTTAAATATCATAAAAGGGTTCATCGTCGTTAGCTGTGACAATACCACAGGTTTTAAGACTGTGTATCTGTTAAAGAGACACCTAAGATGAGACCATGACTATCTGTGGCAATGAATGAAGTGGTTGATCACCATGCCAAGAATGCTACAGATAGACTGGAGCATCAGAGGCAATGAAGCGGTTGATCACCATGCCAAGAATGCTACAGATAGACTGGAACATCAGAGGCAATGGAGCGGTTGATCACCATGCCAAGAATGCTACAGATAGACTGGAGCATCAGAGGCAATGAATGAAGCGGTTGATCACCATGCCAAGAATGCTACAGATAGACTGGAGCATCAGAGGCAATGAAGTGGTTGATCACCATGCCAAGAATGCTACAGATAGACTGGAGCATCAGAGGCAATGAAGCGGTTGATCACCATGCCAAGAATGCTACAGATAGACTGGAGCATCAGAGGCAATGAAGCGGTTGATCACCATGCCAAGAATGCTACAGATAGACTGGAGCATCAGAGGCAATGAAGCGGTTGATCACCATGCCAAGAATGCTACAGATAGACTGGAGCATCAGAGGCAATGAAGCGGTTGATCACCATGCCAAGAATGCTACAGATAGACTGGAACATCAGAGGCAATGAAGGGTTGATCACCATGCCAAGAATGCTACAGATAGACTGGACATCAGAGGCAATGAAGCGTTGATCACCATGCCAAGAATGCTACAGATAGACTGGAACATCAGAGGCAATGATAGCGGTTGATCACCATGCCAAGAATGCTACAGATAGACTGGAACATCAGAGGCAATTGAAGTGGTTGATCACCATGCCAAGAATGCTACAGATAGACTGGAGCATCAGAGGCAATGAAGTGGTTGATCACCATGCCAAGAATGCTACAGATAGACTGGACATCAGAGGCATGAGTGGTTGATCACCATGCCAAGAATGCTACAGATAGATGGACATCAGAGGCAATGAAGTGGTTGATCACCATGCCAAGAATGCTACAGATAGATGGACATCAGAGGCAATGAAAGTGGTTGATCACCATGCCAAGAATGCTACAGATAGACTGGAGCATCAGAGGCAATGAAGTGGTTGATCACCATGCCAAGAATGCTACAGATAGATGGAGCATCAGAGGCAATGAATGAAGTGGTTGATCACCATGCCATGAATGCTACAGATAGACTGGACATCAGAGGCAATGGAAGTGGTTGATCACCATGCCAAGAATGCTACAGATAGACTGGAGCATCAGAGGCAATGAGAGTGGTTGATCACCATGCCAAGAATGCTACAGATAGACTGGAGCATCAGAGGCAATGATGAAGTGGTTGATCACCATGCCAGAATGCTACAGATAGACTGGAGCATCAGAGGCAATGAATGAAGGTGTACATGAGTGTAGAATACACCAACCCATGCCAAGAATGCTACAGATAGATGGAGCATCAGAGGCAATTGAAGGGTTGATCACCATGCCAAGAATGCTACAGATAGATGGAGCATCAGAGGCAATGAAGGGTTGATCACCATGCCAAGAATGCTACAGATAGAATGGAACATCAGAGGCAATGAATGAAGTGGTTGATCACCATGCCAAGAATGCTACAGATAGACTGGAGCATCAGAGGCAATGGAAGTGGTTGATCACCATGCCAAGAATGCTACAGATAGACTGGAACTCAGAGGCAATGGAAGCGTTGATCACCATGCCAAGAATGCTACAGATAGACTGAGCATCAGAGGCAATGAGAAGTGTTGATCACCATGCCAAGAATGTGTACGATAGACTGGACATCAGAGGCAATGAATGAAGTGGTTGATCACCATGCCAAGAATGCTACAGATAGACTGGAGCATCAGAGGCAATGAAGTGGTTGATCACCATGCCAGAATGCTACAGATAGACTGGGCATCAGAGGCAATGAAAGTGGTTGATCACCATGCCAAGAATGCTACAGATAGACTGGAGCATCAGAGGCAATGAAGTGGTTGATCACCATGCCAAGAATGCTACAGATAGACTGGAGCATCAGAGGCAATGAAGTGGTTGATCACCATGCCAAGAATGCTACAGATAGATGGAGCATCAGAGGCAATGAAGTGGTTGATCACCATGCCAAGAATGCTACAGATAGACTGGAGCATCAGAGGCAATGAGCGGTTGATCACCATGCCAAGAATGCTACAGATAGACTGGAGCATCAGAGGCAATGAATGAAGTGGTTGATCACCATGCCAAGAATGCTACAGATAGACTGGAGCATCAGAGGCAATGAAGGGTTGATCACCATGCCAAGAATGCTACAGATAGAATGGAGCATCAGAGGCAATGAAGGGTTGATCACCATGCCAAGAATGCTACAGATAGACTGGAGCATCAGAGGCAATGAATGAAGTGGTTGATCACCATGCCAAGAATGCTACAGATAGAATGGAACATCAGAGGCAATGAATGAAGTGGTTGATCACCATGCCAAGAATGCTACAGATAGAATGGAGCATCAGAGGCAATGAATGAAGGGTTGATCACCATGCCAAGAATGCTACAGATAGACTGGAGCATCAGAGGCAATGGAGGGTTGATCACCATGCCAAGAATGCTACAGATAGAATGGAGCATCAGAGGCAATGAATGAGTGGTTGATCACCATGCCAAGAATGCTACAGATAGATGGAGCATCAGAGGCGAATGAAGCGGTTGATCACCATGCCAAGAATGCTACAGATAGAAGGAGCATCAGAGGCAATGAATGAAGTGGTTGATCACCATGCCAAGAATGCTACAGATAGATGGAGCATCAGAGGCAATGAAGCGTTGATCACCATGCCAAGAATGCTACAGATAGATGGACATCAGAGGCAATGATGCGGTTGATCACCATGCCAAGAATGCTACAGATAGAATGGAAATCAGAGGCAATGGAAGTGGTTGATCACCATGCCAAGAATGCTACAGATAGAATGGAACATCAGAGGCAATGAATGAAGTGGTGATCACCATGCCAAGAATGCTACAGATAGACTGGAGCATCAGAGGCAATGGAGTGGTTGATCACCATGCCAAGAATGCTACAGATAGAATGGAACATCAGAGGCAATGAAGTGGTTGATCACCATGCCAAGAATGCTACAGATAGACTGGAGCATCAGAGGCAATGAATGAAGTGGTTGATCACCATGCCAGAATGCTACAGATAGAATGGAGCATCAGAGGCAATGGAGTGGTTGATCACCATGCCAAGAATGCTACAGATAGATGGAGCATCAGAGGCAATGAAGTGGTTGATCACCATGCCAAGAATGCTACAGATAGAATGGAGCATCAGAGGCAAATGAAGTGGTTGATCACCATGCCAAGAATGCTACAGATAGATGGAACATCAGAGGCAATGAAGTGGTTGATCACCATGCCAAGAATGCTACAGATAGACTGGAACATCAGAGGCAATGATGAAGGGTTGATCACATGCCAAGAATGCTACAGATAGATGGAGCATCAGAGGCAATGGAAGCGGTTGATCACCATGCCAAGAATGCTACAGATAGAATGGACATCAGAGGCAATGAATGAAGTGGTTGATCACCATGCAAGAATGCTACAGATAGAATGGAGCATCAGAGGCAATGAAGGTGGTTGATCACCATGCCAGAATGCTACAGATAGAATGGAACATCAGAGGCAATGAATGAAGTGGTTGATCACCATGCCAGAATGCTACAGATAGACTGGAAGCATCAGAGGCAATGAAGAGTGGTTGATCACCATGCCAAGAATGCTACAGATAGACTGGAAGCATCAGAGGCAATGAAGGGTTGATCACCATGCCAAGAATGCTACAGATAGATGGAGCATCAGAGGCAATGGAGTGGTTGATCACCATGCCAAGAATGCTACAGATAGATGGAGCATCAGAGGCAATGAATGAAGTGGTTGATCACCATGCCAAGAATGCTACAGATAGACTGGAGCATCAGAGGCAATGGAAGTGGTTGATCACCATGCCAAGAATGCTACAGATAGACTGGAGCATCAGAGGCAATGAAGGGTTGATCACCATGCCAAGAATGCTACAGATAGATGGAGCATCAGAGGCAATGAAGCGTGGTTGTTCACCATGCCAAGAATGCTACAGATAGACTGGAGCATCAGAGGCAATGAGTGGTTGATCACCATGCCAAGAATGCTACAGATAGACTGGAGCATCAGAGGCAATGAAGTGGTTGATCACCATGCCAAGAATGCTACAGATAGAATGGAGCATCAGAGGCAATGAAGTGGTTGATCACCATGCCAAGAATGCTACAGATAGAATGGAGCATCAGAGGCAATGATGAAGTGGTTGATCACCATGCCAAGAATGCTACAGATAGAATGGAGCATCAGAGGCAATGAATGAAGGGTTGATCACCATGCCAAGAATGCTACAGATAGACTGGAGCATCAGAGGCAATGTGAGTGGTTGATCACCATGCCAGAATGCTACAGATAAAATGGAACATCAGAGGCAATGAATGAAGTGGTTGATCACCATGCCAAGAATGCTACAGATAGAATGGAACATCAGAGGCAATGAATGAAGTGGTTGATCACCATGCCAAGAATGCTACAGATAGATGGACATCAGAGGCAATGGAAGTGGTTGATCACCATGCCAAATGTAAGATATGCAATATATCATAAAGCAGATAGAATGGAACATCAGAGGCAATGAATGAAGTGGTTGATCACATGCCATGAATGCTACAGATAGATGGAACATCAGAGGCAATGAATGAAGTGGTTGATCACCATGCCATGAATGCTACAGATAGAATGGAACATAGAGGCAATGAATGAAGTGGTTGATCACCATGCCATGAAGCTAAGATAGATGGAACTCAGAGGCAATGAATGAAGTGGTGATCACCATGCAAGAATGCTACAGATAGATGGACATCAGAGGCAATGAAGTGTTGATCACCATGCCAAGAATGCTACAGATAGATGGACATCAGAGGCAATGAAGGGTTGATCACCATGCCAGAATGCTACAGAAGATGGACATCAGAGGCATGATGAGTGGTTGATCACCATGCCAGAATGCTACAGATAGACTGGAGCATCAGAGGCAATGAAGTGGTTGATCACCATGCCAGAATGCACAGATAGACTGGAGCATCAGAGGCAATGAAGCGGTTGATCACCTGCCAAGAATGCTACAGATAGACTGAGCATCAGAGGCAATGAGGTTGATCACCATGCCAAGAATGCTAGATAGACTGGAGCATCAGAGGCAATGGAGTGGTTGATCACCATGCCAAGAATGCTACAGATAGACTGGAGCATCAGAGGCAATGAAGGGTTGATCACATGCCAAGAATGCTACAGATAGACTGGAGCATCAGAGGCAATGAAGGGTTGATCACCATGCCAAGAATGCTACAGATAGACTGGAGCATCAGAGGCAATGAAGGGTTGATCACCATGCCAAGAACTACAGATAGACTGGAGCATCAGAGCAATGAAGTGGTTGATCACCATGCAAGAATGCTACAGATAGAATGGAGCATCAGAGGCAATGAAGTGTTGATCACCATGCAAAATGCTACAGATAGACTGGAGCATCAGAGCAATGAGCGTGATCACATCCAAGAATGCTACAGATAGACTGGAGCATCAGAGAATGAAGTGGTTGATCACCATGCCAGAATGCTACAGATAGACTGGAGCATCAGAGGCAATGAAGGGTTGATCACCATGCCAAGATGCTACAGATAGAATGGAGCATCAAGGCAATGAGGGTTGATCACCATGCCAAAATGCTACAGATAGACTGGAGATCAGAGGCAATGGAGCGGTTGATCACCATCAAGAATGCTACAGATAGATGGAGCATCAGAGGCAATGAATGAAGGGTTGATCACCATCCAAGAATGCTACAGATAGAATGGAGCATCAGAGGAATGATGAAGGGTTGATCACCATGCCAAGAATGCTACAGATAGACTGGAGCATCAGAGGCAATGGAGCGGTTGATCACCATGCCAAGAATGTACAGATAGATGGAGCATCAGAGGCAATGAAGAAGTGTTGATCACCATGCAAGAATGCTACAGATAGAATGGACATCAGAGGAATGAAGGGTTGATCACCATGCAAGAATGCTACAATAGACGGAGCATCAGAGGCAATGAAGGGTTGATCACCATGCCAAGAATGCTACAGATAGATGGACATCAGAGGCAATGAAGGGTTGATCACCATGCCAAGAATGCTACAGATAGACTGGAACATCAGGGCAATGATGTGGTTGATCACATGCCAAGAATGCTACAGATAGATGGAACATCAGAGGCAATGGAGTGGTTGATCCCATGCCAAGAATGCTACAGATAGATGACATCAGAGGCAATGAATGAAGTGGTTGATCACCATGCCAAGAATGCTACAGATAGACTGAACATCAGAGGCAATGGAGTGGTTGATCACCATGCCAAGAATGCTACAGATAGATGGAGCATCAGAGGCAATGAAGTGGTTGATCACCATGCCAAGAATGCTAAGATAGACTGGAGCATCAGAGGCAATGAATGAGGTTGATCACCATGCCAAGAATGCTACAGATAGATGGAGCATCAGAGGCAATGGAGCGGTTGATCACCATGCCAAGAATGCTACAGATAGAATGGAGCATCAGAGGCAATGAAGTGGTTGATCACCATGCCAAGAATGCTACAGATAGAATGGAGCATCAGAGGCAAATGAAGTGGTTGATCACCATGCCAAGAATGCTACAGATAGACTGGAGCATCAGAGGCAATGAAGTGGTTGATCACCATGCCAAGAATGCTACAGATAGACTGGAGCATCAGAGCAATGAAGTGGTTGATCACCATGCCAAGAATGCTACAGATAGACTGGAGCATCAGAGGCAATAATGGAAGGGTTGATCACCATACCAAGAATGCTACAGATAGACTGGAGCATCAGAGGCAATGATGAAGTGGTTGATCACCATCCAAGAATGCTACAGATAGATGGAGCATCAGAGGCAATGAATGAAGTGGTTGATCACCATGCCAAGAATGCTACAGATAGAATGGAGCATCAGAGGCAATGAATGAAGTGGTTGATCACCATGCCAAGAATGCTACAGATAGACTGGAGCATCAGAGGCAATGTGAAGTGGTTGATCACCATGCCAAGAATGCTACAGATAGACTGGAGCATCAGAGGCAATGGAGCGGTTGATCACCATACCAAGAATGCTACAGATAGACTGGAGCATCAGAGGCAATGAATGAAGTGGTTGATCACCATACCAAGAATGCTACAGATAGAATGGAGCATCAGAGGCAATGAATGAAGTGGTTGATCACCATGCCAAGAATGCTACAGATAGAATGGAGCATCAGAGGCAATGAATGAAGCGGTTGATCACCATGCCAAGAATGCTACAGATAGACTGGAGCATCAGAGGCAATGAATGAAGTGGTTGATCACCATGCCAAGAATGCTACAGATAGACTGGAGCATCAGAGGCAATGAAGAAGCGGTTGATCACCATGCCAAGAATGCTACAGATAGACTGGAGCATCAGAGGCAATGAATGAAGCGGTTGATCACATGCCAAGAATGCTACAGATAGACTGGAGCATCAGAGGCAATGGAGCGGTTGATCACCATGCCAAGAATGCTACAGATAGACTGGAGCATCAGTAGGCAATGAATGAAGTGGTTGATCACCATGCCAAGAATGCTACAGATAGAATGGAGCATCAGAGGCAATGAAGCGGTTGATCACCATGCCAAGAATGCTACAGATAGAATGGAGCATCAGAGGCAATGAATGAAGTGGTTGATCACCATGCCAAGAATGCTACAGATAGACTGGAGCATCAGAGACAATGAAGCGGTTGATCACCATGCCAAGAATGCTACAGATAGACTGGAGCATCAGAGGCAATGGAGTGGTTGATCACCATGCCAAGAATGCTACAGATAGAATGGAGCATCAGAGGCAATGAAGTGGTTGATCACCATGCCAATAATGCTACAGATAGACTGGACATCAGAGGCAATGGAGTGGTTGATCACCATGCCAAGAATGCTACAGATAGAATGGAGCATCAGAGGCAATGAAGTGGTTGATTACCATGCCAAGAATGCTACAGATAGAATGGAGCATCAGAGGCAATGAATGAAGTGGTTGAGCACCATGCCAAGAATGCTACAGATAGAATGGAGCATCAGAGGCAATGAAGTGGTTGATCACCATGCCAAGAATGTTACAGATAGACATGGAGCATCAGAGGCAATGGAGTGGTTGATCACCATGCCAAGAATGCTACAGATAGACTGGAGCATCAGAGGCAATGGAGTGGTTGATCACCATGCCAAGAATGCTACAGATAGACTGGAGCATCAGAGGCAATGAATGGAGTGGTTGATCACCATGCCAAGAATGCTACAGATAGACTGGAGCATCAAAGGCAATGGAGTGGTTGATCACCATGCCAAGAATGCTACAGATAGACTGGAGCATCAGAGGCAATGGAGTGGTTGATCACCATGCCAAGAATGCTACAGATAAAATGGAGCATCAGAGGCAATGAAGTGGTTGATCACCATGCCAAGAATGCTACAGATAGACTGGAGCATCAGATGCAATAAAGTGGTTGATCACCATGCCAAGAATGCTACAGATAGACTGGAACATCAGAGGCAATGAAGTGGTTGATCACCATGCCAAGAATGCTACAGATAGACTGGAACATTAGAGGCAATGAAGCGGTTGATCACCATGCCAAGAATGCTACAGATAGACTGGAACATCAGAGGCAATGAAGCGGTTGATCACCATGCCAAGAATGCTACAGATAGAATGGAGCATCAGAGGCAATGAAGTGGTTGATCACCATGCCAAGAATGCTACAGATAGACTGGAACATCAGAGGCAATGAAGTGGTTGATCACCATGCCAAGAATGCTACAGATAGACTGGAACATCAGAGGCAATGAAGTGGTTGATCACCATGCCAAGAATGCTACAGATAGAATGGAGCAGATTCTCCTTTCCTCACACCCATCGGAAACCTGGAACTCAGACTTACGTCAAAAGTTCCAGACTTACGTCAAAGTTCCAGACTTACGTCAAAGAGTCTAGCTATAGAGGAATGGAACTCAGACTTATGTCAAAGAGCTCTAGCTATAGAGGAATGGAACTCAGACTTATGTCAAAGAGTCTAGCTATAGAGGAATGGAACTCAGACTTACGTCAAAGAGCTCTAGTTATAGAGGAATGGAACTCAGACTTATGTCAAAGAGCTCTAGCTATAGAGGAATGGAACTCAGACTTACGTCAAAGAGTCTAGCTATAGAGGAATGGAACTCAGACTTATGTCAAAGAGTCTAGCTATAGAGGAATGGAACTCAGACTTACGTCAAAGAGTCTAGCTATAGAGGAATGGAACTCAGACTTACGTCAAAGAGCTCTAGCTATAGAGGAATGGAACTCAGACTTACGTCAAAGAGTCTAGCTATAGAGGAATGGAACTCAGACTTATGTTAAAGAGTCTAGCTATAGAGGAATGGAACTCAGACTTACGTCAAAGAGTCTAGCTATAGAGGAATGGAACTCAGACTTACGTCAAAGAGCTCTAGCTATAGAGGAATGGAACTCAGACTTACGTCAAAGAGCTCTAGCTATAGAGGAATGGAACTCAGACTTACGTCAAAGAGTCTAGCTATAGAGGAATGGAACTCAGACTTACGTCAAAGAGCTCTAGCTATAGAGGAATGGAACTCAGACTTATGTCAAAGAGTCTAGCTATAGAGGAATGGAACTCAGATTTACGTCAAAGAGTCTAGCTATAGAGGAATGGAACTCAGACTTATGTCAAAGAGCTCTAGCTATAGAGGAATGGAACTCGCAGATAGATAACCAGCTCTTCCAAATCAGCACAAACTGAACGAGTTTTTAACCGTGTGCCACTGGCGGCATAACAAAGACACAGTCTTGTGCCTTTTAGACAAAGGCCACATCGTTTATACCCACTCGTATCTTTTAAAAGGTGGAGAAGCACCGTGGTGCATTCCATGTCGTGTACCACTCTCAATGAAACATGTTCTTTTAGAGTGTTGGGACTTGCATGATGTCAGACGTAAACACTGTACAGCAGACTCCATGAAAACCTTGTTCAGAAATATCCCACCTGATATCGATTTTTGAGTTTCTGAAAGAGAGAAACATTATTCATCATTAGTAGGAATTTATGGAACAAAGAATTTCCGGTGTGCTTTTATATTTTTTGTAATGAGGTGTGTGTATGTGTGTGTGTGTGTGTGTGTGTGTGTGTGTGTGTGTGTGTGTGTGTGTGTGTGTGTGTGTGTGAAATTTTGAGAGTTCGGTTCGCCCGTTGGAGTTTGTTGGGCAATGACCAACATGAAATCAAAATTTAACAGAGAAAATCACAATCGAATAGCTTATCGAAGCATCCAGTGAAAAACAAACTAGGAACATATGGAGAATATTTCAAATTCTCGTCAGGTATTGAAAAGCATGGCTTTTAAAATGCTTCTCTTGTGGACAGAGCGTGCAAGAGAAAGGAGAGGGAGGGCAGTGCGACTGCTGATTTTCGGATGCTGTTTTGTGACCTGTTTTTGCATGAATTTGCTGGATAACATACTTCATTGGACCTGAAAACATTTACAAAGAATCTAGGAATACGAGCAAGAACATGAGCCAGACAATGCGCCTGTTTTGTTTTGATGTAACAATTTATGACTTTCCTTTCCGGCTTTTTAGGAAGATCTGTACATCTGCCGCAAAAATATGTGTGTGTGCATATGTATGCATTGATGTGCTGTCAATCTCTCTTTTCCCGATGTTATATACAGTAGGTTTTTCTTTACATAATGCCACGACAGTCAGCAAAAATATAACAGTAATCATGACTTTTGTGCTCATTGAAAATAAGTCGTAAATGGCTTCTCTTCGGTCGGTAAAATATGAGAGAAGCTCTCTTATATATCATTAGCGCATAACCTGTGCACCATAACGGTAACTACAACGCAAATGAACAAAGTCCAGATTCTCTC
>CM065736.1:37078380-37090880 GCA_033310375.1 Conus canariensis
TTCTTTGTCTGTCTGTCTGCCCGTCTCTCCATTCTCTCTCTCTCTCTCTCTCTCTCTCTCTCTCTCTCTCTCTCTCTCTCTCTCTCACTCTCTTCTCACTCCTCTTCTGTCTCTCCGCTCCCTCCCTCTTTCTCTCTCACACCCTCCCTCCCTCCACCTCCCTCCCTCTCTCTCTCTCTTTAGGGAACGTGGGAGGGGGGGAGGGGGGGGGGGGCTGGAGCTTCAAAGCAAATAAATCACGAAATCTTGCGCTGCGGGAAGGGAAAAATAGCTGAAAACAGTGCCGTTCACTGTGGCCGACCAAGCCATGCAAACAATGATGGAAGAACCAGTCCTAAACCTTGGGAGGTTGGAACGATGTGATAACTCCTTGAAAGACACGAGGAGCGGGAAAGGAACCGAGCCAGTGACAGAAGAAAGCCTGCCAAATAAACAATGAACCAGTGTGGCAGCCAGCCTCCCAGGTAGACTGCAAGGTGCGCTGTCTGCAGTTCATTCTGATCTCGATGCTCCTCTGACCTCCAATGATATACAGTATCAACGCGAGCATGGTGGAATCCACGGAGGCCAAAAATCAACAAGTGCGGCCAAGGAAATGGCTCGACGGTCTCACCTGGTCTCACTGACGTTGCGCTCTACCGCCGCCGATTAAAAGCGGAATCTACCCCTGGGATTCATCCCGGAGACGTATCGAGCGGGCAAAATAAGGTTACTCACCGTGCCTTAGGACTCCGGAGACAAGGTTGTGAGATCAGTCCACCCAGGCTGAAGATGGCATGAAAATATACACTTCAGAAGGCAGTGAACGTAGCAAAGGAAAATCTGGAGGTCAGGAAAAGAACAGGACACACACAGGATAATAACGATGAACCTTCGTGAAGAACATTCAGTTCAGTCCAGTAAGGACGGAAAACACCGATAAACATTTTGGGTTCGGTCAGGTAAGGACTTAAAACACCGATAAACATTTTGGGTTCGGTCCGATAAGGACTTAAAACACCGATAAACATTTTGGGTTCGGTCAAATAAGGATCTGAAACACCGATAAACATTTTGGGATCGGTCAAATAAGGATATAAAACACCGATAAACATTTTGGGTTCGGTCAAATAAGGATATGAAACACCGATAAACATTTTGGGATCGGTCAAATAAGGATATAAAACACCGATAAACATTTTGGGTTCAGTCAAATAAGGATATGAAACACCGATAAACATTTTGGGTTCAGTCAAATAAGGATATGAAACACCGATAAACATTTTGGGATCGGTCAAATAAGGATATGAAACACCGATAAACATTTTGGGTTCAGTCAAATAAGGATATGAAACACCGATAAACATTTTGGGATCGGTCAAATAAGGATATAAAACACCGATAAACATTAATTTGGGTTCAGTCAAATAAGGATATGAAACACCGATAAACATTTTGGGTTCGGTCAGACAAGGATATGAAACACCGATAAACATTTTGGGTTCGGTCAGATAAGGACTTAAAACACCGATAAACATTTTGGGTTCGGTCAGATAAGGACATAAAACGCCGATAAACATTTTGGGTTCGATCAGATGACTTAAAAACACCGATAAACATTTTGGGATCGGCCAAATAAGGATATGAAACACCGATAAACGTTTTGGGTTTGGTCAAATAAGATATAAAACGCCGATAAACATTTTGGGTTTGGTCAAATAACGAGATAAAAACACCGATAAACATTTTGGGTTGTCAAATAAGGATATAAAACCCCGATAAACATTTGGGGTTCGGTCAATAAGGACATAAAACACCGGTAAACAATTTACAAACTTTAATATTCTTCGTACATTTCCCACCCCTTCTCAAACAGTGTCAGACATTGAAAGGAACAAAAACGTTAGTCCTTCCTGAGCCAAGACCAGGCACCAAGTCACGTCCAGATCAAAACGTTAGTCGTGATTCACAACGTCAGTCAGGCCTGAGTTGTATCATCGCTTCATTACACATGGCTTGAAGTTAAGGCAGGTTCCGGCAAGTTCCGTTACTCCTCCGTTGGGTAATCAGAAATACGGAGCGGTGGTGGTGGAGGTGGTTGGGGCTTGATGATACCACTTAAATCTAAAAGGGTCCCTAGAAAGGGGGAGGGTTAAGTTTCCCCTCACTGTCTGTTGATTTTCTGCCCCTGACTGGGCCGACACGGGAAGCTCCCTGAGAACACCAGTCCAACGTCCTGTACACCTGGTTCACATTTCAGCAATGGATACATCTGCTCGACATTGTTTTGCAGTGGTACGACCTGGCCTTCATACACACAGGACACAAAGGGTTAACGGTGACACTGTATACTGGACACAGAGTGTTACCGGTGACACTGTATAGAGGACACAAAGGGTTAACGGTGACACTGTACACAGGACACAAAGTGTTAACGGTGACACTGTGCACAGGGCACAAAGTGTTAACGTGACACTGCGCACAGGACACAAAGTGTTAACGGTGATACTGTACACTGGACACAAAGTGTTACCGGTGACACTGTATACAGGACACAAAGTGTTACCGGTGACACTGTATACAGGACACAAAGTGTTACGGTGACACTGTATACTGGACACAAAGTGTTACGGTGACACTGTATACGGACACAAAGGTGTTACCGGTGACACTGTATACAGGACACAAAGGTTACCGGTGACACTGTATACAGGACACAAAGGGTTAACGGTGACACTGTACACAGACACAAAGGGTTAACGGTGACACTGTAACAAGACACAAAGGTTACCGGTGACACTGTATACAGGAACACAAAGGTTACGGTGACACTGTATACCGGAGACAAAGGTTAACGGTGACACTGTATACAGGAACAAAGGTTAACGGTGACACTGTATACAGGAACACAAAGTGTTAATGGTGACACTGTTACAGGACACAAAGTGTTAATGGGACACTGTATACAGGACACAAAGTGTTAACGGGACACTGTACACAGGACACAAAGGGTTAACGGTGACACTGTACACAGGACACAAAGTGTTACAGTGACACTGTATACAGGACACAAAGTGTTACGTGACACTGTACACAGGACACAAAGGGTTAACGGTGACACTGTACACCAGGACACAAACGTGTTACACCGGTGACACTGTACACAGGACACAAAGGGTTAACGGTGACACTGACACTGCTCGCAAGCACGCACACACACACACACACACACACACACACACACACACACACACACACACACACACACACACGCACGCACACACAAGCACTTACACGCTCGCACACACGCACGCATGCACTCGTATACAAACGTACGATCAGACATACAAGAAAAGATATACATACATGAAAGGATACACACACACACACACACACACACACACACACACACACACACACACACACACACACACACACACACACACGAGTACTTTGGCACGCGTATACACACAAACACAAGATACACACAGGCAAAACACACACACACACACACACACACACCGCGCGCGCGCGCGCGCAAGCGACGCACACACGTAAGCACGCACGCATCCACGCGTCAACGAACAGATGGTTCAATCCACGCCGCGCGCGCGGCGCGCACACACACACACACACACACACACACACAATCAAAAGCACTTAGGCACGTGTGTACATACAACATTTAATACACACAGGAACACACACACACACACACACACACCACGCACGCTCCGCACGCCGCGCACACGCACGTGCGCGCGCGCGCGCACACACACACACACACACTACACCACTGCACTACACACGCACACACGCACGCACCCACACTCGCCACACACACACCACACACACACACACACACACACACACACACACACACACACACACAGATACACATACGCGCGCGCACGCGCGCGCCTTCGCGTGAGGACTTTTGTTTACCGTGAATCACAATCATCATTCATGAAAGTCGTTCAGTGTCATGGGGTTGAAGCACGAGAAATCGGGCTGAAGTGTGTGTGTGTGTGTGTGTGTGTGTGTGTGTGTGTGTGTGTGTGTGTGAGAGAGAGAGAGAGAGAGAGAGAGAGAGAGAGAGAGAGAGAGAGAGAGAGAGAGAAGGAGGAGAAAGAGAAGACAGACAAACCGGGAGGACGGAGGGCAAAGGCTTGATTCGCCTTCAACATGCCACCACCTCCACCCCTCCCCCTTTTGACATGAATATTCATTAATCTCGTCACACACCACCATCACGTGATTGCCCCCATTACACTTCTCCCTCACCCACCCCATCCACAGTCTCCGTTATCTCTCCACGCAGCCCGCCACATCATCAAAACAACCTCTCATCGCCAGGTTATGGGGCCCGTGTATAGTCTGTTTACTGCCTGATGCAGACGGAAACAACAACAACAACACGCAACAGCAACATTGAAATAAGCTGAAGCATTATACAGTTTCATGTTTTACCGAGGAAATCTTACATGATGAGGAGAAGGTTAAAGAGTAGTAAAATAACCAATTAAAACAAACAAACAAACAAAACAAAAAAAACGCGTTTTGTTTTCTCTTCATGAGAGAAAGACATATCCACAATTTGGCCAGTCTCGTTAATTTGGAGTTTTTCGCTTCTTCGATTATAGCTTACCGCTTGCATATGGCAGTTTTGATTAAAGTAAGGGCTAGCATGGAATCCCCTTTTCTGAACAATGCCGTCCTACGTCATCAATCAGTACATTGTTTGTTTCATTGTTTGTTTTCTCCAGAAACTTGACACCGGCACAGTGCAGTTGTGGACAGGTGCTTGCTGCTCGTTCTGCGGTTTATACATAGAAAAAGCAGCACAGCATTTGGTTTTTGTGCCAGAGACGCTTTTCATTCTGAAATTGTCTGTCTTATTTACTCGGAGGCGGAGCCGCTTCCATGTTCGTTAAGCCTGGGCTTATCCGTCTTTTAGTTAGTTCTTCTTCCTTCTGCTCGTCCTCCTCCTCCTCCTCCAACTCCTCCTCGTCCTCCTCCTACTCCTTCTCCTCGTCCTCCTCCTCATCCAACTCCTCCTCGTCCTCGTCGTCGTCGTCCTACTCCTCCTCCTCCTTCTCCTCCTTCCTCTTCTTTCTCCTCCTCCTCTTCCTCCTCCTCCTTCTTCCTCTTTTTCTTCTTCTTCTTCCTCTTCTTCTTCTTTTTCTTCTTTCTTCTCTTCCTCTTCCTCTTCTTCTTCTTCCTCTTCTTCTTCCTCTTCCTCTTCTTCTTGTTCTTCTTCTTCCTTCTCCTCCTCTTCCTCCTCCTCTTTTCTCTGTTCTTCTTATTCTTCCTCTTGTTTTTTCTTCTTGGTGGTGGTGTCGCTGCTGCTGCTGCTGCTGCTGCTGCTGCTGCTGCTGCTGTTGTGTACGTGAGAAAAAGGGGCAGTCTTTACTCCTCAAAACAACCTGCCTTTCTTGTCGGGCACACTGACGTGTCTGTGTTTCTATATCTGTCCGTATCACGGCCGCACTGAACAGGCGATTACAGGGGAGCAGAGAAAGGGGATGGAAGGGAGATTAGAGAGGACGGAAGAAGGAGGTGAGTGGGAGGGGGGGAGGGGGTAGGGGGAGTAGGGGATGGGAGTGGGGCGCACTCTGATCTGCTGTTTCTTCTGTTTGCTTGTTTTTTTTTGTTTGTTTTTTTTTTTTTTCAATTACAGCTTCTTTTTCTTCTTTGGTGTTTTCTTCCGTTTTTTATTTATTTACTTATTTTTTGGTCGTGTTTATTTGTTTTTGTTGTGTTTGCTGTTTTTTTTCGTTTTTTTTCAGTTGCCTCTGTTTTTTCTTGTTTATTTTTTTTTACACCTTGCTGTATTTTGACTTTCTTTGCCATGTTCTTCTTTTTTTTTTCCCCCCCCCCCCCCCCCCCCCCCCCCCCCACCTCCTTGATTTTCATGTCTTCTTTTCAGTCACATTCATTTGTAGTGCTGTTTCGTCTGCTTGTTTGTTTCTTTTTGCTGTTTTCTTCTGGTTTTTGTGCTATGTCTTGTACTGTTTTTTTTTTTTTTTTTCCTTCTCTGATTCTTTTGACTCGTTATATTCTTTCTTTCGCTTTTTTTTTTTCATTTTGTTTTTCTGTTGTTGGTTGCTTTTTGTTTTGTTGTTGATTCGCAGATACTTATGTTTATTTGTATGTTTTTCTTTGTTTGTTTGTTTTCCTGATTCTTCAGATTTTATCATTTTTTTTCTGCTTCGAAAGACCATTCTTTCATGTGAGGGCCATCTTAACAACCAAAAGTGTGTGTGTGTGTGTGTGTGTGTGTGTGTGTGTGTGTGTGTGTGTGTGTGTGTGTGTGTGTGAGTGTGTGTGTGTGTGTGTGTTTCTGCGCGCGCGCGCGCGCGCGCGCGCGTGTGTGTGTGTTGTTCCGCTCAGTGGGTCATATCAGCTGTCAAAGAAACAGCAATAGTTAGTGGCTTCTCACCAAACAGATATTCACAAACCATCCACATTAAGCCATGCAAACAAACCAGTAACAGAATAACAAACAAAGAGCAGTTTTGTGTGCAGGGCGCACACGTGGTGTGGTGTGTGGGGGGGGGGGGGGGGGGGTGTACGCGGGCGAGCGCGCGTGCGTGCGAGCAGGCGTGCGTGTACGTACATGCGCTAGACAGCACACTATTGTGCTGAGTACGAAAAAGGACGAGAACTGTAAATCGATAGGAGAATGAAAGTTTGAAGTGTGCTCACAAGTTTGTGATGTTAAGCGAACCAAACCAACCAACCAACCAACCAACAAAAACAAACAAACGAAACCAAGAGCCACACGCTAAAAGGGTTAACCTTTAATACAGGAAAAAAAAAGTTATGTAAGTAAAATACACTCACATCTTTCAAACAGAACCAAAAAACCACGCGCACAAAGGATGAAACTTTCATATTGAAAAACGTTATGTAAATAAGACACTCTCGCATCTGTTTGGAGTCGTACATACATAACGCGCTCCTAGAGTGATGGTGAGGCGACAGGGTTGTTAGACATCCAGCGAAGCTGCTGTTGATAATGCCTCCAACAGCCAATCATGTCATCATGTTACTGCACAAAATGCCTTCCACGGAGGAAATATGATATTCATCAACATGAAGATCGTAGTTCAATAAACTATCAACTTATGGGCACTGGGAAAGAATATATGTGTCATGGGAATATTTTAGCTGCAGAAGCAAAGCGATCATAGAGGGTATTGAAAAACGTGTATTTGGGGCACCTCATTTATTACTCCGGACGGCTCCTTCATTTATTCGTGTTCCATAGAAAGAGGGGAGCCGATAAAGATGTTAAAGCGTTCACTTCATGATCAGACAATAACTGAGACATATCACCTTTGGAAAAAAAAAAAAAAAAGGACAGCATCACGAGTTCTTTCCAATCGTTGCTTAGAGTCTGAAGCACTGCCTTGGAGGTCCACACAAAACATTCTTAGAAAATGACAGTTTGTGAGGTTACAATATGTTGCGAGGCGACGGGTAACCCTTTCAGTGTGTCGGTACATACTGAATACTCATCATACCCGAGAGGTGGCGTGCTTACTCCATGGCTGTAGGCCTACAAGAACGGGCGTGTAAATCGTGTGAAGTTTTAGACGTACAGCTTTTTTTTTTTTTTTACCGGATGACTAATTATTCCATATATGATGAACTGAGATCTTGTCTGCCTACGACTGTTGATGCATAACTCTCTCTCTACCTGTCTCTCTGTCTCACTCTCTCTCTCTCTCTCTCTCTCTCTCTCTCTCTCTCTCTCTCTCACACCACACACACACACACACACACACGCTTTTGGTAGTTGAGATGGCCCTCACATGAAACAATGTGTGTGTGTGTGTGTGTGTGTGTGGTGTGTGTGTGTGTGTGGTGTGTGTTGTGTCGTTGTTGTGTTCCTCCTCTCTCTCTCTCTCTCTCTCTCTCTCTCTCTCTCTCTCTCTGAACAGTACTTTTTTCACTTTTGTTTTTCTTTTCAAATCCATAATTTATTTAAAAGTGGAAGACCTTTAGTTTGTTCGCTTACTTGTTTTTAACAAATAAGCTTCTTAGGTTACGCGTACACAAGCACACATATACAGACAGAGAGAGAGGAGAGAGAGAGAGAGAGAAGAGAGAGAGAGAGAGAGAGAGAGAGAGAAGGGGGGAGGGAGAGCAAGAGCGAGCAACATGACCAGATGTTGGGTGTATTTGATGTCGTGGTGTATCGGGTCACCTCAAACAGGCTATGCAGGCCGCCAGCGGCTGACGCAAGCCACGTTCGATAAGGTGAACTTTGCAATGCCTAAAGCCTTGCCCGACTTTCCCCCCTGAGCCAAAAGGCTGTTCACCCTGCCCAGACCTTTCGGGTGCACGGCCCCGCACCACGCCTAAAGTGCACCCCTCCCCCCAGACCAAGATCATCACCGATTTAAAAAAAAACAACAAACAAACAAAAAAACTTGTATGATAACTAACTGTACTCTCGACACTGCGAGTGGAAAGTATGTGATTTTTTGCCTGGGTTTAAAAGGTTGCAGAGGGCGAAGAAATGTCAGTGTCTCTTATATGTGAGGTTTTATTTAGAGTGAGGAGAAGTCTCTTTAAACTGAGAATTACAGTGAGGAGACAGTCTCTTTAAGCTGAGAGTTACAGTGAGGGGACAGTCTCTTTAGACTGAGAGTTATAGTGAGGAGACAGTCTCTTTAGACTGAGAGTTATAGTGAGGAGACAGTCTCTTTAGATTGAGAGTTATAGTGAGGAGACAGTCTCTTTAGATTGACAGTTACAGTGAGGGGACAGTCTCTTTAGACTGAGAGTTATAGTGAGGAGACAGTCTCTTTAGAATGAGAGTTATAGTGAGGAGACAGTCTCTTTAGATTGAGAGTTATAGTGAGGGGACAGTCTCTTTAGATGAGAGTTATAGTGAGGAGACAGTCTCTTTAGACTGAGAGTTATAGTGAGGAGACAGTCTCTTTAGATTGAGAGTTATAGTGAGGGACAGTCTCTTTAGATTGAGTTATAGTGAGGAGACGTCTCTTTAGATTGAGAATTATAGTGAGGGACAGTCTCTTTAAGATTAGATGATAGTGAGGGACAGTCTCTTTAGATGAGAGTTATAGTGAGGAGACAGTCTCTTTAGATTGAGAGTTATAGTGAGGAGACAGTCTCTTTAGATTGAGAATTATAGTGAGGGGAACAGTCTCTTTAGATTGAGAGTTATAGTGACGGGACTGTCTCTTTAGACTGAGATTAATGAGGAGACGTCTCTTTAGATTGAGATTATAGTGAGGGACAGTCTCTTTAGACTAAGATTATAGTAGGAGACAGTCTCTTTAGATGAGAGTTATAGTGAGGACAGTCTCTTTAGACTGGGAAGTTAGTGAGGAGGACAGTCTCTTTAGACTAGAGTTATAGTGAGGATGACAGTCTCTTTAGATTGGGAGTATAGTGAGGACAGTCTCTTTAGACATGGGAGCTATAGTGAAGAGACAGTCTCTTTAGATCTGAGATTATAGTGCAGGACAGTCTCTTTAGACATGGAGTTATAGTGAGACGACAGTCTCTTTAGACATGGAGCTATAGTGACAGATGTCAGTCTCTTTAGACTGGAGCTATAGTGACAGAGAGACAGTCTCTTTAGACATGGAGTATAGTGACGACGACAGTCTCTTTAGACATGGAGCTATAGTGACAGATGTAGACTCTCTAGATGGAGTTATAGTGAAGGACATCTTTTAGACATGGAGCTAAGTGAGAGACAGTCTCTTTAGTACATGGAGCTATAGTGACAGACGTCAGTCTCTTTAGACATGGAGCTATATGACAGACGACATCTACTTTAGTCATGACAGCTATAGGACTAGGACAGACGCAGTCTCTTTAGTCATGGAGCTATAGTGACAGACGACAGTCTCTTTAGTCATGGAGCTATAGTGACAGAGTCAGTCTCTTTAATGGAGCTATAGTGACAGACGACAATCTCTTAGCATGAGCTATAGTGACAGAGTCTCTTTAGCATGGAGGCTTTAGCTAGACAGATGTCATCTTGTCTTTAGCATCTTAGTGACAGTGGAGCTTTAGATGAGCTAAGACAGATGTCAGTCTCTTTAGTCGAGCTTAGTGACAGAGTCTCTTAGTGACTATGGACGACGACAGTCTCTTTAGACATGGAGCTATAGTGACAGGCAGTCTCTTTAGATGGACTTAGTACAGTGTCAGTCTCTTAGACATGGAGCTAAAATGACAGAGACCGTCTCTTTAGTCATGGAGCTATAGTGACAGACGACAACCTCTTTAGACATGGAGCTATAGTGACATGTCAGTCTCTTTAGTCCTGGAGCTATAGTGACAGATGTCAGTCTCTTTAGACATGGAGCTATAGTGACAGACGACAACCTCTTTAGACACGGAGCTATAGTGACATGTCAGTCTCTTTAGTCCTGGAGCTATAGTGACAGATGTGAGTCTCTTTAGTCATGAAGCTATAGTGACAGACTCAGACTCTTTAGACATGGAGCTATAGTGACAGATGTCAGTCTCTTTAGTCATGGAGCTATGTAACAGATGTCAGTCCCTTTAGACATGGAGCTATAGTGACAGACGACAGTCTCTTTAGTCATGGAGCTATAGTGACAGATGTCAGTCTCTTTAGTCATGAAGCTATAGTGACAGACGTCAGATTGTTTAGATATGGAGCTATAGTGACAGACGACAGTCTCTTTAGTCATGGAGCTATAGTGACAGACGACAGTCTCTTTAGACATGGAGCTATAGTGACAGGAGACAGCCTCCTTAGAAATGGAGCTATAGTGAAATATGTCAGTCTCTTTAGTCATGCAGCTATAGTGACGGATGTCAGTCTTGTTAGACATGGAACTATAGTGACAGACGACAGTCTCTTTAGTCATGGAGCTATAGTGGCAGGGGACAGTCTCTTTAGTCATGGAGCTATAGCGACAGGGGACAGTCTCTATGGTCATGGAGCTATAGTCACAGACGACAGTCTCTTTAGTCATGGAGCTATAGTGACAGACGTCAGTCTCTTTGGTCATGGAGCTATAGTGACAGACGTCTTTCTCTTTGGTCATGGACCTATAGTGACAGACGGCAGTCTCTTTAGACATGGAGCTATAGTGACAGACGACAATCTCTTTAGACATGGAGCTACAGTGACAGGAGACAGTCTCTTTAGTCATGGAGCAATAGTGACAGACGACAGTCTCTTTAGTCATGGAGCTATAGTGACAGACGACAGTCTCTTTAGACATGGAGCTATAGTGACAGACGACAATCTCTTTACTCATGGAGCTATAGTGACAGACGACAGTCTCTTTAGTCATGGAGCTATAGCGACAAGGGACAGTCTCTTTAGACATGGAGCTATAGTGACAGACGACAGCCTCTTTACTCATGGAGCTATAGTGACAGACAACAGTCTCTATAGACATGGAGCTATAGTGACAGACGACAGTCTCTTTAGACATGGAGCTATAGTGACAGACGACAGTCTCTTTAGACATGGAGCTATAGTGACAGACGACAATCTCTTTAGACATGAAGCTATAGTGACAAACCACACTCTCTTTAGACATGGAGCTATAGTGTCAGACGACAGTCTCTTTAGACATAGAGCTATTGTGACAGACGCAGTCTCTTTAGTCATGGAGCTAAAGTGACAGATGTCAGTCTCTTTAGTCATGGAGCTATAGTGACAGATGTCAGTCTCTTTAGGTATGGAGCTATACTGACAGACGGCAGTCTCTTTAGACATGGAGCTATAGTGACCGACGACAGTCTCTTTAGTCACGGAGCTATAGTGACAGGAGACAGTCTGTTTATTCATGGAGATAAAGTGACAGGGGACAGTCTCTTTAGTCATGGAGCAATAGTGACAGACGACAGTCTCTTTAGTCATGGAGCTATAGTGACTGACGACAGTCTCTTTAGTCATGGAGCTATAGTGACAGACGTACGTCTCTTTAGTCATGGAGCTATAGTGACAGAGACAGTCTCTTTAGTCATGGAGCTATAGTGACAGAGACATCTCTTTAGCATGGAGCTATAGTGACAGATGATCAGTCTCTTTAGTCATGGAGCTATAGTGACAGATGTCAGTCTCTTTAGTCATGGAGCTATAGTCGACAAGGGTCAGTCTCTTTAGTCATGGAGCTATAGTGACAGATGTCAGTCTCTTTAGTCATGGAGCTATAGTGACAAATGTCAGTCCTTTAGTCATGGATGAGCTCATTATTTGACAAGGAGACAGTGTCTTTAGTCATGGAGCTATAGTGACAGATGTCAGTCTCTTTAGTCATGGAGCTATAGTGACAGATGTCAGTCTCTTTAGTCATGGAGATATACTGACAGACGACAGTCTCTTTAGTCATGGAGCAAAAGTGACAGGGAACAGTCGTTTTAGAAATGAAGTGAGACTGAGTGGACTGCCTGTAGACTTATAGCTATTGGGGGAGGGGGGGTGGGGGTGGGGGGGGGGGCTATCTTTTAGACAGACAGTGACAGGACATTCTCTTTAGACTGGG
>CM065736.1:37093380-37095880 GCA_033310375.1 Conus canariensis
AGCAAATAATCCCAAAATTGCGGGCACAGCGACATCAGTTCACGTGACTTGACCACTCGGTCAGCGCGGCGGGGGGATGGGGAGGGGCGGGAAGAGGAACAAAAAAACAAAACAAAAAAAAAACGAGGCCCTTGTCATGACGTCATGAACACAAAACGGTTACCCCCCCCTCCCCCTCCTCCCCCTAAAAAAAAAAAAAACAAAAAAACGAGGCCCTTGTCATGACGTCATAAACACAAGACGGTTACCCCCCCCCTCCCCCTCCTCCCCCTCAAAAAAAAAAAAAAAGAAAAAAGAAAAAAAAAAAAAGAAAAAAAGAAACAGGGCCTTACGTCATGACTATAAAGGCCGGCGCACCAGACAGAACCCGGTGTCCAGCCAACACGATGATGATGATTCACACAACAGCCCACCACATTCCACGCTCCCTCCGGCAAAACACACAGGGGATGATGCTGCCTGCAACCAACGGCCCGTGCTGCCTGCCGCCCCGTCTAAGCCGCTGGGCAAAAGCTTGGTGCGTGCACCACCAGAAGAAGAAACACAGAAGAAGAGAGGCGCAGAGCGCAGCAGTAAGACAACCTTCAAGAAAGAAAGAGAGGGGGGAGGGGGGGGGGGGGTCGAGCGGCTGAGGGGAGGAGGAGTAGGGGGCAGGAGTGGGGAGAGAGGGGGTAGTAAGGGATGGGATGGTCGGAGAACCGTAAAGCCATGACGCCAGCAGTGCAGGATTACCGACCGTCCCACATCTTGACCTGTCTCAGCTCTCGTTCCCTCCCCCCCCCCCTCCCCCCCCCCCCCCCGAACCACTGCTGTCTTCGTTCCCCCCCCCCCCCCCCCCCCCCGACGTAAGGGGTGGCTGGGGAACTCTTTGGGTACGAAGTACAGCTACAGCTCCGTCGTCTGGAAATTTGGGGCCACGAACTTCCTATTTTCTCTTACTCTTGATTTTTTGTCTTTTTTTTTTTTTTTTTTTCCTTTTCTTTTCTTTTCTCCTCGCTGAGTTTTGTTTGTTTGTTTGATTTTTTTTTTTTTTTTTTTTTTTTTTACTTGTGGTCCTTTTTCTTAAGATTAGTGTGTAAGGCGTTTGCTCATTTTGTTCTTCTGTAGTTACGCATTGTAACAGACCGTTTATTACCTGACAGGTGTGTGTGTGTGTGTGTGTGTGTGTGTGTGTGTGTGTGTGTGTGTGTGTGTGTGTGTCAGTACAACACTATGTTAATCTGACAGTAAATGGTTTCAGTCAGTCAGTGTGTGTGTGCATGCGTGCGTGCGTGCGTGCGTGTGTGTATGTATGTGTGTGTGTCTGTCTGTTTTGTGTGTGTGTGTGTGTGTGTGTGTGTGTGTGTGTGTGTGCGCGCGCGCGCGTGTGTGTTTGTGTGCATTTTTCATTTATGTATGTGAGTTGGTGTGTCTGTATTTGCCTATTATGTGAGCGCGCGCCCGTGTGTGTGTGTGTGTGTGTGTGTGTGTGTGTGTGTGTGTGTGTGTGTGTGTGTGTGTGTGTTCGTGCATATGTACGCGTATGTCTACTTATGTGTGCAGATGTGTGTATGTGTGTGTATGGTTGGTTTGTTTTGGAGGGCATGCCTCATTATCTGTCGTAATACCGAAAACAGTGTTGGTGGTGGTGGTGGTGTCCCTGCAGTTTACGCTGTTGCTGTACTATTCCTCGACCTTCATGTGACCATCTACAGACACACACGTTCTCACAATCATAGAACGTACTTTTAGGGATGAAAGGATTCGACCAGCAGGTCATTTTGGTACTTTTTTTTTTTCTTTTTCGGTTGTATAGTCACGCTTCGTCTTCGGAGGATTGATTTCAGAGCGCTAGGTGTAAGCCACGGCCGAAGGCAGTCTCGTCGGACGATGACATCACATATTTTTAACGTGGCCACTGACGTTAAACAAAGAGAGAAAAAAATGGAAGGGAAAGAAATGATATGAACAGGAACAGTGAAAATGCACAGATAGGCTCAGCGCAAATGTCGACCACTACCACAAGTTAAGAAACAGGAAGAGCGCCCCCGCCCGTAAATGTTTTCTTGACGGTTTAGGATTAAGATCAGGGTGACACTTGGTTAGTGAGGGTTAGGGTCAGTTAGGCCTAGAGTTAGGATCAGCTTTCGGCAGATGCGCAGAAAACAAGTTAATACAAGCTATATATATTGATTCCGGAACCTAACTTGTGCCTTTTTTATACTCCTTCAGCTGGTGACGTCAAAGGATTGCATCAGACTGGCATTACAACGTCACAACTGATGTCAAAAAGTAACTCACAAAACGTCAAATATTTGACGTTTAGTGCCTGCACACGTGGTTTAGAACCACACGATTTCGGTAACAACGCGGGTTTGCTTGTAATAGTATGAAATTATGCCCAAGGCCGTCGTTTGAATTCATTTGAGTATCACGATGACTCGTGTGTAAAAAAAAACATGACCAGTCGATTTTGTCTTGAGTTGATAGAGGACCGTGAGGGACTTCCGTCAACGTAAAT
>CM065736.1:37105880-37113380 GCA_033310375.1 Conus canariensis
TAAAATTCAAAAACCAGTGTATAGAAATAGTACACACTTTCAAATATTTAGGTATAATCTTTAGCAGAACAGGAAATTTTTATAAATGTAAGAAGTATTTGTATGACCAAGCGCAATGTGCAATGTTTTCTTTATTAAAGATGGCAAGATTTCAAGATTTGCCTATAAACATTGTACTGGACTTATACCAGTCAATGGTACTGCCTGTGCTTTTATATGGCTGTGAAATTTGGGGATATAGTGATTTAAAGCTAATGGAAAGTTTTCAGCTTAAATTCTTTAAGCATCTTTTTCATTTAAATCGTTCTACCAAAACAGAATTGATATATGGAGAACTAGGAATGTATCCTGTGTCAGTTCAAGTACATGCACGAATGATAAAATTCTGGTCATCCTTACTTTCTCCACAAACAAACAAATATTCATCTAGATTGTATCAGGTATTATATGATTTATACAGAAATCAGGGTTTTACATCCAGGTGGTTGATGTGTATACGGGATATCCTAATAGAAACAGGATTCGACTGTGTGTGGGAGACACAAAAGTTTTCGTCTGTTCACAGTCTCTGTAGAAATGTTCGTAATTCATTAGAAGGCATTTACAAACGTGCATGGAATGATGCTTTAGAATCTAGTAATAAGTGTTTATTTTACAGAAATTTTAAAACAGAGTTTCGCCGTGAAAAATATATTAAGATGTTACCTGATGTTTATATATACCCACTGATTCGGTTTCGCTGTGGCAATCATAAACTCATGATAGAAATTGGCAGACGATTTGGAATACCTCACGATGAACGATTCTGTCGGGACTGTGACCAGAATGACCTTGGTGATGAATTTCATTTTGTAATGAAATGTAACAAATATAACGACATTAGAAATCAGTTTATACCTAGAAAATTTACATATACAAAGTCCGTATTTAACTATTGTCGTTTGCTTTGTGGTAGTAAGAAAGTGTTGCTAAACTTAGCGAAGTTTTTGAAACTTAGTAAAGTTGTGTAACATTACATTCAGTATATTAATTATAGGGAAATTTTGATGTTTGATTTGTTTCATTTCTATTTGTTTGATTTGTTTCAAGTCCTCCATGCCCCAAAAGGGGTCGCAGGATTAAAATCTTTGAAATCTTTGTGTGTGTGTGTGTGAGTGTGTGTGTGTGTGTGTGCGTGCGTGTGTGTGTGCGTGTGTGTGTGCGTGTTGTGTGTGTGTGTGTGTGTGTGTGTGTGTGTGTGTGTGTGGTGTGCGTGGTGCGTGGTGTGTGTGTGTGTGTGTGTGTGTGTGTGTGTGTGTGTGTGTGTGTGTGTTTCTACGTGCGTATACTTGCGTACTGCATGTATCTGTGCACATGGGTGTGTAGATTCAGATTCAGATTCAGATTCAGTTCAGTTTATTGTCTTTGAAAACCGTAACAGGTTTTATATGACACAAACAATAGTAGTAGTAGTAGTAGTAGTAGTAATATATAATAATAATAAAAAAAAAATAAAAAAAAAAATAAATAAATTAACTAACAACAAATAATGAAGCGTTAAATGTAAGAAACTCAATAGTTATAATACGAATTTTTTTTTACTTTTAAACATCTTGTTCTTGCTTGTATTTGTTTCTGTCTATTAACAACTGCTGAACTGCTGACACTCATAAACATATTTTGCAACCTCGCTGATAACATTGTCATTCGATATTAAATTGGTGGGCAACGCATTTTGTATTTTGTACTTGTCTTCAACACGTTTTAAAAAGTGTTTTCTTAAATCCTTATATTTAATACAATTATCTAAGAAATGAATTTCATCCTCAACTATATTACACTTCATACATAATCTTCTTTCTCTTGGCGTTTTAGTATATCTGCCTTTTTCTATTTGTAGGTCGTGACAAGAGATTCTTAATTTACATAATGATTGTTTTTGGTGAAACGTTATGAAAGGATTTGCTAGGTATGGTTCCATTCTATAATCTCTAGTGATGCTATTGTAAAATTTAAGCTTTGATTCTGTTTGTGACTTTCTTTTCTTCCAAAATGATATGTATTCAGTTTTCAATTTAGTTTGCACTACATGGCACAATTTATTAATACTAAAAGTATGCTGGTTATTCCAAACATGTTCCAATCCAATTAGGTGAAGAATGTGTTTAACAAATTTAAACCAAGGTGTTTGGTAAGTTTCATTGTTTAACATGCTTGTGTATATGATTTTGATAAGAGTGTTGTCTTCAGAATCCAAAATATGGTACCAGAACTTTATAATCTGATGAATTATTGTTAAGCTAATTGGTGAACTTCCAAGCTCCCCAACAACAGCCAAGTTTGTAGCTTTTTTGTGGACACCTAAGACTTGCTTAAAAAACTTATGTTGGGTATGCTCATGAGGTAATCTATTCGAGAGGCACTCATTAAATATGTTTTCTACAGTGAAATTTTCACTTAATTTTATGCAATAAGGTAACCATACATCTGCGCCGTACATTAATATTGGTGACACAAGACTATCAAATAATTTTAAAACAATTTGAAAATTGATATTTTCATTTCTAAACGTTCTTTTTAGGGTATATGTTGCGTTGTTGCCTTGCTTACTAAGATGTTCTGCTGCCATGTCAAGTTTTCCTGACTTACGAAAAATTATTCCCAGATATTTGTATTGTTCTGCTGTTTCAATGAATTTTGTACCACATTTAAAAAATAATCGAGTTTTGGGTTCTGTTTTAGAAAATATTATTACTTTAGTTTTTTCAATGTTAATTTGCAAGCCCCACTCTCTACAATATAAATGTAATTTATCTAATTTTATTTGTAAGCCTTGCTTAGATGTTGCAACGAGTATTAGATCATCTGCGTATAACAAAGTAGATATACACGTATTACTTGAAGGATCTAATGTTGGTGAATCAACATGTGGAATCCAGGTTGTTAAATCGTCTATAAACATGTTGAATATGTTGACTTAAGTTTCCTTGCAAAATTCCTCTTCGTATACAAACTGAATGGCAACTTCCACTTTTTCCAGCAGAGTAGATTTGTGTATTTGTGTACATGTTTTTAACCAAATTAAAGCATTTACCGTTGATGCCAAATCTTTGTAATTTCATTAATAATCCTTTGTGAGAAATATTATCAAATGCTTTCTGAAAATCAACAAAACATGCATATAGTCTTCCAGTACGCGATTTCAATGTGTGGTCTACTATACTCTTTAAAATAAAGATATTGTCCGTAGTTCTATGGCCCTTTCTAAAACCTGCTTGTTCCTTAGATAAAGAATTGTTTGATTCTAAGTACGTGTTTATTCTATTGTTTAGTATTTGACATAAGACATTACTTAATGAACAATTAAGTGTGATTCCTCTGTAATTGTTGGGGTTCGATTTGTCTCCTCCTTTATAAATAGGAACTGAAATGCCTTTTTTCCATAAATCTGGATATTGGCCAGTTTGTAAGATTAAATTGAATATATTTTTCATTGTAGGTAATAGCTCTGAAATCCCTGCTTTTAGGAATTCATTTCTTATTCCATCTATTCCTGGTGATTTGTTCTTCTTTAATTTCTTAACAGTCTTTATAATTTCTGTATCGGAAATCTCATAATCTACATTAATATCATTCAAACCTGCTTTCATATCTTCCATATTTTGATTATCATTTGTGACAACATTTTCTTGGTTCTCTGGTTCAACTTCTTTTCCTATTAATTTTTCGAGATGCGTGATCCATTTTTTAACAGGCAGTGAGTGTGTCTGTTCTTGAGTCTCCATGGTTTGTAATTCTTTCAAGGTTTTCCAAACTGTATTTGGATTTTCAGACAAGTTTTTGTTTAATAAAGCTAATAACTTAGCTTTGAATATTTTTTTCTTTTTCTTTATCCGTTTTGTTGTATGCTTTCCTTGCAATGAAATATTTCTGGTGAAGTATTTTGTTAAATGGGTTTCTGTTTAAAGCGTTTAATAAAGATTTGGTTTCTCGACGATGTGATTTGCATTCCTTGTCAAACCATTTTTTATTCTTTCTTTTCCTTTTCTTCCATGTTCTTGTTATTTTGTAGGTAATACTTTGTTTACCAGCATCATGTAGCATTTGTGTGAGTTCTTTAACTACATTATTGACAGTTTTGGAAGAATTGATAGGTTTTTTATCGTCTAATGCGATATTATTGTTTATAGAATTCAAACGCATTTTCATTTCTGGAGATAGCAGTACTCGTTGAAGTTTTATATCGGATTTCTCATCCCAAAAGAAAATAACATTTTCATCCTTGATTTGATGAGATTCGATGTCTGCACCTGTTTTGGGGGTTAGTTGCAACTCCGTATCATTTGGGATACCTTGATTAATTCTTATCGATATTGGGCAGTGGTCTGAATAATCTGTTAGATCATGCACTTTCATGTCACTTATGTCCTTCAATAAATTCTGGGAACAAGGAAATAATCTACTACACTACATCCGTTTGATGTAAAGCAAGTATATCGTCCTTGTAGATCACCCAGTGTTCTGCCATTTAGAATACACATATTACAGTCAATACATAGGGATGAGAGTCTTTTCCCATGTTTATGAACGTGTTTATCCATGGAGCATCTATGTGCTATATTATTGAAAGGATAATCTTCGGGTAAAGAATACATATTATTTTCTCTTTCCATTGTAATATAATCAGAAATTGTCCCTGATCTCGCATTAAAGTCTCCACATAAAATTACCTGTTCATTACTATACGAAAATTTTATGAGATCAGCTTCAATATTGTCCCATATTTTAACTGTGTGATCTTTTCCAAAAGATGAATTTTCTGGCGGTATATATACACTGCCGATATAAATAGCTCTAGTTTTTATCTTAATTTTTAACCAGACTATGTCACTATTATTTTGAGGTAATATATTAACAAATTTTCGTAAATGCTCCTTGATAAAAATTGAAATGCCCCCTGAAGCCTTCTGGGCCTTTGCTCTTTTGGGACGACAATAATGTATCGCAGGGGCAAAATTTGGTAATTGTGCTTTGCTACACGAATCTTTGTCTAAGTGCGTTTCTTGTATAAATATGATATCATATTTTGATATCAATTCGATAGCATTATTCTCTTCAAATTTATTAATTTTTTCACCATTAATTGTTTCCTTAAATCCTTTTATGTTCCATGAAACAATTCTTATATCTTCAAGTCTCATTGTATTTTAATTGGAGTGTTTATGTGAAAGTTTTATTATTTTCATTCTTAGTATCTGTTGCCATTGTCTGCTTGGTTTTCCCATCCTTTGTTGTAAAACTGTGTATAACGAGTGTAATGACGGTGAAAACCATGGTGTGGTCTAGTTTTGTGATGGTGGTCGTATACTTCTCTACTTCTTTTGTTGAAATCTCCAAGTGTCTTCCCTTCATGGTAGTACTGCGAGCTGTATCTGTCTTCTTGAAGTTTGTACCCATGGTGGTGGTCGTTCCTGCGTCTGAAGTCGGGTCTCTCGTTTCTTCTGTTACTGAGGTCTGCAGGTTTTCTTCCTTCATTCTGGTGTCCAGCACTGATACGTATTTCATGATGTCCTTGCCTGTAGTATGGTTCAGTCTCTTTGAATTCAAATCTGTCTCTTCTTCGACCCACGTATTTCATGGTTCTGTCGTCTTCAGTGCGTAAGTGATGATCAAAGCGGTTTGAGTGTAGTCCATAACCACGAGATGGTCTATTTTCTTCGTACTCGCTCCCTTTGTAGAGCTTGGAGGTCTTCTGTTGTAGCTTAAATTCTGAACCGTTCTGGGTTCCTGGCTGCTCCTCAATGTGTTGCTTCTTATATCACCAGAGGTGCCATCCAAAGAAATTGTCAACGTTTGTTGATTTCGTCTTGGTGTACTTGGAGATTTTCCACTGTCGAGTCGATGCTTTCTTCTCCCATTTTCATTATAGCTTTCATGTAGGAGAGGGTTGTAGAGGTCTAGGTTCTGGTGATCTTCTTGTCTGTATCGGTTTCCCCCCCTGTCTTCATGATAGTTTGTAAATTTGTAAAAATTCCAATGTCTAGTTTCATCCAATTCCTGTCGTTTATGCGTTTGCGTGTCATATAACCCTGCAGTATATTTTCCATTCTGTTGTCTGCTAAGTTTATGCCGCTTTGGTTCATTTGTTCTTTTTCATCTTCTGTGCTGTACGTTTCAGGTTTTTTGGCGATTCCCTCCTTGGCGTCTTTTTGGCCGAGTTTTGACGTTCCACTTCATTGTCTGTTCGTTTGGCTTGTTTCTTGTGTTTTTTTTTTTTCCCATACAAGGGAATGAGCATGACGTCCAATGTTGCCAGCTAACAGACCTGAACCTCTTTGGTTGGGATGGACTTCATCTTGCATTGGTTTGGTTTGTTTTTTTGGTTCTCATGTCTGAGAAACGTAACACCTTCTTTTGATTTAAGTTTGGCATAAACCATAGCGTTGAAAATTTCTTTCTTTCCATCCAACTTCTCGTCAAGGGTGGGGATGACGTTGCTGATGATCATTTTGATTTGGGACATTGCTTCCTGAGGTTGGTAAAGCACTTCGTCATTTTTTTGCTGGTTTTGTTGGGCGATGCTTTTTTGAGGTTGTTTATTCCAATATGAACGAGGATTACATCCGAGTCTTTGTTATGTATTTTCAGTTTGTTACATTCTTCAAGTGTTGGTGTCTTTGTCATTGTCACTTTTAATCCATATGACTCTCCCAGTCGTTCTGGATCAATTCCCCGTAAGGTCGAATCGTGGATGATGTGGAGGCTGGGTAGATCCTGGTCTTGATCTTCGTCATTATATCTTTCGTCTTCAGAATCCGTACTTTTGACGTCACTGTCTGACTCCAGAGAGCTGTCGCTTTCAGATAAAGGAGGGGTTTGGACGATGCCTGTGGTTGGGTTTTCTGGTGCCTTTTTTTCAGATGTCTTATCAGCTGGTGTTGTTGCTTCAAAGACGTAAGTTTGTTCTATGATTGGGGGTTGTTCTTTAATGGGTGTTTGGTTCTCATGTTTCTCTTGCATGGTGTTTATCAGCAGGGCAAGTGTGTCGCCTCTTATTTCGTCAGATGTTTGTAGCTGTTCTGTTAATTTTATGACCGATTGTTCGAGATTTGTCAGGATCCTTTCAGTTTTTTGGTTGTGTAGTTCGATGAGCTCGGACAAATGTTCATTGTAAATGTTGCATGCTCACAGTCTGGGACTTTGTCATTCTGTCCTGCCGCTATCATCTCCTCTTCGATGATTTCATCGTACATCTGTTGTGCGCATTGTTCGCAGGTGAATTTTCGTTGAGTTTTTGCGAAAATGCATACTTGATGTATAGGCAATTTAGAGCAGGAATAGTGTACCTTTCTGTTACAGTCTGTACATTTTAAAGACTTCTCTGCGTTCTTCCTTTTGCACAGACACTTACGTCATTTTGACTGAAGGTAGCGTCATATGCTTTTGCGTCATTTTCGGAATTTCTTACGTCAGATGATGTTCCGCCTGTCTCTGTATCTGTTTGATGTTTACGTTTGCTTT
>CM065736.1:37118380-37123380 GCA_033310375.1 Conus canariensis
CTGCGTGGGAAATTGAAAGAATGGAGGAAGTAAGGATATTGAGTGAACGATATTGGACGATATTGACTGTATGACACGGGAAACGACTGAATGAAGCGCCAGCTGGCAGCTCTTCAGTCGGCACTACCCAGGTAGGCAGCCCGTTGTGTAAACGGGAGTGGATTGTAAAGCGCTTAGAGCTTGGTTTCTAGCCGAGAATAGGCGCTATATAAGTATTCATTATTATTATTAGTAGTAGTAGTAGTAGTAGCAGCAGCAGTAGCAGTAGTATTGATAGTAGCAGCAGCAGTAGTAGTAGCAGCAGCACCAGTAGTAGTGTTAATAGTAGCAGCAGCAGGCAGCAGCAGTAGTAGTAGCAGAAGTAGTTGTAGGAGGAGAAGGCGCAGGAGGGGGTGGAGGAGCGGCGGCAGCAGTAATGTTCCTATTATTATTATCTTTTAGTTTATGATCTTCTTCTTCTTCTTTTTCTTCTTCTTCTTCTTTCTTCTTCTTCTTCTTCTTCTTCTTCTTTTTCTTGTTATTGTCATGGTTGCTTTTCTTCTCGTAAAGCTTTATGGACGTTGTTATTACCATGTTGTTATTATTCTCATACTCATTATCATTATTATAATGATGATGATGATGATGATGATGATGATGATGATGATGATCATCATCATCCATCATCATCATCATCTATCATCATCATCATCATCAATCATCATCATCTCATCACACAACATCATCGTTATCTCATCATCATCATCATCAACATCATCGTTATCATCATCATCATCACCACCATTATAATCATTGTGACTGTCATCACCATTTTTATCAATACAATTACTATTATCATCATCGATTTTGTTGATGTCGTTTGTAATGTTGTTGTTGTCGTTGTTGTTACTGTTCCTGTTGGTATGTGATTTTCTTTTCTCGATATTTAACTGTTGATCTCATTATGATGATCGTATCTTTATTGTTGTTGTTGCTGTTTATATCAGAATTACTCTCTTTTTTTTTTTTTATTACCATCATCAACGTCGTCTTTATCGTTACATTCTGCATCTTCTATATCCCAGTCAAAATCGATCATATCACCATCACAATCTGTCGTTTTCTTTTCTGCCACAGATGTTTCAGAGAGACGCGCTTGCCCGCACGCACACACACATACGCGCGCGCGCACGCACACAACACACACACAAATGTGCCCGCACACATACGCATGCACGTGCGCGCGCGCACACACACACACACACACACACATTCAGAAGCACACACACGCACACGCACACGACACACACACACACACACACACACACACACACACACACACACACACACACACACACACACACACACACGTGTGTGTGACGGGCGCAGCCGCTCAATAACTGCCTCCCTTTGACGTCATCCTGCAGTCTCCTATGCACGTGAACAGCTCGTGATGTGCCGCTGCTGTTGCCGCTGCTGCAGTTGAACGAACTCAGTGGGTCAAGTGGAGAAAAGGACGCACTGATGTATTATACAGGGGAGTACAGGGGGGAGGGGGGGGGGGATGAAGTTTATGGCTGTCAAGGCAACTAGAAAGAGAGGAACAGGGAGCACGGCGAACGTGGCACACACACACACACACACACACACACACACACACACACACACACACACACACAACACACACACACACACACACACACACACACACACACACACAAACACACACACACACACCACACGCAAACACACACACACACACACACACACACACACACACACACACACACACACACACACACATTCAGGCAAACATATGGTGAGAGAGAGGGGAGGTGAGTACAAAGAAGAGAGAGAGAGAGAGAGAGAGAGAGAGAGAGAGCATATACACACGCATGGACATGGACACACGCACGCAAGCAGGTACGCACGCACGCACACATACACAAACGTACACGCACGTACGCCCACACACACATGCTCGCGCGCACGCACGAACGAACGTACGCACGTACGCACGCACGCACACACACACACACACACACACACACACACACACACACACACACACACATACGCGTGCGCGCGCATATGGATGGGCTGAGAGAAAGAGAGAGAGGGGGAGAGAGAGAGAGAACACCTGCTGCCGCTGCTGCTGCTGCCGATGATTCTGATGGCGTCGATGATAGTGGTGATAATATGAAGGTAAATGTACTCTTGGAAAATCTGAGCTCCTGGGCGGACACTGATAATGCAATGCTCTCGCGCACACCCCGCCCCTTACCCCTCCTCTCCTTCACCGCTCCAAAAATACACCACACATGTACAAACACACCTTTATTTCCCTAAAATTCAAGTTCACGTACTCAGAGAGAGAGGAGAGAGAGAGAGAGAGAGAGCGGGACGAGGGATGGGGACTGGGGGTGTGCGAGGGGGAGGGGAGAGAGGGAGGTGAAGGGAGCAACCTGAGATAGGGCAGGGGAAGGGTGAAGGTACAGATGGGTGAGGAGGTGGTGTGTGGATGAGAGTGGGTGTGTGGGTGGAAAGGAATCACTTCCCTTGTCAAAGACGTGCCGGAAACTATCAGACTACCTGGCACTGAAACTGTGTTTGAGAGTGCCCGAGACTCTCAGTGCCCTGCCTTGATTAACCTATGGGTATAAACATGTAAAGTACATTGGGAAAAACCCTCCCTTGCTTGACCTGTGTGCACTAGACTATCTGTGCCATGCCTTGATTAGCCTATGGGTATAAACATGTAAATAGATTGAAAAAAAACCCCTCCCTTGCTTGACCTGTGTGCACTAGACTGTCTGTGCCATGCCTTGATTAACCTATGGGTATAAACATGTAAATACATTGAAAAAAAAAACCCTCCCTTGCTTGACCTGTGTGCACTAGACTGTCTGTGCCATGCCTTGATGAACCTATGGATAAGAAAGTGTGAAAAGATTGAAGAAAACAAACAAACAAACAAAAAAAAACCTTCCCCTGCTAGACGGTGGTGACAAGAAACCCTGTTTATGTGTCGCATGAAAGACCCGTCCTTAAACTGACAAGGGAGGACAATGAACGGTATGGAGGGGTATTATGAAAGAACCCTCCCCTTCCCCCTCTCCCTCTCCCCTCTCCTCTCCCCCCCCCCCCCCACCCTCCCTCCACCCACTCCACCCATCCCACCCGGACTCACAAAGGACCGTCCTCAGTTTGACCAAGAAGGACAAGAAACGTGTGTGAGGATGCCCAAAAGGACCCCTTTCCCATTTTGAGAACAGTGAACGGTCTGAAGATGCCAAAAAGGACCCCTTTCCCATTTTGAGAACAGTGAACTGTCTGAAGATGCCCAAAAGGATCCCTTTCCCATTTTGAGAACAGTGAACTGGCTGAAGATGCCCAAAAGGACCCCTTTCCCATTTTGAGAACAGTGAACTGTCTGAAGATGCCCAAAAGAATCCCTTTCCCATTTTGAGAACAGTGAACGGTCTGAAGATGCCAGAAAGGACCCCTTTCCCACTTTGAGAACAGTGAACTGTCTGAAGATGCCCAAAAGGACCCCTTTCCCACTTTGAGAACAGTGAACTGTCTGAAGATGCCCCAAAGGACCCCTTTCCCATTTTGAGCACAGTGAACGGTCTGAAGATGCCCAAAACGATCCCTTTCCCATTTTGAGAACAGAGAACGGTCTGAAGATGCCCAAAAGGACCCCTTTCCCATTTTGAGAACAGTGAACGGTCTGAAGATGCCCAAAAGGACCCCTTTCCCATTTTGAGAACAGTGAACGGTCTGAAGATGCCCAAAAGGACCCCTTTCCCTTTTGAGAACAGTGAACGGTCTGAAGATGCCCAAAAGGATCCCTTTCCCATTTTGAGAACAGTGAACTCTAAGTGCCAAGGATTCCCTTGAGACAGTGAACGCTGAAGAGAAAGGACCCCTCTCCCACTTTGAGAACAGTGAACGGTCAAGATGCCCAAAAGGACCCTTTCCCATTTTGAGAACAGTGAACTGGTCTGAAGATGCCCAAAAGGACCCCTTTCCCACTTTGAGAACAGTGAACTGTCAGAAAATGCCCAAAAGGCCGTTCCCTTTGAGAAGGTGACTGGCTGAAGATGCCCAAAAGGACCCCTTTCCATTTTGAGAAGAGTGAACTGTCTGAAGATGCCCAAAAGGACCCCTTTCCCATTTTGAGAAGAGTGAACTGTCTGAAGATGCCCAAAAGGACCCCTTTCCCATTTTGAGAACAGTGAACTGTCTGAAGATTCCCAAAAGGATCCCTTTCCCATTTTGAGAACAGTGAACTGTCTGAAGATTCCCAAAAGGATCCCTTTCCCATTTTGAGAACAGTGAACTGTCTGAAGATTCCCAAAAGGATCCCTTTCCCATTTTGAGAACAGTGAACATGTCTGAAGATGCCCAAAAGGACCCCTCTCCCATTTTAAACATGACAGTTAAGATCCCAAAAGGCCTCTCCATTTGAACAGTGACATGTCTAAAGA
Source organism: Conus canariensis (assembly GCA_033310375.1). Taxonomy (NCBI): domain Eukaryota; kingdom Metazoa; phylum Mollusca; class Gastropoda; order Neogastropoda; family Conidae; genus Conus; species Conus canariensis. Next base: position 37,122,853 of record CM065736.1, read on the forward strand.
TGCCCAAAAGGACCCCTCTCCCCTTTTGAGAACAGTGAAATGTGTGAGGATGGCTAGAAAGGCCCATGCTCCGTCTGACCAAAGAGAATCAAGAACAAAGTGTGAGGATTCCATGAAAAGGGCCCTTCCCAGCTCGACCAAGGAGGACAAGGAGCAACTCCCTAGCTTATCCCAGGGGTACAAGCAACAGTGTACTGGTATGCCTGGAAAGGTCCCTCCCCAACGTGATGAAAGAGGGCGAGGAACAAAGTGGTGGTGTGCCCTGACAGGACTCTACCAAACCTGGTCAAAGAGGACAAGGAACGGTCTGTTGGTGTGCCGTGAAATAAGCCTTACCAACATCACCAGAGTTCTACCTGATGTGATCTTTGAATGTCTGAAACGGAGTAACATGTTTCATCTGATCTAAGATTTTACAGTAGAAAGATGTTTTTAACAAAAATTTCCGGTGTGTCTTTAGAAGGTGCGTTTTAAAGGGCTGTGTGAATGAATGACTCGTGAGTTGACTTCAACGTGGTGACAGCCCTA
>CM065736.1:37130880-37133380 GCA_033310375.1 Conus canariensis
GAGGTTCCGTCAGTGCAATAATTATTCTGCTGATGTTTTTCTAAAACTTTTTGATGCTCAGATACAGCCAATAACACAGAATGGTTTTGAAATATAGGGGATGGAAAAAGCTGCACAGCACTGTGAAAAGGTCCACTTGCTTGCCCTTAAGAAATTTTTGTCTGTTGATGCGCGAACACCATATGATCTTGCGAACAATGAATTAGGCAGATTTCCAAGAACTATTAACTCTGTTGTTCGATGTATTCGCTACTGGTTAAAGTTAGTTCAGATGGATGGACATAGGCTACCAAAGAAAGCATATTTAATGCTGTTATACTTAGATCAGCGAGGGAAAAAGAACTGGGTGACAAATGTAAGATTACGTCTGTTTCAGTATGGCTTTGGATATGTATGGTTGAACCAAGGTGTTGGAGGTGCAAATGAATTTGTTTTAGTTTGTTTAAGCAGCGACTTATTGATTGTAGATGGCAAAATTGGGAAGATCATATGGGCAACAGTGAGTGTTATTCAATGTATAGAATGTTTTGTGATTATGGCATGCACTGTTCTCCAAAGTACTTACAATTAGATATGGAGAGACGTGTAAAACATATAATGTCATTGTTTCGTTTTGGTGTGTCAGACCTTGTACTATAGATACAGGAATTCTACACCAAATGATTTGTTATGTCCGTTCTGTAAGAATATGGAAGAAAACGAAGTTCATTTTGTTTTATGTTGTCCATTTTACAATAAATTAAGAAAGCAGTTGATCGCTCCAAAATATAACGGAATAGCAAGAGCTTTCCATCTTAATCTATTGTTATCCTTAGTTAATGGAAAAACTGTGGAAACCTCTGCATTTACTTGTACAAAGCTTTTAAAGCAAGAGATAACGCAATTTCTTAAATCAATTTATAATTAAAGAGTGTAGATAATGAAATGCATAATTGGTCTTTATGTTTCCTTTCTTTCTGTCGAAATGTAGAAGTTATTGCTGCTTTCCTGTGTACACACATCCCTTCTAAGGGGGCTTGGCCCTGTTGGAATAAATGTCGTGTCGTGCCGTGTCTCAATACAGACGTTTAGATCTTCAGTCTGACGCTCTCCCAGCTGAGCTATTCTGGCTGACAATAAGTACAATGTTTTTAATCAGTATGAACGCCAGCGGCGAGGTGTGTTCTGACCATTTTTGAGTGCCAGCATAGCTTCGCTTCGCTGTATAGTCACCTTGATGCGGCGTTTTAGCTCAAAATTGGTTCGCTCTTTATCATCCAAGTTTGATTATGAGTCACTTTGCCAAGGTAAGAGAAGATCAGAAGTTTACTGTGGATCCTATAACCAACAGCAAAGACGGACTGTGCTGGACTCAGACTCACAGACAAGCATACATACATATATACATACATACATACAGACAGACAGACAGGACACGCTTCGTATTTTAAATACATTTTCGATGCTGCAGTTAGGACATTGTCATATAAATCTGAATTGAACAAGTAAAGAGTTATGTTGTTGCTAACATTATTGATATGATCGTTTAGATGTTGTCACTAGAATCAGAAATTGACAATCTTGGAATTATGTCGTTGCTGAAACGGTTGGCGTTATAGTTAGATGCTTGTCATGGGAATCAGAAATCAGCCCTCACAGAATCAGGGGGTTGTTGATGACATGTCGGCACGGCTGTTAAGATCTTGCCATCGGACCCAGAAGTTAATGATCATGGAATTAGTCTGTTCCCGACTCTGCCGACATGGTAGTTAAGATGTTGTCAAGAATATCCGAAGTTAGATATCGAGGATTTTTTTTTTTTTTTTTTTTTTGAAACTGTCAACATGCAGCTAAGGCGCTGTCAAGGGGATCCAAAGCCAGCTGTCAGAAACTTTGTTTTCTGGTACTGCTGACCTGACAGTGAAGATTGTCAGTGGAATCCCAAATGAGCAATCAGAGAATTAGGTTGCTGCCGACACTTTCGACGTGTGAGTTAGATGTTGTCGAGGCAACCCCAAGTTTACCACCGTCAGCGGATGTAGTTGTTTCTGAGTTCGCCGACGTGGCTCCTGAATTGTCGATGGAATCAGAGCTAGTCGCCAAAGAACTGAGTGGTTGCCGACACCGTTGATGTGGTAGTGAAGTGAAGATGTTGTAAAGGGTATCCAAAGTGAACAGTCAGGGGAGTAGTTGTTGCCGATACTGAAAACGTGGCAGTTAAGATGTTTTCACGGGAATAAAGAAAAATCGGGGAAGGAGGTGTGTCGTTAATGCATCAACAACAACAACAACAGCAACAACACAACATGAGAGAGAGAGAGAGAGAGAGAGAGAGAGAGAGAGAGAGAGGAGGAGCGAGAGAGAGAGAGAGAGAGGAGAGAGAGCGAGAGAGAGAGAGAGAGAGCGAGAGAGAGAGAGAGAGAGAGGAGAGCGAGAGAGAGAGAGAGAGAGAGAGAGAGATTTAATGTTCCTTCATCAGGAGTGACAGGAGGGAATGAGGTTGTTTCTGGCACTGCAGACG
>CM065736.1:37148380-37153380 GCA_033310375.1 Conus canariensis
GCAGCACCTTTCCCCACTCTTCGCCCCCCACCCCCACCCCCATTCCTTTCCTCCATCCTCACCTCTCTCACCCTACGGGCTTTTCCAGCGTTCTCGCTGTCACCAGCACAGGTCTTTGAAGCGCAAAATGCCTCCCCCCCCCCCCCCCCCCCCCCCGCTCCCCTCCCCGCGTCGCCTTCTTCGTGTTATCTGTTTTCCTATCTCCACTCGCACCTTCACCTGCATTCTTTGCGTCCTCAGCCCCCGTGTTTTCTGTATAAGCAGCAGCACGAGCGACAACAACAACGACAAAGAAGGACAGACGATAAGGACAATATCAACAACAACAACAACATCGTCGGTGACACCCACTCGGGGTTTTTAACCAACATCTGTCATGTTCTGACGCTTGATTTCGCTCATCAATCACAAGAGAGCTCAGTGAAACAGGTGGGGCAACTCTTGGGATCGATGGGCAGACCCTGAGAATCTAAGCGACGAAAAACAGTGTCGGTGATCAGAATTTGATGGAATTAAGCGAGGAAAATCTGCACAGGAACTTAAAGCATCTCCAAAACTAAAGCTCTTTAACATGATCCAGTGTGAGTTTGTCACGGGGTGAATTATAACTATGGCTTTTTAGAGACGCCTGGGGAAGTTCCAGGGTTTAAATACAACAACAACAACAGCACACACACACACACACACACACACACACACACACACACACACACACAGCGCGTGCACACACACACACACACACACGTACACACGCACGCACGCACACCTACACAAACCCACCATCTCCCCAAGCTCATGAAACCTGACTACAACCCATGAGAATCATGGGTGTGTGTAAATCCCAATATTTCAGAATCATGTTCAATACCCTTTAACGTTAACAGAAGAAAGGAGCTATATAGAATGCGCGTAGGAGAACGTAGAACTCTGGCAATGTTGAATGCACCTCTTAAACCCTGACGCAGATTCCATTCCATATCAATATCAAACAAAACTGTATTTGGCAGTACTGAAGAAAGTGAAACAAAAAAAGAACTCTGGATCTGGCCTCGGGTCCAGATTCTCACCAAAATTTTGCCACGCTCCATCACTCCACCAAGTTATATTAAAATCGATTTTGTAGTGTTGACAAGCAAACAAACACACGGATGACATATGACCTCTTTGGTAATGGTAAGTCTTCTACCAGCCGCTGTGGCACAGTAGTTAGCGTCGCAGATTCCCGGCTAGGAGGTTTTGAGTTCGATTCCCCTCCAAGCCATTTATTCGTAGGATTTTTTCTGTTCTTTTCTGTCTCGACCGCCTCCTGCTCCAGAGTTGAGTTTGACATGGGCTGAGCTGGAAAGACTCCAACCACACAGTGTCTGAGAGTGTCGTTCAAACTTCTTGACCTATTCATTCTGCAGTGTCTGTACCTCATAGATCTGATTGACGCCAGGAAGTATCATGAAAGTGAGCGTAGAAGCAGTCCTGTCTGCAGTCTCAGACTGGAACGGAACTCCATTGTATCATCTTCATCCTCCTCATACTCAATGATCAGTAGAAAGAAATCTCAAAGTTCCGTGGCCATTCATGCCCAGCTCTCATGGTGACGTCAGTTTGGATTTCCTCTCCACATCTATTCCCCTGATGACGTCGTTCGCCATTATTGCCGTCAGTAGGGGTCTTAGTAAGTTTTGTTCTGCGTATGTTGGATTGGAACAGGCGCCACTAAACACCAACAAAGTGACACGGCTGCAGTGCAGTGTCTTCTCAGGTTGGGTGCCTGCTGACGACGTTGTATCGACTACTGACTGTAGACTGTCGGTGCTGGTGCCTTAGCGGGACAGTGCAGGATGTGGCTGTGGACGGTGAGCCTGAGTGAGCAGGGCGGGAACAGTGCTGTGGAAATGGCACAGAAGATGAGGCAGTGACAGTCTGCATCTCACTGGACTCTGTGGGGAGTGTTTATCGGGGCGCTGCACTGAAGATCACCTCACCATGTTCCTCCCACTTCCATCGCTTGTGTCAAAAAGACTGGTCGCGTCTCTGCAGATGTTTTCCCTGTCAGTTCTGTCCTGCCACCTGTCTTGACCAAAACAAATTAAATGAATCATACATCAGAGCCACAACCATGTCTCCCTGAACTAATTGATGCATAGAGATACATGATTGTGGCACTGATATTAGTCAGTGTTAATCGAGCTTGGCGAAGGCCATCCCTCTCCCGGTCCGATTTTCTTATCAGGTTTACTCCCCTACATGCGTCAGGTAGTGCAGGCTTACAGGTTATCAGCAGAAGAGGACAGCACTAGCGCAAGCTTACAGGTTATCAGCAGAAGAGGACAGCACTAGCGCAGGCTTACAGGTTATCAGCAGAAGAGGACAGCACTAGCGCAGGCTTACAGGTTATCAGCAGAAGAGGACAGCACTAGCGCAGGCTTACAGGTTATCAACAGAAGAAGACAGCACTAGCGCAGGCTTACAGCGTTATCAGCAGAAGAGGACAGCACTGACGCAGGCTTACAGGTTATCAACAGAAGAGGACAGCACTGACGCAGGTTGACAGTTTATCAGCAGAAGAGGACAGCACTGACGCAGGCTTACAACGTTATCAACAGAAGAGGACAGCACTGACGCAGGTTTACAGCGTTATCAGCAGAAGAGGACAGCACTGATGCAGGCTCACAGTTTATCAACAGAAGAGAACAGCACTGACACAGGCTGACAGTTTATCAACAGAAGAGGACAGCACTGACGCAGGCTTACAGTTTATCAACAGAAGAGGACAGCACTGATGCAGGCTTACAGGTTATCAGCAGAAGAGGACAGCACTGACGCAGGGTTACAGTTTAGCAACAGAAGAGGACAGCACTGACGCATGTTGACAGTTTATCAACAGAAGAGGACAGCACTGACACAGGCTTACAGTTTATCAGCAGAAGAGGACAGCACTGACGCAGGCTTACAGCGTTATCAACAGAAGAGGACAGCACTGATGCAGGCTTACAACATTATCAGCAGAAGAGGACAGCACTGACGCAGGCTTACAGTTTAGCAACAGAAGAGGACAGCACTGACGCAGGCTTACAGGTTATCAGCAGAAGAGGACAGCACTGACGCACGCTTACAGTTTATCAGCAGAAGAGGACAGCACTGACGCAGGCTTACAACGTCATCAGCAGAAGAGGACAGCACTGACGCAGGCTTACAGCGTTATCAGCAGAAGAGGACAGCACTGACGCAGGCTTACAGTTTATCAGCAGAAGAGGACAGCACTGATGCAGGCTTACAGTTTATCAACAGAAGAGGACAGCACTGACGCAGGCTTACAGTTTATCAGCAGAAGAGGACAGCACTGACGCAGGCTTACAGTTTATCAGCAGAAGAGGACAGCACTGATGCAGGCTTACAGTTTATCAACAGAAGAGGACAGCACTGACGCAGGCTTACAGTTTATCAACAGAAGAGGACAGCACTGACGCAGGCTTACAGTTTATCAGCAGAAGAGGACAGCACTGACGCAGGCTTACAGTTTATCAGCAGAAGAGGACAGCACTGACACAGGCTGACAGTTTATCAGCAGAAGAGGACAGCACTGACGCAGGCTTACAGCGTTATCAGCAGAAGAGGACAGCACTGACGCAGGCTTACAGCGTTATCAGCTGGACAGCGCTAGCGCAGGCTTACAGCGCTATCAGCAGAAGAGGAGCGGCACTGACCTGACGTGTGTGGAAGCGAATAATATTTGCCGTTGTTGGCTTCAGAGACCTGTGCCCGGGTTCTCCAGTGGCCGGGTCATCTATCCTGGGTTCCAGCGAGCGACAGAATAACAGGGCGTGTTCGTTTTGCTGGCCACCAGGATGAACTTTTCACTCGAATCAGTTCGATTTTTCCCCCCCTGTTGGCTTTTGTTTGATGGCCAAATACCCCCCCTCCCCGAGGAGGAGAGACTTGAGTCGGTTCCCCAATCCCTTCTCTCTCTCTCTCTCTCTCTCTCTCTCTCTCTCTCTCTCTCTGTTCTCCTTGTGTTTATTCTTTCAAATTGGATTTTGTATCTATCACTGCAGGGACAGCTTTCATTCTGCGGTAATATTTTATACTCTTTTCTCCTCTCCTTCCCTCCCTCCCTTTCCTCTAATACCTCCCGCCTTCCATTACCCTCCCCCTCCCCCATCTCTCTCTCTCTCTCTCTCTCTCTCTCTCTTCTCTCTCTCTCTCTCTCTCTTCTCTCTCTCTCTCCCACTGTACGTGCTCTCTTTCCGTCAGTGAAGGCGTTGGTGACGTTGAAGAACACTGTGGGACAGTTCTTGGATGTTCATTTTATGAACGAAGCTAGTTCTTTCCGTAGATGCTACAGTGATGGCGACGATAACTGAATTAACCGATTATGAATTTATTCTTCGCTAACTTGGTGAGTCAAAGCAGCGGCCGTGAGTGCCCAATGCAGCATCACGATCTTCTGAAAGGCCATTCTGCTCTGCTGTCTTTGGGATCAACCAGATGGAGCTCTGGGGAGAGCGCATACCTCTGCCAACGTTCAAAGGATCTTGTGTCCGCCTTTGAATTGGATTCGCACCACGATTTTCTCAACACAACAACAAAAAAAAAGGAATGGGAGAAAAAGAGAGAACTAGACATGAACACACACACACACACACACACACACACACACACACACACAACACACAACACAGCGAGGTGTAGAATAATACAGATTTAATATACAATGCGAAAGAGATGAGAGAGTGTTCGACATACAGTTCTTTAACAAACGAAAAAGAAACATGGTTTTGAACCACTGTGGTTGTTGGCCATGGCGTGAGTGAGCCTCTGCAGCAAAATGAATTGGAGGAGGGGTAGGGGTGGGGGGGACAGCTGTAACCTTCACATCAGACGATGCCCACCATGTACTTGGAGAGTGAGACACATCTGAATGAGCCTTTTCTTAGCCCCGCAAAACTTTTCATTGGAAACTTTTGCACTTGATTTCAACACTTTTGTTGTTGTTGACTTATTGT
>CM065736.1:37168380-37180880 GCA_033310375.1 Conus canariensis
GGAGAGTGCGGGCCTTTGTCAAGGTCGAGGGATACGGGACTCCACAAGCGGAAGCAGTAGTGGGTACAGACTGAAAGAGTTATTTCCCATGTGCTTGATTTCTTTGTAAATAGAATATGGAAAGGATACGGGCTCCACAAGCGGAAGCAGTAGTGGGTACAGACTGAAAGAGTTATTTCCCATGTGCTTGATTTCCTTGTAAATAGAATATGGAAAGGATACGGGCTCCACAAGCGGAAGCAGTAGTGGGTACAGACTGAAAGAGTTATTTCCCATGTGCTTGATTTCTTTGTAAATAGAATATGGAAAGGATACGGGCTCCACAAGCGGAAGCAGTAGTGGGTACAGACTGAAAGAGTTATTTCCCATGTGCTTGATTTCCTTGTAAATAGAATATGGAAAGGATACGGGCTCCACAAGCGGAAGCAGTAGTGGGTACAGACTGAAAGAGTTATTTCCCATGTGCTTGATTTCCTTGTAAATAGAATATGGAAGGGAAAAAGAAAGAAAGAAAGAAAGAAAGAAATGTCAGCGCTTATATCACTATACGGTTTTGATATCCATGAAAATATGTAACTGGATAGGTATAGTGTATAGAAATAGATCTATTGATTCGTGACCATGACGGCATAGCTTTCATGTTGTGAAATAGATCTATTGGTTCGTGACAGTGACGTCATAGTTTTCATGTAGTAAAAAGAAAAAAAAAATCTGTTGATTCGTGACTTTGACATCATAGTGTTCAGGTATGTGGTGAAATAGATCTATTGACTCGTGACTGTGACGTCATGGTTTTCAGGTCGTTAAAAAAAAAAAAAAAGATCTCTTGATTTGTGACTGTGACGTCATGCTTTTCGTGTGGAGTCCTACGCCGATGGGGATGTCAGAGGGCTCTTTCAGTGCAACTCGCCATTCTCGCTTTCTTCAAGTTTTGTGCGAGGAACGTTCCCTCTTCTGACGTTGTCTCTGACTCCTCCTCTTTTCCTCCCGTCACCCTACCGCCACCCCCCTCCCCCTTTTCTTTTTTTTTTCTACTTTTTCTTTCTTTCTTTTTTTCTTTAATAACTGCTATGAGTGTCATCTACCTCTTTTTTTTTTCTTTACCTTTGTTGTTGTTGTCGTACCCTGGCTGAAAGACTCCAGGGATCATCCAAACAGCCGAAGCACTTGAACACTATGGTACAAATGCATCAGCTGGGGATGAGAACATTACGTGTGTGACCGTTTTTGATTACCCCGCCACATGGGCAGCCACACTCCGACTTCGGGGGAGTTTGGAGACTGATAATGTTATGCTAGGAGCTTGTCACGACTGAAGACAATCCCCGCATAACTATGCAGAGCATAACAACATTTTGATTACCTTTGTCTCCATTCTGTCTTCGTTTTAGAAACTGTTTTTAACACTTTTACAGGATGGGGGGGGGGGGGGGGGGGGGGGGGGGAGAGGGGAAGGAGGATGGTGGGGGGATGGGCATGGGGGACAAGTCACAATTTACAGAATATGTCATGTTCACTGTTTTACATATGGGGCAAATACTGTTTTCATGAGTTACCGTTTACATGTGGGGTAGATATTCTTGTCACGGACTGCCGTTTACATGTGGGGTAAATACCGTTTTCATGAGTTACCGTTTACATGTGGGGTAGATACTGTTTTCATGAGTTACCGTTTACATGTGGGGTAAATACCGTTTTCATGAGTTACCGTTTACATGTGGGGTAGATACTGTTTTCATGATTTCCCGTTTACATGTGGTGTAGATATTCTTGTCACGAGTACGCGTTTACATGTGGGGTAAATACCGTTTTCATGAGTTACCGTTTACATGTGGTGTAGATATTCTTGTCACGGACTGCCGTTTACATGTGGGGTAGATACTGTTTTCATGAGTTACCGTTTACATGTGGGGTAGATACGTTTTGTCAGACGTGATCCGTTTACATGTGGGGTAGATACTGTTTTCATGAGTTACCGTTTACATGTGGGGTAGATACCGTTTTCATGAGTTCCGTTTACATGTGGGGTAAATACTGTTTTCATGAGTTCCGTTTACATGTGGGGTAGATATCTGTTTTCATGAGTTACCGTTTACATGTGGGGTAAATACTGTTTTCATGAGTTACCGTTTACATGTGGGGTAGAATATGTTTTCATGAGTTCCGTTTACATGTGGGGTAAGATATTGTTTTCATGAGTTCCGTTTACATGTGGGTAAGATACTTGTTTTCATGAGTTACGGTTTACATGTGGGGTAGATATTGTTTTCATGAGTTACCGTTTACATGTGGGTAATATGTTTTCATGAGTTCCGTTTACTGTGGGGTAGATACTGTTTTCATGAGTTCCGTTTACATGTGGGGTAAATACTGTTTTCATGAGTTCCCGTTTACATGTGGTAGATATGTTTTCATGGTTACGTTTACATGTGGGTAATTGTTTTCATGAGTTCCGTTTACATGTGGGGTAAATATTGTTTTCATGAGTTACCGTTTACATGTGGGGTAGAATATTGTTTTCATGAGTTCCCGTTTACATGTGGGGTAGATATTGTTTTCATGAGTTACCGTTTACATGTGGGGTAAATACCGTTTTCATGAGTTCCGTTACATGTGGGGTAATTGTTTTCATGAGTTACCGTTTACATGTGGGGTAGATATGTTTTCATGAGTTACCGTTTACATGTGGGGTAGATATTTTTCATGGTTCCGTTTACATGTGGGGTAGATACCGTTTTCATGAGTTACCGTTTACATGTGGGGTAAATACCGTTTTCATGAGTTACCGTTTACATGTGGGGTAGATATGTTTTCATGAGTTACCGTTTACATGTGGGGTAGATTACTGTTTTCATGAGTTTACCGTTTACATGTGGGGTAAATACCGTTTTCATGAGTTACCGTTTACATGTGGGGTAGATACTGTTTTCATGAGTTACCGTTTACATGTGGGGTAAATACTGTTTTCATGAGTTCCCGTTTACATGTGGTGTAGATATTCTTGTCACGGACTGCCGTTTACATGTGGGGTAAATACCGTTTTCATGAGTTCCGTTTACATGTGGGGTAGATACTGTTTTCATGAGTTACCGTTTACATGTGGGGTAAATACTGTTTTCATGAGTTACCGTTTACATGTGGGGTTAGATACTGTTTTCATGAGTTCCCGTTTACATGTGGGGGTAGATATTCTTGTCACGGACTGCCGTTTACATGTGGGGTAAATACGTTTTCATGAGTTACCGTTTACATGTGGTGTAGATATTCTTGTCACGGACTGCCGTTTACATGTGGGGAAATACGTTTTCATGAGTTACCGTTTACATGTGGGTAGATATTGTTTTTCATTCATGAGTTTCCCGTTTACATGTGGGGTAAATACTGTTTTCATGAGTTCCGTTTACATGTGGGGTAAATACTGTTTTCATGAGTTACGGTTTACATGTGAGGTAGATACTGTTTTCATGAGTTACCGTTTACATGTGGGGTAAATACTGTTTTCATGAGTTACGGTTTACATGTGGGGTAGATATTGTTTTCATTCATGAGTTCCCGTTTACATGTGGGGTAAATACTGTTTTCATGAGTTACCGTTTACATGTGGGGTAGATATTGTTTTCATTCATGAGTTCCCGTTTACATGTGGGGTAAATACTGTTTTCATGAGTTACGGTTTACATGAGGGGTAAATACTGTTTTCACGAGTTACGGTTTACATGTGGGGTAGATATTGTTTTCACGGAATACCGTTTACATGTGGGGTAGATACTGTTTTCATGAGTTACGGTTTACATGTGGGGTAGATATTGTTTTCACGGAATACCGTTTACATGTGGGGTAGATACTGTTTTCATGAGTTACGGTTTACATGTGAGGTAGATATTGTTTTCACGGAATACCGTTTACATGTGGGGTAGATACTGTTTTCATGAGTTACCGTTTACATGTGGGGTATTGTTTTCATGAGTTATCATTTACATGTGGGGTAGATATTGTTTTCATGAGTTTCCGTTTACATGTGAGGTACATGCTGTTTTCATAAGTTCCCGTTTACCTGTGAGGTACATACTGTTTTCATAAGTTCCCGTTTACCTGTGAGGTACATACTGTTTTCATAAGTTCCCGTTTACATGTGAGGTACATGCTGTTTTCATAAGTTCCCGTTTACATGTGAGGTACATGCTGTTTTCATAAGTTCCCGTTTACCTGTGAGGTACATACTGTTTTCATAAGTTCCCGTTTACCTGTGAGGTACATGCTGTTTTCATAAGTTCCCGTTTACCTGTGAGGTACATACTGTTTTCATAAGTTCCCGTTTACCTGTGAGGTACATACTGTTTTCATAAGTTCCCGTTTACCTGTGAGGTACATGCTGTTTTCATGACTTCCCGTTTACCTGTGAGGTACATGCTGTTTTCATAAGTTCCCGTTTACCTGTGAGGTACATACTGTTTTCATAAGTTCCCGTTTACCTGTGAGGTACATACTGTTTTCATGACTTCCCGTTTACCTGTGAGGTACATACTGTTTTCATGACTTCCCGTTTACCTGTGAGGTACATACTGTTTTCATGACTTCCCGTTTACCTGTGAGGTACATGCTGTTTTCATGACTTCCCGTTTACCTGTGAGGTACATACTGTTTTCATGACTTCCCGTTTGCTTGTGAGGTAAATGTTTTCATGAGTTGCCGTTTACATGCGGGGTAAATGTTTTTTTCTTGAGTTACTATGTACATATGGAATAAATATTGTTTTTATGAGTTTCAGGTTACTGTTTTATGAGTCCTGGTGACTGTTTTCATAAAAACTGATTACTGTTATCACAAATCATACCAGCTCCTTCCTTGAGTCGAGATGACTGCTTTCGCCAGTCCCAGTAACTGTTTTTATGAGTCTTGCTGTTTTCATGCCTCATACTTACTATTTTCGTTAGTCATAAGTGGGGCCGGAATAGCACAGCGATTTGGAGCGCCGGACTCGTAATCTTGGTGATCCTGGGGTTGCGGGTTCGAATCTCCGCCGGACCGTTTCGGTACAGGGGGATTTTTCCCTCGGAGTTCAAGTTGGTTCTGACTCGATTTCCCATACAGTCCTTCGATGGAGACTATAAACCGAGATTCCGTGTGTGAACGCACGCATAACATCTTGCACACACGTCAAATCCCATCAGCAACTTTCGGAAGAGAAGGCCAGTTTGGCCGTTGGTATGGATGACACGTTACATATAGCATGCATCTTCCCCGAAGCTGGAGTATGGCTGCCTTAATGGCGGAATAAGAAAACGGTCATACACACACAACTCCACTCCCTTTGTTGGGGAGATAGGATTAAGCCTTGCCCGTCTGTACAGGGAGTGTCCGCAGGAGTATCAGCCTGCGTACGCGGAAGAAGGAAGCCGAAGTTAGTCGTATGTACTGTTTCTGTCAGCCAAAGTGACAGTCTTAAAGAATTACAGTCACTATGTTTGTGAGTCGCAGGTGCTCCTTTCATGACCCCTGGTTACCGTTTCCATGCGTCATGATGGCTGTTCTCACGAGTTATAGATACTCTTCATGAGTGAAACTCGCTGTTTTCGTCAGTCATAGGTACTTCGTTCATGAGTGATAAACACTGTTCTCATCAATCACAGATGTTGTTTTCATGAGGGGTAAATGCTGTTTTCATCAATCATAGATGTTGTTTTCATGAGTGATAAACATTGTTTACATCAATCATAGATGTTGTTTTCATGAGTGGTGAATGCAGTTTTCATCAATCATAGATGTTGTTTTCATGAGTGATAAACATTATTTACATCAATCATAGATGTTGTTTTCATGAGTGGTGAATGCAGTTTTCATCAATCATAGATGTTGTTTTCATGAGTGACAAACGCTGTTTTCATCAATCATAGATGTTGTTTTCATGAGTGGTGGTTTCAATGTTTTCAGTTTTCATCAATCATAGATGTTGTTTTCATGAGTGACAAACACTGTTTTCATCAATCATAGATGTTGTTTTCATGAGTGGTGAATGCTGTTTTCATCAATCATAGATGTTGTTTTCATGAGTGATAAACATTGTTTTCATCAATCATAGATGTTGTTTTCATGAGTGATAAACTGTTTTCATCAATCATAGATGTTGTTTTTCATGAGTGGTGAATGCAGTTTTCATCAATCATAGATGTTGTTTTCATGAGTGACAAACGCTGTTTTCATCAATCACAGATGTTGTTTTCATGAGTGACAAACGCTGTTTTCATCAATCACAGATGTTGTTGTCATGAGTGATAAACGCAGTTTTCATCAATCATAGATGTTGTTTCATGAGTGATAAACGCAGTTTTCATCAATCATAGATGTTGTTTTCATGAGTGGTGAATGCAGTTTTCATCAATCATAGATGTTGTTTTCATGAGTGACAAACGCTGTTTCATCAATCATAGATGTTGTTTTCATGAGTGACAAACGCTGTTTTCATCAATCATAGATGTTGTTTTCATGAGTGAAAACGCTGTTTTCATCAATCATAGATGTTGTTTTCATGAGTGATAAACATGTTTTCATCAATCATAATGTTGTTTTCATGAGTGGTGAATGCAGTTTTCATCAATCATAGATGTTGTTTTCATGAGTGATAAACATTGTTTCATCAATCATAGATGTTGTTTTCATGAGTGTGAATCAAGTTTTCATCAATCATAGATGTTGTTTTCATTAGTGACAAACGCTGTTTTCATCAATCATAGATGTTGTTTTCATGAGTGGTGAATGCAGTTTTCATCAATCATAGATGTTGTTTTCATGAGTGGTGAATGCAGTTTTCATCAATCATAGATGTTGTTTTCATGAGTGACAAACGCTGTTTCATCAATCATAGATGTTGTTTTCATGAGTGATAAACGCTGTTTTCATCAATCATAGATGTTGTTGTCATGAGTGACTAAACGCTTGTTTTCATCAATCATAGATGTTGTTTTCATGAGTGGTCAAACGCGTTTTCATCAATCATAGATGTTGTTTTCATGAGTGGTGAATGCAGTTTTCATCAATCATAGATGTTGTTTTCATGAGTGACAAACGCTGTTTTCATCAATCATAGATGTTGTTTTCATGAGTGATAAACAGTGTTTTCATCAATCATAGATGTTGTTTTCATGAGTGACAAACGCTGTTTTCATCAATCATAGATGTTGTTTTCATGAGTGAATGCAGTTTTCATCAATCATAGATGTTGTTTTCATGAGTGACAAACGCTGTTTTCATCAATCATAGATGTTGTTTTCATGAGTGACAAACGCTGTTTTCATCAATCATAGATGTTGTTTTCATGAGTGATAAACAGCTGTTTTCATCAATCATAGATGTTGTTTTCATGAGTGAAAACTTGTTTTCATCAATCATAGATGTTGTTTTCATGAGTGACAAACGCTGTTTTCATCAATCATAGATGTTGTTTTCATGAGTGATAAACGCTGTTTTCATCAATCATAGATGTTGTTTTCATGAGTGACAAACGCTGTTTTCATCAATCATAGATGTTGTTTTCATGAGTGATAAACGCTGTTTTCATCAATCATAGATGTTGTTTTCATGAGTGACAAACGCTGTTTTCATCAATCATAGATGTTGTTTTCATGAGTGACAAACGCTGTTTTCATCAATCATAGATGTTGTTTTCATGAGTGATAAACGCTGTTTTCATCAATCATAGATGTTGTTTTTCATGAGTGGTGAATGCAGTTTTCATCAATCATAGATGTTGTTTTCATGAGTGACAAACGCTGTTTTCATCAATCACAGATGTTGTTTTCATGAGTGACAAACGCTGTTTTCATCAATCATAGATGTTGTTTTCATGAGTGATAAACGCTGTTTTCATCAATCATAGATGTTGTTGTCATGAGTGATAAACATTGTTTTCATCAATCATAGATGTTGTTTTCATGAGTGACAAACGCTGTTTTCATCAATCATAGATGTTGTTTTCATGAGTGACAAACGCTGTTTTCATCAATCACAGATGTTGTTTTCATGAGTGACAAACGCTGTTTTCATCAATCATAGATGTTGTTTTCATGAGTGATAAACGCTGTTTTCATCAATCATAGATGTTGTTGTCATGAGTGATAAACATTGTTTTCATCAATCATAGATGTTGTTTTCATGAGTGACAAACGCTGTTTTCATCAATCATAGATGTTGTTTTCATGAGTGACAAACGCTGTTTTCATCAATCATAGATGTTGTTTTCATGAGTGACAAACGCTGTTTTCATCAATCATAGATGTTGTTGTCATGAGTGATAAACGCTGTTTTCATCAATCATAGATGTTGTTTTCATGAGTGATAAACATTGTTTTCATCAATCATAGATGTTGTTTTCATGAGTGGTGAATGCAGTTTTCATCAATCATAGATGTTGTTTTCATGAGTGACAAACATTGTTTACATCAATCATAGATGTTGTTTTCATGAGTGGTGAATGCAGTTTTCATCAATCATAGATGTTGTTGTTATGAGTGATAAACATTGTTTACATCAATCATAGATGTTGTTTTCATGAGTGGTGAATGCTGTTTTCAAGAGCAAAAACGGAATTACCGGGCCACCAAACGAGGAAATAAACAAACTTAAACAAACGCAACGCGTTTCGACTCAAGCGAGTCTTCTTCTCTAGTAGGTCTTCTTCTTGGGTATTTTTCTGCCTGAAGAAGATTGCATAGGCCAAAATGCGTTTTTTTTTTTTTTTTTTTTATTTTTTTTTTCTTTTTCTTTGTTTTTATTTTTGTTTTGTGATTTGTTTCATCTTACATTTAGCTTCAGATTTTGTTTTGTTTTGTTTTGTTTCAGCTCTTGTTTCCGCCTGCAGTCACTCCACTTTCAAACCAGCTATTTTCAAGAGTCATAATTCTGTTTTTCATGAGTTATTGATACTGTTTTCATGAATGATAAAACGTTTTCACGAGTGATCAATAATGTTTCTGTCAGTGATGAATACTGTTTTCATAAGTCAGAGTGACTATTTTCATGGGTGGTATTAACGGTTTTCTAGTCACTGTTGTCATGAATTACAGTTACTGTTTTCTTAGTCAGTTACTCTTTTCATGGATCGTGATGACTGTGTTTCTTAGTCATAGTTACTCTTTTCGTTGTGATAATTAGTGTTTTCATGAGTGATCTGTCCTTTTCTAGGAGTGATTGTTACTCTCTAACTGCTGGGTTTTCTTTTTTTCCCCTAAATCAAAGTTACTATTTTCGAAGTCATAGTTACTGTTTTCATGAATGACCTTTGTTATTTTAGGAGTGATTGCTACTCTTGATGAGTCAGGGAGACTGTTTTCATGAATATAGTTAGTGTTTTCAGGAGGCATACAAGTCATGCTTTATGATTTCTTATGAACTATTTTCATGTGTGATGATTACAATGTTCATGAGTCATAGTTATTCTTTTCATGAGAGTAGTTACTGTTTCCGCTAGTCGTACTGTTTTCATGACTGATAGTTCCTGTTTTTAGCGAGTCCCACCCCCCCCCCCACCCCACCCCCACCCCCAAACATCCTCTCCTTTTAACGGCAAAGTCGTATGCGGTGGCGTTGGGGTTTTGAACCAATAACTTAGGCTACTTTCTGTCATTTGGTGAGTGTTCACGCACGGAAAGTTCGCTCCTCACCTAAGCTGGACGCTGAAGATGAAATGCACGTAACTGAAGGTTGATGGACACAACCATTTAAACGTCATGCTGTCACAACTTCCCTTCCCCACTCCCACCCCCTTCTCTCCCCCAAACCCGCATAAACAGCACTGTAAAGGATGACTGTTATGTCCTTAACAGGGGGTGGGGGTGGGGGGATTGTCCGAATAGCTGGACGGCGTCAGCGTACAAGATATTCTTTTATATGATATTTGACGCTCATTGGCGACCATAGTAGCCTCCCCCTCTCCGCCCCGCCCCCCCCCTCCCCCCTCCCGCTAGACGTGGCCAGCACGCGCTGTCGACGTATGTCTTGAATGTGGTGGGTGCAGCTCTCAGAGAGAAATAGGAGGGATTTTCTTTGGGTGCAGCTGGCAGCGGCCGAGAGCACTGACCGCTCGGCCAAAGCTCCGTCACGTTGGCCGCTGCCATCACCACCCCCGAGGTTAAACCTAAACAGACGGATGGACGGGGAAGGACAAATGGAGAGAGAGAGAGAGAGAGAGAGAGAGAGAGAGAGAGAGGAGAGAGAGAGAGAGAGAGAGTGGGAGGAGGCGGGGAGGGAGGGGGAGGGGGGGATCGAGGTGAGGTGAGGTGAGGTGGGAAGGTGCGCATGGTATGTGGTAAGATTAATAGCCTTTTTGAACTGAGGAGATTTGGGGGGGGGGGGGGGGGGGGTGCGCGCGCGCGCGTGAGTGCGTGCATGCGTGAATGTGCGTGTGTGCGTGCGTGCGTGTGTGTGTGGTAAGGGTGGGGTTTGCGTAACTGGCGGGCGAGGAACAGGCCTAAATCCAGTGGATTGGCGAATCTGTCGGGACGGGGGGAAGGGGGGGGGGGGGGTGAAGGGGGGAGGGTTTGTGTGTGTGTGTGTGTGTGTTGGGGGGGGGGGGGGGGGGTCTTGCAACCGTTTGTGGGGAGGTCCAGCGAAGACTGTATGTGACGCGTTGCACACCTGTTAGCTGCTGTCGGCGCGAATGGGACGACCGACGACGTTTTGATGATTTTATAAAACTGGGGGGGGGGGACCGCTCAGATGGTTGGCACGATGTTACCTCCCTTCTGTCTTGTGTGCTGATTCCCAAGGATGCGGTAAAAAGACTTCTTTTGGTGATGCCGGGTCTTTATTTCTTTTAGTTACGCGTTTTCATTTTCTCTTATTTTTGTTTATTTGGCTGTTTATTTCTTTTTTTCTTATTGTTATTCATTCATTATTTATCTATTTATTTATTTCATTTCTATTTTTCATTACTTTCATTTATTTATTTCATTTTTTCTTATTTTCATTTATCTATTTCATTTCATGTTTTTTTCTTTTTTTTTTTTTTTTTTTTTTTGTTTATCTGTTTATTTACCTATTTGCGGGGGCGGGCGTTAGGGATGGGGATGGGGGAACTTTTTTAGCCCATCTCCCTATACTGCCATTCCTTTGGGAGACTGCTGTGAGGTGATTGAATGTTTTCCCAGCAGTTGTAAATGATAACACTCATTTGTTTTTGGGTGAGTATGTCCCTGTTAGATCATTTTACACACGCAGGTTAAGTCAGCAGATGATTCTTTACCTACAAGACGAAAATCGGTTCTGGCCACCAGGCATAAGAAATAAAGGGTTATTTACTCGCCACAAAATTCGATGTTTTCCTTACGTTGTCAGAGAAGGATTTATTATGTGTAGGCCTACACTCCCTCTACCTATACCACTACTGTCACCACTACCCTCTACGAAAGCCTTATGATATTGGCGAATATAGGATTTTGTCTGTACATGTCTTCAACACTACCTCTCTCTCTCTCTCTCTCTCTCTCTCTCTCTCTCTCTCTCTCTCTCATTTATTTATTTATTTATTTATTTTTATTTTTTTTTTTTAAATAATTCCGTATCTAATTTTTGTTCTAGCCACTTTTACATGCTTCTTTTGTTACCTCATCTTATTTTGCATTGTTGACCCTACTCAGGGCGAGGACTGGATGGAAAAAAGCACATCAGTGCTTATCTATTATCCTCGTAAATAAAGAATTCTCTCTCTCTCTCTCTCTCTCTCTCTCTCTCTCTCTCCACACACACACACACACACACACACACACACACACACACACACACACACACACACTATATATATTATACTGTTAGAAAAAAGTTAAGGACCAACATTTCACTGACTTATAAATAAGAAAATTGGGAAGTGATCAATCTCCAAGTGTAACATGAATTTATTGAATATGTGAAAAGTGTGTAAAGACAATGACAAGTCCGAGGAATCAACAAACTGGAATCGAGCGCAGTACAAACACCCCCCCCCAAATTTGAAAGTCACAGGAGGAGTGTTTGTTCAATGTCGTGGTTAATAACGTGTGTGTCCCCGTTATTGGCAAGGCATTCAAGGCAGCGTTGTCGCATGGAGTTCACCAGTGTGCGCAGAAAGGCCTGGGGGACAGCAGCCCACTCCTGCTGGAGTGACTCAAACAGCTGACCCAGGTCAGCAGGAGGAGGACGATGCTGCTGCAGTCTCCGGCCCAGCTCATCCCAAGGATGTTCGATGGGGTTCAGGTCTGGGCTATTTGCGGGCCACTGCATTCAGTTGACAACAGCAGCTTGGAGAAACGTGTTTACTGCTCTGGTGCGATGGAGCCGTGCATTGTCGTCTTGAAAGACTGCCTGAGGTCCAAGCTGTTGAAGGGCTGGCAGCACCAGGGGTTGCAAAATCTCTGTTTGGTAGCGAACACCATTCAAGTTCCCTGCCACATTGTAGAGAACCATTCTGTAGCGTGTGCTTATGCCGCCCCAAATCATAACGGATCCCCCACCATAGCGGTTCCTTTCCAGGA
>CM065736.1:37189834-37192334 GCA_033310375.1 Conus canariensis
CCATGCATACGTTGGTGATGGGGATTCGTCTTCGGTCAATCATGATAGTTGGTGAGTGGTGAGATTTGTCTTCGGTCAACCTCAGTGTGGGTGTTAGTGTGGAGTTAGGGTTGGTGGGATTTACGTCTTCGGTCAACCCATGATAGGTGGTGAGTGTGGGATTTAGTCTTCGTCAAACAGCATTGGAGTGTAGTTGTGTAGTGTGGATTTAACGGTCTTCGGTCAAACCATGGTAGTTTGGTGAGTGGTGGATTTACGTCTTCGGTCAAACCATGATAGGTTGGTGAGTGGTGGGATTTACGTCTTCGGTCAAACCATGCATAGTTGGTGAGTGGGTTCTGATTTAGTCCTTCGGCAAACCATGCAACGTTGGTGAGTGGTAGAATTTAGTCTTCGGTCAACCCCATGCTAGCGTTGTGCAGTGGGGTAGATTTACGTCTTCGTGAACATGATAGTTGGTGATCGGTGGGATTACGTTTCTGGTCAACCATGGCAAGTTGGTGAGTGGTGAATTTAGTCTTCGTCAACCATGCATAGGTTGGTGAGTGGGGATTTACGTCTTCGGTCCAAACCATGCATAGGTTGTGAGTGGTGGATTACGTCTTCGGTCAAACCATGCATATGTTTGGTGAGTGGTGGGATTTACGTCTTCGGTCAAACACTGATAGTTTGTGAGTGGTGGAATTTACGTCTTCGGTCAAACCATGCATAGTTGGTGAGTGGGGATTTACGTCTTCGGTCAAACCATGCATAGTTGGTGAGTGGTGGGATTTAGTCTTCGGTCAAACCATGCATAGGTTGGTGGAGTTTTGGTGAACTTACGTTGTGTGGTTAGTCAAACCATGCATAGGTTGGTGATGTGGAATTTACGTCTTCGGTCAAACATGCATAGTTTGGTGAGTGGTGGGATTTACGTCTTCGGTCAAACCATGCATAGGGTTGGGTAGTGTTGGAATTTACGTCTTTCGGTCACTTGGCATAGTGTTGGTGAGTGGTGGATTTAGTCTTCGGTCAAACCATGCATAGTTGGTGAGTGGGGGATTTAGTCTTCGGTCAAACATGCATAGGTGGTGAGTGGTGGAAATTACGTCTTCGGTCAAACCATGCATAGGTTGGTGAGTGGGTGATTTACGTCTTCGGTCAAACCATGGATAGGTTTGGTGAGTAGGTGAGTTTACGTCTTCGGTCAAACCATGCATAGTGGTGAGTGGTGGATTTACGTCTTCGGTCAAACCTGATAGGTTGGTGAATTTGTGGACCATTACGGTCTTCGGTCAATCATGTCAAGTTGGTGAGTGGTGGATTTAGTCTTCGGTCAAACCATGCATAGGTTGGTGAGTGGGGATTTACGTCTTCGGTCAAACCCATGCATAGGTTTGGTGAGTGGTGGATTTTACGTCTTCGGTCAAACCATGCATAGGTTGGTGATGGGTGGATTTACGTCTCGGTCAACCGTTGGTATGGTGGTTAGTCTCGGTAAACATGGTTCTGGTCGAACGATGTACGTTGGTGATGGCGATTTAGTCTTCGGTAAACTTGGATAGTTTGGTACTCGGTGAATTTAGGTCTTCGGTAACCATGGCATTAGGTTGGTGGAATCTGATTTAGTCTCGGTCAACCATGGCATTAGTTGGTGATGTGGGATTTACGTTGGTCGCAACCGATGATAGGTTGTGGTGTCGGATTACGTCTTGGTGAGACTGATGGTTTGTGAGTTGGTGAATACTGTTCGGTAACCTGGATATTTGTGTTTGGGTTAACGTCTCGGTAAATGCTGTTGGTGAGTGGTGGATTTAGTCTTCGGTCAACCATGCATAGGTTGGTGAGTGGTGGATTTACGTCTTCGGTCAAACATGCATAGGTGGTGAGTGGTGGGAATTTAGTCTTCGGTCAACCATGCATAGGTTGGTGAGTGGTGGATTTACGTCTTCGGTCAAACCATGCATGGTTGGTGAGTGGGGATTTACGTCTTCGTCAAACCATGCATAGGTTGGTGGTGGTGGATTTACGTCTTCGGTCAAACATGCATAGGTTGGTGGTGGTGGAATTACGTCTTCGGTCAACCATGTAGTGGTGATGTGGATTTAGTTCGGTACATGAAGTCTGGTAGATTAGTTGTGAAGTGGGGATGTGGTACGATTTGTTGGTGAATCTGCTTGGTAATGTGGTGGATTTTACGTCTGTCAACCATGCATAGGTGGTGGTGGATTTACGCTTCTGAACCATGCATAGGGTGAGTGGGGATTTACGTCTTCGGTCAAACCATGCATAGTTGGTGAGTGGTGGAATTTACGTCTTCGGTCAACATGCAAGGTTGGTGAGTGGTGAATTTATGTCTTCGGTCAAACATGATAGGTGGTGAGTGGTGATTTACGTCTTCGTCACATGGATCATATTATGTGGTGAGTGGTGGATTTACGTCTTCGGTCAAACCATGATGAGTGGGTTTGGGCGGATTTACGTTGGTCAAACATCTAGTTGTCGGGTAAATTTACGTCTT
>CM065736.1:37197334-37202334 GCA_033310375.1 Conus canariensis
GCCAGGCACACCACTCACCACACTCACCTTCACCACAATCATGCCAGACACACACCACACTCACCTTCACCACAATCATGCCAGGCACACCACACACCACACTCACCTTCACCACAATCATACCAGGCACACCACACACCACACTCACCTTCGCTTGAATCATGCCAGGCACACACACCACACTCACCTTCGCTTGAATCATGCCAGGCACACACACCACACATCACCTTCACTTGAATCATGCCAGGCACACACACCACACTCACCTTCACTTGAATCATGCCAGGCACACACACCACTCTCACCTTCACTTGAATCATGCCAGGCACACACACCACACTCACCTTCACTTGAATCATGCCAGGCACACACACCACACTCACCTTCACTTGAATCATGCCAGGCACACACACCACTCTCACCTTCACTTGAATCATGCCTCTGTCCAGGGTTTGGAAGCCACTGCCCAGGTCCTCCAACGCTGCCCGCATCTCGGAGCTGATGTGTATGTGCAGCGCTGTCCACACACACACACACACACACACACACACACACACACACACACACACACACACACACACGTACACACAAATGCAGGCACATACGCACGCACACGTTGACGCACGCATATAATAACAATTACAATAATGATAATAACAAAGATAATGAGAATAATGATAATAATAACAAGAACAACAACAGCAACAACAACAGCAATAGAAACAATAATATTAAGAATGATATTAATAATAACAATAAACAACAACAACAACAACAACAACAACAACAACAATAATAATAATAATAATAATAATAATAATAATAATAATAATATAATAATAATAATAGTAATAACAAGAATAATACGAATAACAATAATCATCCTCATCATCATCTTCATGATCATCATTATCATAATGTTAACGACAATAATAATGATAATAGTAATAATAATAATCCATGTCGCATTGCATTAAAATGTTATGTATACTTAAGCGTTTTACGCATTCAGTGCCTAAAAGGAAGACACGGAGCATAAGGAAAACAACAACAACGACACCACACACACACACACACACACACACAAAGTTTTCTTTTTCTCTTTTTTTTTTAAATTTTTTTTTTTTATTTGTCTTAAAACGCAAAGTTTACAGGAAACTGGCTTCAAGATCACCATCCCCACCCCCATTCTCCCTCCCTCCCGCTTTCTCCCACAAGAGGACACCTCCTCCCATCCCCATTTGACCCCCGCCCCTCCCCCCCCCCGCCCCCCCCCCCCACCTGCTCTCCCTCTAGATACTCACGCTTAAGTTTCATAACAATAGAACTTGTCCCGTCTTTAACGGAAAAGCACGCTATTGTCTGTCATGAGGAGAAAAGGCTACCAGGTCAAAGTCCTCACTGCAGAAAGTGGAGCTAGGGGGTTAGTAGGAACGTCTGCATACAGCCTCATGAAACAGCTCTCAGTTGCAGGGAGGGAAAAAAAAACCAGAGCCCTGAAAGCAATGGCAGAAGCGGCAGAGAGGTGTTCAAGCTGGATCTGGTCAAGGAGGAACAAAAGTGAACTTCATGAGGCTTAACTTTCCCTACAAATATCAGGTGCCCCAGTGGCTCAGTGGTTAGAGTGCGAGACATTAAGTGGACAATCCCTAAAATGAGCATGTCCAGAGGGTCATGGGTTCAAATCCCAGCCATGACTCGTCCCAAGATGCAAAAAAGGGGCAGCAGAGGGACATCCGGAGTCATGAACCGGGTGTGGCCCAACCCCCCTAGAGTGTCAGGAGATGAGGGCCGAAAGACTTGCTTGAAGGGGGCTTCTCTTCTGAGGACTCTCTGCTGCCACGCTCTCCACGAGTTTCTTTCTACATACCTGTGTAGATCACGCCACCGGTTACGTGGCACAGACATCACTAAAATACACGTAGACCAAACAGAAGTAAACCTCCAGCCAAAAGGAAAACTACCAAACCTACTCACGCTGCACAGCCTACAAAGCAAGGACACACAGATGAAAACTCATCCAATCCTAGGCTTCACTTAGCAAAGTCCTTTGAACATCTTTAACATTTGTTGAACTGAACGGAGGACGACCAGACGTAGACAAAGCGATTACCTGTTTGGAGCAGACGTGAACGGACAGTCTAGCGACTTTTGGATGAAGAGATCCGTCGTTTCGGTCTGATGTGAACAGAACGTCTCCTAATTTTGCCTCTATCTATCTGTTTGTCTGTCTGTCTGTCAATCTGTCTATTTATCTATCTCTGTCTGTCCCACTGTGTATCCATCTATCTATCTACACACTCCCCCCCCCCAGCTTTGCCTCGCCCCCCGCCCTCCCCGTCCTCTTCTCGTTCCTCACGTCTCCTCTGTCAACCCCTCCTCGTCCTACTTATCCCACGTTTCGTCCATGTCCACTCTTCAGGCCCTCGACTCCCCCGATCCTTACCCTCTGTTCCAATCCCTTAAGGCCTCCCTTGCCACTTTGACCCAAAAAGTTCCAACTACCCTCCAGTGGGTCACCGCCCACGTTGGTCTCCTTGGAAACAAGCATGCTGACCGATTAGCGAAAGCCGGCAGCCAGCTCTCCCAGCCAGCTCCCCCTACCACATGTGAGGAAGTTAAGGCACTCTTACGTGGTACCTTCAGAGCTGACTGGATTAGAATGAACAAAGGCTTATGAGGTACACCAAGACCCCATCCACACACTGGAGAGGAAACACCAAACAACCATTTTCCGCTTGCGCATTGGGCATTGTGGCCTGCCTGCCCACCTCAAGAGGATAGGAGCCGCGGGACTCAGCCCTGTGTCCCTGTGGGCAAGCCGACCAGACACCAGCACATGTCCTCCAGGACTGTCCCCTCAATGATGAGAGACCAGTGCCAGCCTGGCCGGAAGGGGCGGACCTCAAGACAAAACTCTGGGGGACTGCCAGCGATCTTCGCCGGACGGCCGAGTTTGCCGCCATCCTTGGGGCCCGGCTGTAGCTGCGTAGCTGTCCAACGCTGAAGAAGAAGAATATCCCACCTTTCTCCATCTCCCCTCTCCCTTCCCGTGGGCTCCCGAACACCCCCTCCCTCTCCCCCCCCCCCCGCTTCCCTTCCGCCGTCTGCTCCCTCCTCTTCCCCTCCAGCCCTCTCCCTCCCCCCAACCCCCCCCCCCTGCCCCCCCCCCTCCACTTCGTCTTCTTCCTCCGTCCCACCTTCACCTGTCTGTCTCATCCTGCGCCCATCCCCCGGCCCACCCTCCTCCCTCCCGCAGACGTGATTCTTTGCCTTAGACCTGCTTCAAATTTCTTTTGTTTTTTTCATTACTAAACTCTCCAGTACTTCCGCCTTGACTATTTTTTCTTTTAGTTTTTGTTGTTGTTTTTTTTTTCTTTTTTTTTCTTTCCGTTTTTCTTCTTTTTTTGTTGTTGTAAAGATGGTCTTTTATTTTGTTTTCATTTTTTTGCTCTCTCTCTCTCTCTCTCTCTCTCTCTCTCTCTTCTCTCTCTCTCTCTCTCTCTCTTCCCCCACCCTCGCTTTTTTCCCCCTCCTTTTTCCGTCGGCACTTGCTCACCATGCAGACCTGTGTGTTCTATTTACTGATGGACATCCGTATGCTAAGTTTAATGTTTTGGCGTATGATACGTACTGTAGTTTGGGTTTACTTCGGTCCGAATGTTTGGTGCATGGACACTTTCCTCTCGTTTGTATGTGACAAATACAATATCAAATTTCTCGAAGAAAAGAAAATACTAAACGAAAAAGATTTTTAAAAAAAACTTAAGGAAAGTATTGGAACCTGGAACGTTGATAACTTCAGACCAACGTTCTCCGAGTAGAGCTATTCCGACTGACAGAAAGTTGAGTTTTTTTGTGTGTGTTTTGTTTTGAATTTATATGAACGTCAGCGGTGTCAAATGCCAACATGGATTCGTTTTGCTACATGTTCGCATGAAAATGCAGCTTTCTGGAACAGAAGTGATTCATTTCTGATGTGCCCAGCATGCACGCTAATGAGTCCATTATGCCAAACCTGAGGATCAGACAAAAAAAACTTCGAAATTTGTACAAGACTGCACTGGACACACACACAGACACACAGACACACAGACACACACACACGCACGCACACACACACACACACACACACACACACACACACACACACACACACACACACACAAACACACACTCAAACAGACAGACAGCGCTTTACATATCAAATTATCGCCCCTTCCCCATCCTCATCTTTCCCGGTAGACAGACAGTGCTTTACCTATCAAATTACCCCCCTTCCTCCCATCCTCACCTTTCCCGGTAGACGACAGTGCTTTACCTATCAAATTATCCCCCTTCCACCCATCCTCACCTTTCCCGGTAGACGACAGTGCGTTACCTATCAAATTATCCCCCTTCCACCTTCCTCATCTTTCCCGGTAGACGACAGTGCTTTACCTATCAAATTATCCCCCTTTCCCCCCATCCTCACCTTTCCTGGTAGACGACAGTGCTTTACCTATCAAATTAACCCCCTTCCCCCCCACCCTCACCTTTCCCGGTGGACTCCATGCGAGAGGCCATGTTGACCGTGTCCCCGAACAGACAGTAGCGAGGCATGGCCACGCCCACCACGCCGGCGGCGCAGGGACCCGTATGTAGGCCCACGCGCAGCTGCAGGGACTGCTGGGGGCGGTGACGCACTTTGACGCTGCTGACGGTGCTGACGAGGTCCAGGGCCATCTCGGCGATCTCGCTGGCGTGACGCCGACCGTTCCTCCTCGGGCAGCCCGACACACACATGTAGGCGTCGCCGATCGTCTCCACCTGGACAGCGAGAGAGAGGGAGAGAGGGGACGGGGTGAGAGAGAGGAGAGAGGGAAGGGGGGGGGAGAGGGAGAGAGAGAGGGAGAGACAGAGAGAGAGAGACAGAGAGAGAGAAAGAGAGAGAGAGGTTAGAGAGAGACAGGAGAGAGAGAGGGGGGAGGGAGAGAAAGAGAGAGAAGGGGGGAGGGGGA
>CM065736.1:37212334-37219834 GCA_033310375.1 Conus canariensis
ACACACACATGCACGCACGAAACACACACACACACACACACACGCACGCACGCACGCACGCACACACACACACACACACACACACACACACACACACACACACACACACACACACACACACACGTATATTCACTCATACGGAATGTCAAGCACCACCTCTTTCTTTTACAACCATGCAAGCTGTGTCAGACAGACGGAATGAAGAGAGAGAGAAAGAGAGAGAGAGAGAGAGAGAGAGAGAGAGAGGAGAGAGAGAGAGAGAGAGAGAGAGAGAGAGAGACTTGATCAGAAGACAACAGAACACATCAGCAAGAGCAGCCCAGGACAGAACAAAGCGAACAGGAGGACAAGAGGAAACAACACAGAAACAGAGCGGAAGGGGGAGAGAACACCACACAGCAGATCATGGAAAGGACGGGACAGAACAGAACAGAACAGAACAGAACAGAACAGTCAGAACAGAACAGATCAGAACAGAACAGATCAGAACAGAACAGAACATAACAGAACAGAACAGATCAGAACAGAACAGATCAGAACAGAAAAAGACAGATCAGAAGAAGAAGAAGAAGAAGAAGAAAAAGAAGAAGAAAAGAAAAAGATAGATCAGAGATAGACCACACAACACAATCTAGCAGACAAAAGATGACAAAACAGGATAGAATTGAAAAACACAACAACAACAGCAACAACAACAACAACAACAACAACAACAACAACAACAACAACAACAACAACAACACACAACAGAACAAACAGAAGAAAACAGAACACAATTAGACAGGCACTTGGTCGGAACGCAGACTTCCACCAAGATTGAACAAATCTTGGGCGTGCCCCTTGAGTCAATTAAGAAGTGACAACAATATCATTTTCCCTCCAGGGGCTGGCAAAGGTTGTAAGTGTTGACAGACTTCTCTCCCATGTCTTTTTTGTTTTGTTTTTGTTTTTGCCTTTTTCTTTTTTACTTTCTTTCTTTTTTGTTTGTTTGCTATGGGACATGGAAAAAAGCGAAATGTCAACTCATCAATGGAACGTTTGAAATTGTCATGAAAATGTATTAATTTCGTAGGTAGCTATTAGTTTGTTGCGATCTTTTTCAAACAGTTCATTTCAGTGAAAATTTTATGAACAATCTGATCAATTATATGAACGAATCCTAGACCTACCGTTTTGTTCGGATTCGAACCACACCACCACCACGGATCGACATTAAAATCTATCGGGTCTATCTTTGTGCCATATTCCTTTTTTTTTTTAGCCCTCAGTTTTCATTGAAACCGGTTCCCTGCTCTTTCTGTGATCAAATTTGCTACAAACCTGCTCAGCGATACTGGATCTATCATTTGATATAGATCCGTTCCACGGATCCGCACCAACATTTAGTGGATTCATCCCAGAATCGTTCCGTCATTTCACCAAGTTCGGATCGAACAACTTCAATTGTTTTTGGCGCAGTCTTGCTGACATACCGACAAACGGCACAACAGACGAAGACTACAACGTGGCTTCCTTTGAGGGTGTAACATATAAAAACAGGACAGAACAGAAAAAAAGATAAATAGAAAGAAATCAAAACACACCGCATACGCCAGAACTGAACAGAACAACACAGAAAAGTTGGAACCACACACACACACACACACACACACACACACAAGAACTTATGAGAAGTGAGGACCTTCAGGGGAGATGCAGTCGTGGCCATAGGGGCCCACACGGAAGAGGATCTCCTGCAGAACGATGGCGAAGCTGAACACATCTCCCTTCTGGCTCCCTTGCGGGGCCTTACGGCCAGGCGGAGTAACTCTGGGGCTGTCCATAGCAAGGCTGGCAACAATGGAAGAAGAAGAAGAAGAAGAAGAAGAAGAAGAAGAAGAAGAAGAAGAAATGAAGGAGAAGAAAAGGAAGTAGAAGAAGAAGAAGAATTAGAAGAAGAAGACGACGACGACGACAACGACGACGACGACGATGACGAAGGCGGAGAAGAAGAGGAAAATTTGGATCAATGATGTGTGTGTGGTACTGCGGCAACAAGAAATTTTGCAGTAAAGATGCAAAGAATATGCATCATTCCTTCTCTCTCTCTCTCTCTCTCTCTCTCTCTCTCTCTCTCTCTCTCTCTCTCTCTCTCTCTCTCTCTCAATGAATAACGCTCAAAGTCTTCAAAAGGCAACGTTCAGGGCCAGCCACAGCAAACCAGATGTTCAAAATGTTCAATGTCAGCAACTCTCTCTCTCTCTCTGTCAAATACACAAACACATATACACACGCACACACACACACACACACACACACACACACACACACACACACATAGAGAGAGAGAGAGAGAGAGAGAGAGAGAGAGAGAGAGACAGACAGAGAGAGAGAGACAGAGAGAGAGAGAGAGAGAGGGACAGAGAGAGAGAGAGAGAGAGAGAGAGACAGACAGACAGACAGACAGAGAGAGAGAGAGAGAGAGAGAGAGAGAGAGAGAGAGAGGGGGGGGGGGGGGCACCAAACCGAGAAAGACACTCACCGTTGCACAAAGCATGATGACTCATATCATCATGTTCGTCAGCGTGTGACATCACCGCCCCGAAGTCCGTCACTCTGAGGACCCAACGACTGTCGATGACGCAGTTGCCGGACTTGAGGTTCCCGTGAGACTTGAGGGCGCTTTTATGTAAGTAGCCCATACCCTGGAGAGACGGCGATGACGCAAAGAACAAGAACGTGTCAAAACAAACGTGTGTTTTGTGGCTTGAATGCTGGAGATGGTCTTCCGACAGACAGTGACGAAGGTAGTGTGATGACTGTAGAGGGAAATTGAAAAAACAGCAAAGCGAGAATTATTGCGTCCTTAATTCAAACAAGAGCAAAGCGAGAATTACTGTGCCGCTGATTGAAACAAGAGTTAAAGCGAGAATTACTGTGCCGCTAATTAAAACAAGAGCAAAGCGAGAATTACTGTGCCGCTAATTAAAACAAGAGCAAAGCGAGAATTACTGTGCCGCTAATTAAAACAAGAGCAAAGCGAGAATTACTGTACCGCTAATTGAGAAAACAGCAAAGCGAGAATTACTGCGCCGCTAATTAAAACAAGAGCAAAGCGAGAATTACTGCGCCACTAATTGAAACAAGAGCAAAGCGAGAATTACTGCGCCACTAATTGAAACAAGAGCAAAGCGAGAATTACTGCGCCACTAATTGAAACAAGAGCAAAGCGAGAATTACTGCGCCACTAATTGAAACAAGAGCAAAGCGAGAATTACTGCGCCACTAATTGAAACAAGAGCAAAGCGAGAATTACTGCGCCGCTGATTGAGAAAAGAGCAAAGCGAGAATAACTGTGCCGCTGATTGAAACAAGAGCAAAGCGAAAATTACTGCGCTGTCAATTGAAACAAGAGCAAAGCGAGAATTACTGCGCCGCTGACTGAAACAAGAGCAAAGCGAGAAGTACTATGCCGCTGAACGATGGAATAAACACATTACTACACAAACACGATGCGTTTCGACGTATTTGGTCTTCCTCAGGCAAGACAGATAACATGCAGGGCAGTGAAAACGAAAGACGAACAGACTGACTGCTACACGGAACAAACAGGCTACAGGACGGAACCGAGGCTTAAGGGGAGACAATATGGGTTGAAACAACAGCATAACAATAAAGATAATAACAATAACAATAATAATAATGACAATGATGATATTAATCATAATTGTAATAATGATACTAGTAATGGTAGTATAATCATAAAATGATAATTCTAACAAAATTTAAAATAACGATAATTGTAATTGGAGTAATAATGACAATAACAATGATACTAATAGAAGAAGCGAAAGGACAGAGAGTTAGAGGATAGTTACAATAATATGGCTATAGTAGCAATAATGATAATAATGATAAAAATAATTGTTATTATCATTATCATTATTAATATCATATGATTATACTAGAAATGATTATACTGGAATGAATAATAATTGTCAATTTATTGTCATTACCATATTATTTCACCGTATTGTCTGCCCTTCAGAGCCTCTGTTCTATTTCCGCAGCCTGCTGGCATCCAGTTCCAAAAGAGATGTGACTGACTGTTCATCCCTCCTTCGGCGGCGCAGTAAGAAGTCTTTGCTCTAGTCACAAGGGTGTTTACTAAATGAAAACTTACATTGATTACCTCCCCCAAGGGCAGAGAGAGAGAGAGAGAGAGAGAGAGAGAGAGAGAGAGAGAGAGAGAGAGAGAGAGAGAGAGAGAGAGAGCATCGCTGAGTCGACCGGAAAGAGCATTACTACTATGGTCTGGCGGCCGGAATAGCTCAGTGGTAGAGCGCCGGATTCGTAATCTTCGTGATCCTGGGGTTGCGGGTTCGAATCTCCGCAGGGCCGTTTCGGTACAGGGGGATTTTTCCCTTGGAGTTAACATTGGTTCTGACTCCATTTCCCATACACTCCTTCGAATTAGACTATAAACCGAGGTTCCGTGTGAGAACGCACGCATAGCATCTTGCGCACACGTGAAATCCCATCACCAACTTTCGGCAGAGAAGGCCAGTTTGGCCGTTGGTATGGATGACACGTTACACATAGCATGCACCTTCCCCGAAGATGGAGTATGGCTGGTTTGATGGCGGGATGAAAAACGGTCATACACACAAAACTCCGCTCCCTTTGTTGGGTAGATGGGATTTATCCTTGCCTGTCTAGACAGGGAGTGTCTGCAGGTGTATCAGCCTGCTTACGTGGAAAAAACAAACAAAACTACCATGGTCTCACAGCTCTGGTGGGGCCGGTGAAAAGAACATGTTCACCATAATCTCTGTAGTAGTCACTGGCGCATCTTGTTTCGTAGCTCCTCCTCAGTCGACCAGCAAAAGTGCAGGTATGTCAGGACGCCGACAAAGAGACCCCCCCACCAGAATGAGGTGTGTTGATATTATCATTATTATCATTATAATTGTCATTTGTTGATTTCCTCGCTTGTGTGTCAGTAAAAATGCACAGAAACTTCTGATCGATCTCTAACGAACCTTACTGGACGAATACATTTCTGCCCAAGGGCGAACCTATTTCAATTCGAAGCAAAGCTGTATCGGAGGTCGAGTCCATGGAATCCATGGAATGGTTTGGAGGGTATGAAGTGGAACCTGAGCTAGGGTTTGAAGTCAAGATGATTAAGAAGAGCGCAGAAGTCTGTACTCTTCCGCTGTATCGCCCTTCTGGTTGGAAATGCCTTTTCTTCTTGAGCACTTGACTTAGTCTGCAGAGTGCTTGCTCCATTATTAAGAAGACCTTGTCTTTATCTGCCGGGATTCGGTCTTAGGGGAACGTAGGAGGGGGTTGGGGGTAGGATGGGGTGTAGTGAAATTGACATCAACAATTGTTACTACAGCAACGGCAAGAACATCGATATTATTGCTTGTGTCCTACTACGGTTTATGAGCCGGTATGGAATCAGTTTCGAATAAGTCTAGAGGTTTTAACCAACTTCGAAGCATTCATGTAGGCCTTACACTTTGCCTTAGGTAGGCCCTTATCCACTGCTAAAACCGATCATATTTTCAACAGCTAGTACGTCCGTATGCAGTCCTACAACCAGTTACATCTGGCAGCAAGTAACTTTCATTTTCACAACTATAACTAGTCATAACCGGCAGTTGGCACATCCATTTTCACTTTCACAACCAATAATGTATTGCAGCTAGTATATGTCTATTTTGACTTCTATGACCCAGTCATAGTTTGGCAGCGGGCGGCCCCATTTGTACCCCGATCACCAGCCACATCTGGCAGTTTGTACGTCCGTTTGCTCCACTCTCACAAGTTCTGTAATACTCCACTCTCACAAATGATGTATCACAGCTAGTAAGCCCATCTGTACCACGATAACCAGTCAGATCTGGGAGCTGGTGGGCCTGTTCGCTCCATCTCACAGATAATGCACTACAGCTGGTAGGTCCATTTGCACTACTGCAACCACTTCTATTCAGTATCTGGGCACATCCAGCTGCACCATCTTAACCAATCATAATTGACAGCTGGTACGTCCATTAGCACGATGACAACATTCTATTCAGTAGCTGGCATGACCATTTTTTTGCTCTGCAACGACAGTTCTGGAAAGCTGGTCCACCCAGCTGGCGCTATCAGAATCAACCATATTTGGTAGCGAAGTGACATTGACACTCGGCAGACAATGCGTCAATCGCGCTAAACCACTTGTGGCTTTCAAATGCATGATTCATCGTAATGGTGGGGGTGGGGGTGGTGGGTGGGGGACTGGTCCTCTGTCTCTCATTTTTTCTCACTTCTTCTTTTCTTCGTGTTGTTTTCAACTCATTTATTTGTTTATTTACTTTCTGCTCAGATCAGATGATCATTGTGTCCCTGTATTCATAGATCATGTAAAAACCATATCGTTTTGGAAATTGATGTTGTGTTTCTCTGTACCTGCAAACTATGTCGTTTTTGTAATTGATGTTGTGTTTCTCTGTACCTGCAAACTATGTCGTTTTTGTAATTGACGTTGTGTTTCTCTGTACCTGCAAACTATGTCGTTTTTGTAATTGATGTTGTGTTTCTCTGTACCTGCAAACTATGTCGTTTTTGTAATTGACGTTGTGTTTCTCTGTACCTGCAAACCATGTCGTTTTTGTAATTGATGTTGTGTTTCTCTGTACCTGCAAACCATGTCGTTTTTGTAATTGATGTTGTGTTTCTCTGTACCTGCAAACTATGTCGTTTTTGTAATTGATGTTGTGTTTCTCTGTACCTGCAAACCATGTCGTTTTTGTAATTGATGTTTTGTTTCTCTGTACCTGCAAACTATGTCATTTTTGTAATTGATTTCGTATTTCTCTGTACCTGCAAACTATGTCATTTTTGTAATTGATTTTGTATTTCTCTCTATCTGCAAACTATGTCGTTTTTGTAATTGATTTTGTATTTCTCTGTATCTGCAAACTATGTCGTTTTTGTAATTGATTTTGTATTTCTCTCTATCTGCAAACTATGTCGTTTTTGTAAGTTATGTTGTGTTTGTCTGTCAGTTGCCAGGTAAACTGTCAGTGTAATGCATGTTTCAGAGCGCGATATAAGCTACTGGCTTGCTGTTGCTCTTTCGATGGATATGATTCTCTGCTATTATTTAGAATAAAGTTCTGTTTAAACCAAAGCATTTATACTTGGTAGCTGGTAAGCCAGTTAGGGCTTCTATAGCCACTTGCACCTCCAGCATGTGAGGTTAAAGGGGATTGGAAAAGGGGGAAGGGTGATGTGGGTGTTGGAAAAAAATGTGTATTAATTTTTTTTTGTCATGTGAACGTGTTTGAAACGTTCTTTCTTCGATCGAAACTCTATTGATATTTCTCTTCAGTTCTCTTCAATTATTATTGAGAGGGGTGGGAGTGGGGGAGAGCATGTAGATGAATGGTGCTGGTAGGTTGGTGACTGGTGTGAGAGCCATTTTGATATTGAGGGTAGTGTTAACAGGATCAGTTGGAATTTGTT
>CM065736.1:37229834-37234834 GCA_033310375.1 Conus canariensis
AAAAAATAGCAGAATGATGCATGACTTATGGACTTCTTGTGGTTCTACGCCATTGGGAGGGCACTAGGATTTTTGGAATGAAAAGTCTAGCAGAGGACAGGAAAATGAAGGGTCATGTGGATCGTGCTTGCATGGAAAATGAATAAGACATGAGACTGCCTCACAGTCAGGTCTGGTGGATCAAGGGGCTGCACTGTGTGATGACTATGTTTTGGTACTGGCTGATCTTCTGAGAAAAGCCAGATCCAGCTTTGAGTGGAAGAGAGAATATTTTCAGCGTTTCGGGCCTAAACTGTAACCGTGGACTCCGACCTTCACACTATATCACTTTCGGCCCAGTTGGAGAGACAGACGCACCGCGTATTGTCCAGTCACGTCTTTTTGCGGGGGTTCCCTTCTCGGAGCTCGCTCCAACAGTTTTAATGCCGCCGTTACAACACGCTATTATTTGTGCTGAATAGGAAAAACAAATTTGGCGGTTCAGAATTACAACAGACTCCCCCTCCCCTTCCATCCATCTCTAACGACATTTCTCTTGTCTGTTATCGAGGCCAAGCAGATGTTAAACAGAAAGAAATGAAATCTGAGACTAGATCGTTAAAACCTTCTCTTTGTTGTTCGTTTACGTTTTGCTTTTTTTTTTCCCACTTATTTGTATTCTCCTTTATGTGTGGTTACACAGTTCCCCTGAATTTGCGTGTGCGTATTTTCTCCGTAGGTAAATCTCCCCAGCACAATGGATTCTCTCTCTCTCTCTCTCTCTCTCTCTCTCTCTCTCTCTGTATGTGTGTGTGCGTGCGCGCGCGTGCGCGCGGGCGTGTGTGTAAGTAGGTATATGTGGGTGCGCGCATGCATTCATGTATGTATATATGAATGAGTGTACGCACGTACGCACGTACGCACGTACGTGTGTATGTATGTATGTATGTATGTATGTATGTACGCACGCACGCACGCACGCACGCACGCACGCACGCACGCACGCACGTATGTATGTATGTATGTATGTATGTATGTATGTATGTATGTATGTATGTAGTATATTTGTATATATGTTTGAATGTGTGTGTGTATTACGAATATATGAATGTATGTATACATGCTTTTTAAAATTTGTTTGTTTGTTTTTTTCACTGAAAAAAAAAAAAACGATGGAGAACTTGCCATGCGCATCAGACGTCGCTGATGACTGTTTCCGTTGGGTAAGCTGACGTGAGTCTGACGTCGTTTGACGTCACGGTCCTCCACTTGCCATGCCCGACCCTGAGACCAACGGTCCATCCTCCAACGTCTGTGACAATAACAATCCTGTCCTCCAACGTCTGTGACAATAACAATCCTGTCCTCCAACGTCTGTGACAATAACAATCCTGTCCTCCAACGTCTGTGACAATAACAATCCTGTCCTCCAACGTCTGTGACAATAACAACCCTGTCCTTACTCGTCATGTAATTCGACTCCAAAGTTTCTTAAAAGAAGCATGTTCCCATCATGTCGTTGAAAAAAAAAGTGAGAAAAGGCGAGATCCCCATCCGAATCCTCCAAATCTCCCTGAAGAGAGAGAGAGAGAGAGAGAGAGAGAGAGAGAGAGAGAGAGAGCGACAGAGAGAGAGAGAGAGAGAGAGAGAGAGAAAGAGCGACACAGAGAGAGAGCGAAGAGAGAGAGAGAGAGAGAGAGAGAGAGAGAGAGAGAGAGAGAGAGAGAGAGAGAGAGCGACAGAGAGAGAGCGACAGAGAAGAGAGAGAGAGAGAGAGAGAGAGAGAGAGAGAGAGAGAGAGACCAAAATTTGTCACATCACAAATGACAAAATACAATGAAAGAAGGGTAGTATCAAAATCAAGTCATGCAATAAAGAAGAATGAGCTAAAACACCAGAAATACCCATCACAGCAAAACAACCCCCCCCCCCCCCCCGCCCCAACATCAAAACAACAAGAGAAAAGAAGAAGGAGATCAACATGGGATAACAAACCCGACTCGTCGACTTATGTTTTCTAGTTCAGTTAATAATAACGAGTGATACCTTTCTTTGAACATGTTGAGACTGATATTAACGTCGATTTTATTAATAAGGGCATTCCACAAACAACTCCCTGAGTAAATCAGACTAGTTTTAAAAAGATCAATTCTGGGACGCGGTGGTACTATCCTAGACGAATGGTTATTACTCTTTGTTGGAAACATATTAGAAAGGGAGTGTGGTGCTCTTCCGGACAGTATTTTCAACATGAAGACAGCTTTGTTATACTCTAATTTCATTTTTAATGGCAAAATATTCAATACCTTATAATCAGACGCTAACAGCGTCGACGGCTTTAAAAGAACCAATTTCAAGGCTCGTCTATGTAGACTTACTAGAGGTTTCATGATATTATAGCTTGCTGAATCCCAAACAGTTGAAACATAATTTATGTAAGATTCTATGTAAGCACAGAAGAACATTTTTCGACTGTGTAGATTCAAGAATTTTTTCACTTTAGAGAGTTGATAGATCTTTTTAGAAATAATGTTACATACCCTTGTGATATGATCTGACCATGACAGATTATTATCAATGACAACTCCAAGAACTTTATGGCTATTAGTTTCTTCAATCTGTTTGTCATTTAAGTAAAGAACAGATAAATTATCAGGAAGATTTTGACGTTTTTGTCGATTTGTTATAAGCATGAGTTTTGTTTTCTGTGGATGTGGACACATGTGATTTAGTTCAGACCAGTCGGCTAAGTGGTTAATATTTTCCTGAAGAGCTGTTGAGACCTCGACGACATTGGTGCTACTGATGTGTAAGGTTGTGTCGGCAGCAAATAACTCGCATTCTGCAGTAAGAACTAAAGGCAAGTCGTTAATGTAAATTGAAAATAATAAAGGACCTAGGACAGAACCTTGTGGAACACCGTATTCAACAGGCAATGCAAAAGATGTTTTTCCACTAAACGTTACTGATTGTTTTCTACCAGACAGGAAAGATGACACGAGTTCTAATGAATCAGTAGACAAACGATAGATCTTAAGTTTTTTTTAGAAGGAGTGCATGGTCAAGTACATCAAAGGCTTTAGTGAAATCAACAAAGAGAGCACCAGTGATTTTGTCATTGTTGATATTAGTCAACCATTTGTCTACTAAGGATGTCAGTGCAGTATGGCATGAGAAGTTTGCTCTGAAACCTGATTGGTTCGGATGAAAGAGATCGTAAAAATTGAAATGATGGAGAATAGACTTTTTAATGTGATTTTCTAAGGGTTTAGACAAGACAGGTAATAGAGAAATAGGCCTGTAATCAGAAGGCTCTGAATGGTCTCCTGATTTATATAAGGGAATAATTTTTGCAACTTTAAATGCCTTTGGAATTTTGTTTTTTGTGATGCACAAGTTGTAGATGTACGTAAGGGTTTCAGAAATAACTGGTGCTGAGATTTTAAGAATTTTACTATCAATACCATCCAGTCCTCGTGAACATGTTCGCTTTAAATGAGTGAGTGCATTGTATACTTCATGCACTGCCATTAAAGGCACGTTTAAATCAGAGGAAATGTCTTTTGAGTTACAGAATTCACGGACAGTCTCTAAGTCGTTATAGGCAGATTTATCTTTCTGTACAGTTGCACTACCTATTCAACAGAAATAATTGTTGACTATGTCAGGCGACATATTGCTGACTGATATAGTTTTAGAGGTAGCGACTTTATTATTGGTTAATTGATTTATGGCTTTCCAAATCGACTTACTGTAAGTTTTTGACGACACAAGATTGTGAAAGTAGTTCATTTTAGCCGCACGTTTTAAATATGTAACAAGATTCCTTTGCTTATTAAATTCTTCTTTCGGTCCCGTTTGAAACAGTAGATCTCGTAAGTCCATGGCATGTTTCACACTATCTGTGAGCCAGGGCACTTTAGGGTTACTTCTAACACGTCTTGTTTTCAAAGGTGCATGTTTGTCGTAAACATTTAAAAAAATGTGATACCAAACTTCGAATGCTTCGTCCGGATCAGTAAACTGATAGACGTCGTGTATGTGCGAATTCTTTAACTCAAATAAAAATTTATTGGAATCAAAACAGGAAAAACTTCTGTATTCAATTAAAGTGTGACGATTTTTTGGAACTTTAACACCTTTTTTCATCCATGTTATGCATATGGGAAGATGGTCATAACAAGCATAATTCGGTGAACAAATTTCCGCTATATTGCATGCTTCAGATGTATATATGTGGTCGATAAGTGTTTTTGAAGAGGCAGTTATTCCCACAGAGAGAGAGAGAGAGAGAGAGAGAGAGAGAGAGAGAGAGAGAGAGAGAGAGAGAGAGAGAGAGACAGACAGACAGACAGACAGACAGACAGACAGACAGACAGAGACAGAGACAGAGAAGCTACCTACGTAAAGAAATTCAATAACCATTAACAAGACGAGGAAATACAGAAATGCTGATGGAACAGATTCAGTGAAACAGATAAAAAGGAAAGAAACAACAAAGAGAAAGAAAGAGAGAAACAGCGCGCGAGCGAGCGAGAGAGAGAGAGAGAGAGAGAGAGAGAGAGAGAGAGAGAGAGAGAGAGAGAGAGAGAGAGAGAGAGAAGACATCAAAGAACAATAGAAAAAAAATGAAATGACACGAATGAAATCAAATGAACAGAAAGAAAAAGAATGAAAAGGGAACAAAACCAAAAAAAAAAAAAAAAAAAGGACAAGGAAGAAAGAACTTACAACAACAACAACAACAACAACAACAACAACAACAACAACAACAACAACAACAACACAACAAAGACAAGGTGATACGTTACCTGAATAAGAAAATAGCCAACAGCAGGACTAGAAGAACGAACAGAGTCCCCAACACTCCTCCTACTATTGTGTCGGTATTGGTTCCTTCTGTGCAGATAGCAAAAACAACAATATAAAAAAAAATCACAGTCCCCAACACTCCTCCTACTATTGTGTCGGTATTGGTTCCTTCTGTGCAGATAGCAAAAACAATAATATAAAAAACACAG
>CM065736.1:37239834-37252334 GCA_033310375.1 Conus canariensis
GATCTCTCCCAACGCTCCCGCTTTAGGTGAACCGCTTAACAATCATGTAGACTTGATTCTGTTTGCAGACGGTTCCAAGAGCCATTATGTATTAATCAGATCAATTAGCAGACTGTTAGAATATACATCAAAGCATAAATCTAAACAAGAGCTTTGTAGAAGGTGTTTGGTCAGGATCCCAACTATAGAGGCAGCTGCAAAACATAAGAAACATTGTAAGTTTTGTAGACTGTAAAATCGAACTTCTTACACCCCCACCCGGGTCTAAAGTTAGTTTTAAGAATGTACACAAACTGCAGATGAGGCCATACGTAGTCTATGCCGACTTTGAAGCGATTTTGCCACAGTACTACAGCCCTCAGCAAGATCAAAAAACAACCTTATTATCTCGTCATCAGATCTGTTCTTATGCATTTGTTGCTGTTAGGTCAGATGGCGGACACACACAGCCGGAGATTTACAGAGGCCCCAACGCAGCCGATCGATTTTTGGAGCAGATGAAACACCTTCGCAATCAATTCTCTAATCAGCTAAATCTCTCAGACATTAAGATGACCCCGAAGATGAAGAACGTTATAAATCAGCCACCCACTGCTGGATATGCAAATGCAAGTTATTAGGTGACACTGTAAGAGACCACGATCACATTACTGGCAAATTCAGAGGGGCGGCGCACAACAGCTGCAATCTTTACCTCAAGGTTGACCCCAAAAAATTGAAACTGCCAATCTTCTTTCATAACCTACGAGGCTACGATTCGCACTTTATCATGCAAGCAATAACTTCTGAATGTAAGAGGGTTAGCTGTATTGCACAATCATCAGAAAAGTACATGACCTTCACTGTAGACTGTTTATCCTTCTATGATTCTGCCCAGCATCTGATGGGGAGCTTAAGTAAACTAGCAGAATCTTTACACGACTGTTCAATCACTAAAAAATATTTCGACCCATCTTTAGTCCGTAAAGGCGTCGTCTATCCTTATGAATACATGGACTCGTGGGACAGGTTTGACGAGCCGGCGCTGCCGCTTAAGGAAGACTTTTACAACCGGCTTAGAGGCGGAGGCATATCTGACGCCGACTATGAATACGCGCAGAAAGCCTGGACAGAATTACACTGCAAAACGATGGGCGACTATCACGATCAATATTTATTGGCCGACGTGTGTTTATTAGCTGACGTCTTTCAGAATTACAGAGCTACTTGCATGAAACATTACGGTCTAGATTCCTCACAGTACATCTCTGCCCCGGGCCTTTCTTGGGATGCATTCTTGAAGTCTACAAACATTGAGATTGACTTAATATCGGATCTGGATACACTTCAGATGATTGAGGATGGGCTGAGAGGAGGCATTAGTATGGCCTGTCATCCTTACCGCAGAGCCAACAACAAGTATTTAGACGATTATGATCCAACTAAACCATCCAACTATCTGATGTACTTAGACGCCAACAATCTGTATGGGTGGGCCATGAGCCAGGCACTGCCATTAAGAAACTTTAAAATGATAAATGGGCCTCATGACGTTGATCGGGTGGTAGGACTATTGTCACAGCTTACGCCCGATAATCCAATAGGATTAATCTTAGAGGTAGACTTAGATTATCCCGCAGAGTTGCACGACCTCCATAACGATTTCCCCTTAGCCGCAGAAAGATTAAAGATGAGTCCCACAGAACCACCTAAACTCGTGCCTAACCTCTTTAACAAAACTAAATATGTTTGTCATTACCGGTTGTTACAGTTTCACTTAAGACACGGACTGAAACTTACTGCCGTTCACAGAATAATTACTTTCGATCAAGGGCCTTTCATGAGACCATACATCATGAAGAACACTGATCTTAGAACTAAAGCCACAGATGCATCAGAAAAAGACTTCTTTAAGTTGATGAACAACAGCTGTTTTGGCAAGACGATGGAGAACGTACACAATCGTAAAGATGTAAGATTAGTTACGAAAGAAAAACAAGCAATTAAGCTGGTCTCTAAACCTAACTACCAAGACTTTAGAAGATTTAGTGATAGCCTGGTTGGCGTTATGATGAAGAAACAGAATGTGAAGTTGGACAAGCCGGTGTTTATCGGCTTTACTGTGCTAGAGTTGTCAAAGTTATTAATGCTTGAATTTCTATACGACTACT
Organism: Conus canariensis; assembly: GCA_033310375.1. Lineage (NCBI taxonomy): Eukaryota > Metazoa > Mollusca > Gastropoda > Neogastropoda > Conidae > Conus > Conus canariensis. The sequence continues at coordinate 37,241,985 of CM065736.1, forward strand.
TTAAGCCGCTATACCCAGAATCAAATGTCGTTTACACAGACACTGATAGTTTTATTCTGGACATCCCAACTGAAGACTTTTACAAAGACATGGAAATAGAAGTGGCTAAAGGAGCTGATGGGTGGTACGACACATGTGACTATCCAAAAGATTCGCCTTTACATTCAACCGTGAACAAGAAAGTGATTGGAAGGATGAAGGATGAATTTAATGGGACGGTTATACAAGAATATGTTGGCTTACGGGCAAAGATGTATAGCGTTGCTATCCAGACTTCTGTAACAAAGAAGGCTAAGGGCATAGGTAAAGAAGTTGTAAAAAAATATATAAGTCACGACAACTACAAGCAGGCTCTCTTTGAACGCAAAGTATTTTATCACACAAACGTTAATCTGCGCTCTACTCTTCATCAAGTAAACACAACTGCTGTTAATAAGAAATCACTAGACTCTAACAATAGCAAGCGAACTTGCGTTAATCCCGAGCTTTCATACGCTATAGGCCCCTGGAAAACCGACTTGGCTGACTTAAATTAAGATCTTAACTAGTACTTAACTAGTACTTAACTTAAGATCTTAACTAGTACTTAACTAGTACTTAACTAGTACTTAACTAGTACTTAACATGACTTGCACTTTACTTACACTTAACTTGCACTTAACTTGCGCTTTACTTGTACTTAACTTGTTATAACTGACTTAACCAGTACTTAGCTTGTACTTAACCAGTACTTAGCTTGTACTTAACCAGTACTTAACAACACATTAAAAAAACTAATTTATTAAAAATGGGTCTACAGCAGGAGGTTGTACTTTTTTTGCAGAAGCTGGTTCTTTTTCTTTTACTGTTTTTGTGGGGGTTTGTAACTTTGTTGCTAAATATGGCTTTAGGCGCTTGTATGCTAAAAGCCCTCCACCAACAACAATACTCCCCAGCACATAATAATACATCTTACAGTTTGATTGTGTTGTTGTTGGTGGCGGCGGCGGTGCTGGTGCTGATGTTGTATTACTATCTAATAATTTTTGTTTTGCTGCTTGGTTTGCTTTTTGCAGTCTGTTCCATTCAGCTAGTTTACGACCGGCCTCAACGCGGCCAGAATTTTTAGACTTAGTAACACTACTCACCTGTGGGACACTCACCTGCGGGACACTCAGTTGTGGATTCACTTGTGGGGCACTCGCCTGTAAATTCACTTGTGGGGAATTCACTTGTGGGACATTCTGCTCCTGTGGAGTCTTCTTCTCCTGCTCGCTCATTTTTTTTTAGTCTGATTAAAATTAATATGATTAAAATTAATATGATTGAAAGTAATTAATCCCATGATGAATGGACATAGCAACGTCCCAAATCTATAATACATGTCACATGCAAGAGATTCTAGGGACTTGGTTAAAACCGGATCTTGTGTTAAGTCATATTTTAAATCTTCTTCTGAATCAATCGGCGCTATCTTGCCTACTAACTTTGCATATAGACTAATCATTGTCTGTCCCACCGATCTAACCATTTTTGATCCTAGCTGTGCTTCGTACCTGGCGTAATACTTCTCAACGTCTGATGTAGACAATTGCTGAATCTGTTCGATACTTAGTTCAACGCCTAAATACTGCCTGGTTTTCCCACATGCAGCTAGAGAGTATAATCTTTCTTTATGGCAGAGGTCTGCCGCCTCCTCACACTTTAATAGCTCGTCGCAATCCATTTTAAAGTCCTTTTTAAAAGCAATAAAAAAAATAAAACCATGAGTATAACGCTGGTTAATTATGCAGTGCCCATTGTCGGTGTTATAGTTTACTCAACCCTAGCAAAATGTTTGTTAAGAATAAAACCGCCCAACATGGGAAAGATAGAAGATTCACCAAAACTAGTTACAACCTTATTTTTAGCTCTGGCAACAAAAGATTATCTAATTAAAAAGCACATAGACAGTCTTTCATATTATGATTATTTTAATTATTTTTTTAGTTAATAAAAAACATGAGCGAAAAAAAGATTATTAATACGATTTACCACTCTGCTGTAATCAGCGGCCTTAGTATAGGATATAGCACGTTAGCAAAAAACATGTTTAAAATGAGGCCGGCCGATCTAGGAAGGTTGGACATTGAGGATGTTGTTAAGGTTATAGCTGTAATAACGGCAGGGATTGCCTCAAAAGACTTTCTTGTTGCACAGGGAATTATCCCAGAAAACATCAATGCATAGAAAGATTGATTTATAAAAAAAAGATTAATGCAGACTGATTTATATAAAAAAAGATTCATTCTAGAAAATATTGATTTATAAAAAAGATTCATTCATTTATAAAAAAAGATGTCTGGATTAGTTCTGATGGTGGGAGGAGCTATTGTTAATGCATTGGCTTCTCTGGCAGCAATTATATGTTTAGTAAATTGCGGTCTGATGAAGAGAGAGAACGCCATAACAAGGCAATGGAAGATTTAGCTAAGGCAAGAGACGCTTACGAGAAAAGGAGAATTGCTCACTTAGACTTTATTAATAAAAAGTTAAGAGAACAGGGACATGCAGAGCACACATTTACAGACGTTGATGAAGCAATGAATGAATATTACTTAGTGACAGGAAAGAGGTTTCTAACATCGTCACCGCCAGAACTGTCTGACTTTTATGAACCATCTGAGGATCAGAAAATGGTGGAAATAGGCTTTATTATAGGTGCTATGGGAGCAATCTTTCTTCTTGCATATTCAATCTAAAAAGATAGTTAAAAATGTAATAAAAAACAGTCCCTTCTTATGGACGATACGAAGTACAAAATATATTATTCTCCTAGAGGGTATTGGAAAGGAAAGGCTGCTATTGATAAACTGAGTAAAGCTGCTAGGGTGTCTGAATCAGAAGCGAAAGACTGGCTTTCAAAACAAGCGATCTGGCAAATATATCTGCCTGCCCCAAAAAGAATAATAAGGCCTCGATTTGTTAACTCAGTTCCTAATGACACCCACCAGATGGACTTGTTGTACCTTCCACATGACAAAGTTAGAAGAAAAAAGTTTAAGTATGCTCTTACGGTTGTTGACATGGTTTCAAGGTATAAAGATGCTGAGCCTTTAACGGATAAAAGCTCAACTGCTGTGGCTGTGGCTTTACAACAAATATACATGCGAGGTCCATTAAAGTATCCTAGGTTGATCCAGGTTGATGATGGGAAAGAGTTTAAAGGAGCTGTAAACCAACTGTTTTTAAGACATCGGGTTACAGTTAAGAGGGGGATCCCAGGCAACCATCGCTCCCAGGCTCTAGTAGAAAACTTTAATAAGAATCTAGCTGAGCGTCTGTTTACCTATCAATATCATAGAGACCTTATGGACAAAACACGCAACACAGAATGGGTTAGGAGATTACCGGCAGTCTTACGCGCCATGAACAATGAAGAATTTAAAGCAACAGGCCTTAAGCCAGTAAACGCGATCAAATTAAAAAAAATTAGCATTACTGAAGACATCCAAAGTAATCAAAAACTCTTGCCGTTTGGACTAAAAGTAAGATACTTGTATGCGCCTGGAGAGGCAGAGGGTGATGTTAGAATTAGAGCCACAGACCCTATATGGAGCGTAGACGTATATGAAGTTGAAAGAATTATGAAAACGCCCCTCCCGTGTATTATTTAAGAGAGACTCTTTCTTCTAGCGGTGCTACTACGTCTAAAAAGCCTGCCCCTAAAAGATCGTTTGTTCGCGAAGAGTTGCAAGTTGTCCCACCAAACACAGTGCCTGTTATTTAAAAAAAAAAAATTATTTTTTGTTAAACTTATGATTTATTTATTTAGTTCACATCTTTTTTTTTTTTTTTTAGTCTATTTTTGGGTTTAACTGATTGTTTGCTTGTTTTTCAATGTTCTGTTTGATTGTCTCAGTGTCTACCTGTTGCGAAGTAAAAGTCTTTCTCCACTCCTTTTGAAGTTCAGTTTTTTGTCGTCTGTAATCCTCACCATCAGCCATAAGGCGCTCAAATTCTTCAGCTGTACTGTTTTCGTCCTGCAATGCTTTGCTTATTCTCAGTCTTAAATGAACAAAGTTTTGCTGATGCTAGGGCTACAATGGCAGTGTGCTTTTGTAGTTTAGGCGTTAATTTTTTTAAAACAGCACTCACAATCATAGACATAGCACCTAAACCCAAACCAAGGCTCCCTAATGCTAAAGAGGCTGGCGCTCCGGCCCCAGTAGCTAAAAGAGCAACGCTAGACCCAGCACTTACGCTCGCTACAGCTGATGAGCCGGTGATTATATAAGAAAGAGTATTTAAAACTTTAGCATGTTTCTTTCTAGTAGCACTATACTTATCCAAGTCACTTTCTATTTCTTCTTGAAGTTCAGTTATTTGCTCTAACCTAAACTTTTGAGCCTGATCATCCATTTTTTTAATTAAGATTAATTTTTTAATTAAGATTAATCTTGTACATATCTCCTTATTAACCCTTCTGGCAGCACTTCATCAACAGAGTAAAACCCAATAAAATCAACATACTTAATGAAAATAAAATCGAGTACTGTTAGTTTGGTTTTGTCAACCATCACAGTGACTTTGTCAGAAGATACAAAAGTCTTTATTTCATCCCCGTTTTTAGTAATAGCAATAACAAGCCTAAGAGGCCCGTCCAAGTTTTCAGACTTTATTTGTACACCTCTAATTAACGTATGCTCTGGCAAACTAGGATCAGCCTCCCTTGGAGTAATAAATAAGCGAAAAAGCATCGTCATTTTTCTAGGCAGTGATTCTAGTTTGGGGTTAAATTCTAAGCCGACGGTGTCACCCCCCACTTCAGCTAAGGACTTCTTTCTCCGCAGCATATATTCAGAGCCCTGCTTAGTTATTTCAATTTGCTTTTTCTGTTGTGTTCCTGGGACTAGGCTAACAAGAAGGTGTCCTTCATTCAAAGCTTTTCTAAAATTGTATTTCTTATCAAAGTATACATAGGGGCTTCGTAGTTCAAACTTTAAATCCCAGTTAATGTCAGGAAGCAACGCCCAGGCATTCTCTCGTTTATGAAGTTTGTATTCGTGTTTGCCAAAATCGTTTGCCCTTAGATTTCTTATCTCTTCCAGGGTAGGATATTGCTGTCGTTTTTTATCTTCAATTTCTATTCGTTTGTAAACGCCCTCGTCGGTGTACTCAAATCCATAAACATTTCCTGCCACTCCTATTAGATCAAAGTCCGTTGTATCTGCTAGATCTTTTATCTCTACTGCAACGCATTTAGGAGCTAACTCTGCTTTTGATTCTGGCCCTCGAGACATTCTTTTTAATATAAACAATTTATTATAAGCAATCTATAATAAACAATCTGTAATAAACAATCTATAATAAGCAATCTATAATAAGCAAACGTATTGAACTGGTGGGTCGGTCCGCAAGCATAGTTTGGCGTGCTTAGATTTTTCTAGCTGCTCTTTTATTTTTTTTAGTTCATCCTTGTCCCTGATTATATAATTTTCACTTAAACATTCTTCAAAACTGTCCTTGTCCTTAGTATAGAATAAGATGACTGATTTTAACTGCGATCTAAAGTCTTTTAAGACAGCATTGTATTTTTGAGTTAAGAGCCAAACAGAAACTAATGCGTGTCTTCCGCTAAAGGCTAGCTTAGACAGGGTCCTTCTTTTTTTTAACAATGTCTTGTTCGGCTGAACAGTCATCAATAATAAACAGCGTTTCAGTTCCCTCAAATAGCCTATAGTAATGTTCTAAACAGTCGCTTAGCTTGTCAGTAGGATCAACTAAAAATATATTCTCGTCTGTCCAAACAAACTGCCTTTCTTTATAAGACTTGTTGTGCTTAATGGTTGTGCAGAATATAACAATGTACTCGTAATGAAACCTGTAGACTGTTTGTAACAAATCAAGCACGAAGACAGTTTTCCCACACCCAGTAATCCCACAAATAAGCGAGCAGTGCGGGTCTTTAGGCAAAAAGTTCAAACTATCCATCTGTTTTAATAGGCTATTTCTTTCAGTCTATTTTCTTCAATGTTCAGCTGGGCGTCATAAACCACAAAAACGTGCATTTGTATCTGGCCATTCTCCTCCTCTTCCTTATTAATCTGTATGAGTATGCCATCTGACCCTACCCTTCTTCCACTCCCGTGCAGTCTGTTGTCATACGTGGATCTAAAATCCAGCCATAGTCCATATTTGTCTGTTAGATAATCTTCGAGTCTTACATCGTGAAGGTGAAGTTTTTTACACACATGATCGGCTATGGGGCTTGTCTGTCTGCCTCCAGCAAACAGTTTTCTTATTTCATCAAAGTGTTGGTCAGGTAAAAGCCCAGCTGAATACAGCTGAAAAGGCTTGCCATCTACTGTGCAAGACAGCTGCTCAATTTTTGGGTTGTAAAACATCTCAGATTCTCTCTGAAAAGGAGCTGAGGGTTCAGTAAATAGCAAGAGAACCCCCTTTAGGGACCTTAAAGAATTGCTTATAGCTATTTCCCAGACAGCGTCTTGTTTGTTTTTAATCGCCAGACTGTGGTCTTTCAAAGTAAACAACCGCCCTACTTTTATACTGGTTTAAGATTATTCTAGCTAGTTCAGGGTTAGTAACAACATCAAAATTAAGAGAGATGTTACTGACAGTGTATCTGGCTTGAGGGTCATCTGATAACATAACAGACCCGCTGTCATTGAATGTCAGTTCGTAAGTAAGTTTGTCTCTTAGTGCGCCTTGGTAATATGGTTGATGGGTTTTTAACAGTTCAAAATCTAGAGGGATGCAAAATCTGTTCTTAAATGCTCGCGCTATTGCCTGGTCTCCCTCGTCTTCCTTTGCATCTGCAGCATTAAGCCTGTGCTTAAGACCGTTTGGGCTCTGGATCCCCTGAAAGATTTTGTCTTTTCTTTCTGTTCTAGGCAGCCACAGATCAGAATAGAGATTAAAAATGTCTGCGCCACTCAGTGAGAAGACTTCTCTACCTTCCAGTTTAATTACCATATTTTTAATGATGGCCCTGCCCAGGTTAGCAACGACAGTAGCATTAGGATCCGCCGACTCAATATCTATTTTGAATAATAGCTTAGCAGTGCCTCGCATTATAACATCGTCAGGTCCAAGGTCACTAAATCTTACTGTTAACATTTCATTGGGCTCAATTGTTGATGGATTATTTACAACGCGCACAGTCTGTCTTATGCCTTTTATGCCATGGGGTTCCTTCGCTTTTCTGAATGGATCAAGGTCGCAGCCGTATGGATTCATTTTTTATAAAGCAAAAAATAATAAATATATAAATATGGCTGATGAAGATTTTGACGCGATTAGTCCTATTGTAGAAGATGAAGATGAAACAGAACTAGGCCCTTCATTAGAAGATGAACTTGAAGGAGCAGAAGCGGGTTCTTTACTCCCTAGGCAGCGTCAAGAACTATTGCGACAACGAATTGAATCATTCTATAGAGGCATAGAACGAGAGCCACCAGAAATACTTGATCCTAACGATTTTGAAGAAGAAAATAATCATTTGTATATAAGGACTCGTGTAGGAGGTCGTGTAAGAGTTACTACAAAGGCAGATCCAACCCAGTTTTTAAGCAGGAGCACAATTCTTAGAGAGCTCCCTGTTTCTGACCAAAGGCAGTTAAACTTTATTAGCGATCTAAGGGCTGAGGCTGTTAGTCTTTTACAAAGCATAGTGCAAGAGTTGCCATCGCAATCTGAAATGCAAAACATACCTCTTCAAGAATTAAGTCAAAGAGCAGATGAACTAATAGCAGAAATTGAGACGAGTTTTAATGAAGAAACACAGTTAAAAACAATTGCCGATTCTCCATTGCCTAGTCAAAGAGAACGTGAGCTGAGTCCTGAAGAAGAAGCAGCTTTACAAACAATTGATGATCCTCCATTGTCTGAGCGCAAACCCGGGGTTCTTAAAGCTAGAATCAAGGATCTTGAAGCTAGAATCAAGGATCTTGAAGCTGAACTGCGTGACCTCAGGGCTACTAAGTCTGCTTTAACAACTATAAACGAAGAACTAAAAAACAATTTGGCAAAATTTAATGTGCTAGAGAGAGAGATAGAAGAAGAAAAAAATAAACTGGCCGATGCAGATGATAACAATTTAGAGCCGGAAGAAAAGGCTAAAATACAGGCGAAAATACAGGATTTAATGGAACAAAGAGCAGCCAGGTTAGCGGCGTTGTATATTAACAGAGAAAAAATAGCATACCAAACAAGCAGAATCAAAGAAACTATAAACAGAATACTTTATGAAAATACTACGTTAGCCGAAAGAATAAAGACTCTGTTCAGAGAGCAGGGGATTACAATAGTTAGTATATTAACGGCCGTTGGGTTTGCTATCTCTACACTGGTTTATGCATTAACCGGCATTGCGCCAACAGGGTCAGTAGCACCTCCAACGCCTCAGCCTGGTAAAAGTTGGATTAGAAAACAATTACACCATCTAGCAAACCTATTAAAGAAGTTAGCTGTCAAAGCGCTTGATGCTCTGCCTGGCATAATAGGCAGTGTTGTTAGTTGGGTTTTGTCTACCATAGGCAAAGTGGCTGGTTATATGGCTGACCATCTGTGGACGTTAGGAGTGCTGGCTGCTGGTTTAATTTTTAGTGAAATAAAGTATGGCTAATCCAGTAAAAGTTAAAAACACAACAAGGGCTGTCTTTTCGCTGGTGTGTCTGTCGGGGTGAGGTACATCAACAGGCGGTGGACTGCTTTCTGGCTGTGGGCTGCTTATAACTGGTGGGGGGTCGCTTTCAGGGTTAGATACTTTTTTTAAAATGGCTGGCGCGGGCCTTGTGTTTAAGCCTTGATTGTGTCCTAAGTTTTGATCGTCTCCGGCTATAAGAATTTCATTATTATAATTCTGTATCATGCCAATCTGCAGTCTAAGGTCAGAAGGCAGCATGTATAATCCATGGCCCACAACAAAGTCAACCTTTGACCTAGCATGTGAAAGAACGTTTTGGTACCTTTGTATGCTGGAAGGTAAATCAACAGCAGAGTTAATAGCATCTTCTAAATTGGCTAGAAATTGTTTTCTGGCGTCAAAGCCTGTAGATTGATCCACTATGCTAGACTTGGTCTGTGCTTGTGCTCCTAATAGGCACCAAACGTACGTGCGTATGGAGTCATTAAGTCTTTGCACCCCTGGCATTGTTAGGCCTTCACTTTCATCTAAGATAAATGTTGCCCAAGCATTGGGGTGTTTTTGTTCTATTGATCCCAATCTAACTTGGGAGTTTGGCTTAAAAGAGGTGTGGCCGGGCCAGTAGTCAAAATTATATTCTCTACGCTGACCCCACAAATACAATGTGCCCAACCCGTGATTGCGGTCTAACTTTTGTCTAAAGTTATTTGAAGGTTTAATGTTAAATTCGTTGCAGATTCTTTCATATGCATTCTGGTCCATTGTGCTGAGAAATGGATTAAATGCGCTGTCGTTGGGGAGGGGTACTTGTAGTTCAGTTAGTATGCGTCTATACTGATAATAAACATGAAAGTTATATACTGACCTTACTAAGAGATTGGGGTGGTATAAATGGTTTGCACATGAAACACCGCAGCCAGTAGTTGAGCAGTAAATGGCAAAATTTAACTGATTCTGGTAAAAAGCCATAGGGTTGGATGACCATGCTGATGGCACTCTATCACTCTTTATTGGAGGATTTAAATATCTAGTTCGTGGGTTTACAAGTCTAACTAGAAAGCCATATGATTCATCCACTGCGATGGTTAGGTTACTAAAGTCCAAAGATTTGGGCTCATAAACCCCTCCTACATCGTAAGTGGCACTTTCATTATATTTAAAAGGTTCCATTTTTAAATAGTTTTTAAAAAGGATTTAAAAAGGATGTACATTTATATAACTAAACAAAACACAAGTGTGTTCTTAAAGTATCCAATTAACAATAGGCGCGGTAATAGTAGGGTTGCTCTTAGAAAAATTGGTTTTAAAGTTAAGTGGTTTAATATATCTGAAGAAGCTCAGAATAACTGGATTAATATTAGTAATGAAGAGGGCAATCAAATAACTCATGAAAAAATACCAGAAGGCTATTACAGCTTTTGTTCTTTAAAAGAAGTATTTAACGAATTAGGCATATTGCTAAAAATTAACGAAGCAAACCTCAGAATTACTATGCATTTTCCACTAGAAGAAAAAAGAGAATACACTTTTCCTAAAGGTCTTGCTAGAATCTTGGGTTTCCACAGTACTAGCAGATCTTATAAATTTAGTACAAGAGAAAACATCTATCAATTTGAAGGTAATGAGCCATGTGATTTTCTCGTTAACCCGATGTTGTATGTCCATTTACGAGAGTTAAAAACAAGTACTAATTTATTTGATGGCAATCCATCTACAGTTCTAGG
>CM065736.1:37257334-37267334 GCA_033310375.1 Conus canariensis
CGTTACAGCACATACCTGTTCCCAACACTCCTTTCACTTTTACGTCAAGCATCACAATACTCGTTGTGTTTGATACATCCGTATTGAACAGTACTTTATTTGGTTCTGGTCACAATGGCGATTTCATCATGCACTGATGTGTGTTTTATAAAATCTTTACTTTCATGTCTTGTATGTATTGATGTCATTTCAGAAACTGCTGTTATGGAAACAGTTAAAGCTGGTTCATGTGCTGCTTCCATGTACTTTCGTTTGCTTGATCACCGTTAACGACAAACTTATTGTTAACTTATGTGTTACCTTGTGTGTGTGTGTGTGTGTGTGTGTGTGTGTGTGTGTGTGTGTGTGTGTGTGTGTGTGTGTGTGTGTGTGTGTACATGTGTGGATGTGTGTTTGTGTGCATGCATGAGTGTGTGTCAATTTGCACTCTTGTTCGTAGGTGCATGGTACTTATTGCAATATTCATCTTCTTATTGGTTTCATCTATGTTTTCTTTAACCTTTTTCTGTATTTGTAAGCGCGTAGGGCTTATGTAAGATTAAGCGCCATAAATAACCATTATTATTATTATCATCATTATTATTATTATTATTATCATTATTATTATTATTATCATCGTTATTACTATTATTATTATTATCATCATCATCATTATTATTACCTTGTCATATTTGGCAAGATCTGTACATGTGGTCTATCAAAGTTGTATGTCTTGTTAGAAATTGATCTATATTTGCACGTCTGCTGGGGATAAATTGCGCGAAATGGTTTGATGTTGATGGACAAGCAGGCGATCTTGGAGAAAATGTTTGCACAGAATATCATTAAATATGTATTTTTTTTCTGTGTACGACTGTAAAGCAATAATTGTGACTGATCAAGATTATTAAAAAAATTGTCAATGTTACAACATTGAAAACATTCCTGATTCATTCAACACCCATCTTGCGCCGAATTGCATGAAGATAAGTGATTGCTCGTTCATTTTCGTTGTCCTGAGTGTTGTGTATCCTGCCTGAAGAAGACCTGAGAGGTCAAAACGCGTCGTGTTTTGTCTTGTAATTCGTTTGTCTCAGTTTTAGGGCGGAGCCTTATAAAGTATTTTTCAAAATTGCTGAAAACGGTAATCGCACATTTAGAGTCTACACAGTTTGGTGACATCTTCGTGCGGTAATGGCTGGAAAGATCTTATCACTATTTTAAGTCTACTATGTTTGATTGTGCTAGTGCTTACAGTTATCGAGGAAAAGCCAGCGTTAGAATTCACACACACACACACACACACACACACACACACACACACACACGCACACACACACACAACACGCACGCACGCACGCACGCACGCACGCACGCACGCACGCACGCACACACACATGCGCACGTAGGCGTTACATCTGGATGACCGAGACAAGATAAATACCTACTACCTAGACTCGATTTGTAACACACGCGAGTCAAAAAGCGTAAGATGCGGTCAAAGTTGTGTGTACAATCCTGAAACAGAAAACAACAACAAACAAACAAACAACAAACAAAATCAACCCAACAAACAACAGTTCCTGGTGTGAAGGGCAATCACTCTACAATAACAACAATCACAACAATAATAACACTAGTCACAACAATAATGACACTGGTCACAACAATAATAACACTGGTCACAACAATAATAACACTAGTCACTACAACAATAACACTAGTCACAACAACAATAACACTGGTCACAACAATAATGACACCAGTCACAACAATAATAACACTGGTCACAACAATAATAACACTGGTCACAACAACAATAACACTGGTCACAACAACAATAACACTTGTCACAACAACGAGAACACTTGTCACAACAACAATAACACTAGTCACAACAACAATAACACTAGTCACAACAACGATAACACTAGTCACAACAACAATAACACTAGTCACAACAACAATAACACTAGTCACAACAATAAGAACACTAGTCACAACAATGATAACACTAGTCACAACAATAATAACACACTGGTCACAACAACAATAACACTAGTCACAACAACAATAACACTAGTAACAAGAACAATAACACTAGTCACAACAATAATAACACTAGTCACAACAATAACACTAGTCACAACAACAATAACACTAGTCACAACAATAACACTAGTCTCAACAACAATAACACTAGTCACAACAATGATAACACTAGTCACAACAATGATAACACTAGTCACAACAATAACAATAGACACAACAACAATAACAATAGTCACAACAACAATAACACTAGTCACAACAGCAATAACACTAGTCACAACAATGATCACACTAGCCACAACAACGATAACATTAGTCACAACATTATTAACACTAGTCACAACAATAATAACACAAGTCACAACAACAATAATACTGGTCACAACAACAATAACACTAGTCACAACAACAATAACACTCGTCACAACAACAATAACACTCGTCACAACACCAATAACACCAGTCACAACAATAATAACACAAGTCACAACAACAATAACACTGGTCACAACAACAATAACACTAGTCACAACAACAGTAACTTTCGCCACAACAACAATGACACTAGTCAAAACAATGATAACATAAGTCACAACAATAAGAACACTAGTCACAACAATGACAACACTAGTCACAACAACAATAACACTAGTCACAATAACAATAACACTAGTAACAACAACAACAATAACACTAGTCACAGCAATATATAATAACATTAGTCACAACAACAATAACACTAGTCACAACAACAATATATGATAACACTAGTCACGACAACAATAACACTAGTCACAACAGTATGTAATAACACTAGTCACAACAATGATAACACCAGTCACAACAACAATAACACTAGTCACAACAACAATAACATTAGTCACAACAATATATCATAACACTAGTCACAGCAATATATCATAACACTAGTCACAACAACAATAACACTAGTCACAACAATATATCATAACACTAGTCACAACAATATATCATAACACTAGTCACAACAACAATAACACTAGTCACAACAATATATCATAACACTAGTCACAACAATATATCATAACACTAGTCACAACCATAGCAGTCCACCCTTACCGTGGCGGGAAAAGAAGAATCGTTCGTCTGGAGACTCGCCCCTCGTCGCCTCGTCCTGGACGGGAGTTCGGGAAAATGGCCGAGAACGAGCACGCTGCTCAACAGACTGGCGCTGGAGTCGTCGCCCTTGAAGAGCTCCCCGACTTCCGGCCATGTGCCCAAGGCCACGTGCAGGAGGACGTAGCTCCCTGACGTCATGTCCAGACGCTGTGCCGTCTGGAGGAGACGAAGGAAGACGTCTGGGCTGGAGCATGTCACCAGGACTGGAAAGGAAAGAGCGAGTGACAGGCAAGGCAGGAGGTGTGTGAATTCCCTCAACTCACTCACCTGCTGACTCATTTGAGTCATTCTTTCCTTCATTCGCTTATCCCTCTACCAGTCAGTCAGTCAGTCAGTCAGTCAGTCAATCGATCAGCTATTCAACGAAACGGATATAGAACTTGAAAACAAAAATAAACAAACACCCCCCTCTAATTGTTTTGCACTACAAAGAGGAAAGAGGAAGGAACGAAGAAAAGCATTTTAAAAAAAAAAGAAAGAAAGGAAGAGACGAATACACAGGGAAATCAATAGATAAGTGACGAAGTGAAAAGAAAAGGAAGGAATGCACAAAGCATCGAACAAATGAAGGTCATGAATATACAGGCAAATAAAAAAGAGAAATGAAGAAATAAACGAGGGTGGCCCTCAATTTTCGGTTTTACGCGGGAGGGGGGGGGGAGGAAGGGGGGGAGGGGGGAGGAGGGGGAAGGGGGGGGAAGAGGGGGGAGGGAGGTAGACGTCACTGCGAGCGTGGACAAGTCCATATTCGCCAGTGCCATAAGATTCTGTTGCTTTCTTTCTCTATGTGTACTTTCCAATCTCGTGAGGGTCGTCTTCGGATTACAAGTTTTTGAGTCTTTGCGTGTTGAGACACTTACTGCGGAACTGATCGCGAACGGAGCTGAGTGCCAGCTCCAACGAGGTGGAGTTGTGTGGATTGAAGCTCAGGTGTCTGGCACCAACGGGACTGCGGCTGCTGTCCAGCATGGGGCCCATCACTTGCTGCAGACCGCTGCAGAAGTCGTCCTGGCTGTACACTGTGGCTGACAGCAAGCACACATGCACACACGAAGGCACGCACGCACACACGCACGCACGCACGCACACACGCACGCACGTACGCAGATACACGCACACACACACACACATACGCACACGCATACACACACACACACACACACACACACACACACACATAAATACACAAACACACACACATACACATAAGAACGCGCGCGCGCGCGCATGACGCACACACACACACACGCACACACGCACACACACACACACACACACACACACACACACACACACACACACACAGAGAGAGAGAGAGAGAGAGAGAGAGAGAGTCATGACAGTTCTAATCGATGGTGATACATAATTGCGTTTTGATTTGTGATAAAAAAAAAATCATTTCATACTGACTGTCTGATCCTAATGCACTCTACTCTGACTCACACTGTGTTGTCTTTGCCTGTCATGTGATAGTCAGTCTGTTGCTTTCTGTTCTTACTAATCAGTCTGTTGCTTTCTATTCTTACTAATCAGTCTGTTGCTTTCTATTCTTACTAATCAGTCTGTTGTTTTCTATTCTTACTAATCAGTCTGTTGCTTTCTGTTCTTGCTAATCAGTCTGTTGCTTTCTGTTCTTACTAATCAGTCTGTTGCTTTCTATTCTTACTAATCAGTGTGTTGCTTTCTGTTCTTACCAATCAGTCTGTTGCTTTCTATTCTTACTAATCAGTCTGTTGCTTTCTGTTCTTACTAATCAGTCTGTTGCTTTCTATTCTTACTAATCAGTCTGTTGCTTTCTGTTCTTACTAATCAGTCTGTTGCTTTCTATTCTTACTAATCAGTCTGTTGCTTTCTGTTCTTACTAATCAGTCTGTTGCTTTCTATTCTTACTAATCAGTCTGTTGCTTTCTATTCTTACTAATCAGTCTGTTGCTTTCTGTTCTTACTAATCAGTCTGTTGCTTTCTATTCTTACTAATCAGTCTGTTGCTTTCTGTTCTTACTAATCAGTCTGTTGCTTTCTGTTCTTACTAATCAGTCTGTTGCTTTCTATTCTTACTAATCAGTCTGTTGCTTTCTGTTCTTACTAATCAGTCTGTTGCTTTCTATTCTTACTAATCAGTCTGTTGCTTTCTATTCTTACTAATCAGTCTGTTGCTTTCTGTTCTTACTAATCAGTCTGTTGCTTTCTATTCTTACTAATCAGTCTGTTGCTTTCTGTTCTTACTAATCAGTCTGTTGCTTTCTATTCTCATTAATCAGTCTGTTGCTTTCTATTCTTACTAATCAGTCTGTTGCTTTCTGTTCTTACTAATCAGTCTGTTGCTTTCTATTCTTATTAATCAGTCTGTTGCTTTCTATTCTTACTAATCAGTCTGTTGCTTTCTGTTCTTACTAATCAGTCTGTTGCTTTCTGTTCTCACTAATCAGTCTGTTGCTTTCTGTTCTCACTAATCAGTCTGTTGCTTTCTATTCTTACTAATCAGTCTGTTGCTTTCTGTTCTCACTAATCAGTCTGTTGCTTTCTATTCTTACTAATCAGTCTGTTGCTTTCTGTTCTTACTAATCAGTCTGTTGCTTTCTGTTCTCACTAATCAGTCTGTTGCTTTCTGTTCTCACTAATCAGTCTGTTGCTTTCTGTTCTTACTAATCAGTCTGTTGCTTTCTGTTCTTACTAATCAGTCTGTTGCTTTCTGTTCTTACTAATCAGTCTGTTGCTTTCTGTTCTCACTAATCAGTCTGTTGCTTTCTGTTTTTACTAATCAGTCTTTTCCGCTTCCTTTTCATTGTACTCAATACTGACAATGTGCTCTATTCTGTTCATTTCTAGTGGAATTCTCTAACAATAATTTTTTTCCCTCTATTCTGATCTATTCTGTGATGATCAGTGTCTTTTCCATCCGTTTAGTCTTGCTGTGCATGTGAGAAATGTTGTCATAGTTTGTTCTATGCCGCTGTACTCTATGGTACAATGATCGAGTTGTTGTATGCATTTGTGTTTTGTCATCTTCTGTGGTGATCAGTGTGTTCCGTTTCGTTCTGATGATTTGCTATCAATGCATTGTAATCCCTTCAATTTCAATCCATACTGCTCGGTTTTTTTTTCTTTTTTGGGGCAATAAACCTGTTTCCTGTCGTGTTCCACTGTTCTTTACGTCACGAGGACGAGGACGACAATAAAAAAAACAACAACAACAGCAACAACAATAACAACAACAACAACAACATACTACTGCTACTACTAGTACTACTACTACTACTACTAGTACTACTACTACTACTACTACTACTACTACTACTACACCCACCACTAATTCTGCTACTACTACTGCTGCTGCTGCTGCTGCTGCTGCTACTACTACTACTACTACTACTACTACTACTACTACTACTACTACTACTACTGCTGACAATGAAACTAGTTTCTTCTTCTTCTTCATTATTACTAGTATTATAACAACAACAACTACTACTACTTCTACTACTTCCAAGTGATATCTAATGAATGCAAGCGTGCGAGTGCATGTGTTTGTGATATCTACGTGTTTATAGTATGTATATTATGTGAGTGTACATATATTTCTAGTTCTATCTATATCTACCTACATTTATACGTCTCTCTCTATCTATGAACATGACCAATTTGTATCGACAAAGGTGTGTCTGTGTAAATGTGTATGCACTTGTGTATGTGCCCATGTTATTATGTATGTAGGTATGTATGTACACATAGGTATTAAGAAAAGCGAGTATGTCTATCTCGCCATCTGTCCAGTTAGCTACGAACTTAGGCAATACATATAGACATTTGCATGTATGTGTATATGTATGTATGTATGTAAATACGTATGTAGCTGTGTATATACGTACTTTATCATATATGTAGGTATGCATGTACATGTAGGTGTTCAGAAAAAAAAGTGAGTATGCATGTCAATTTCGTAAAATAATGCAATAATTTTAGACTCTCTGGGCTATTTTATGTAAGAATTTTGCGCCCTGCAAATCAATTTGTTCTTTTCAGTTTCATGTATTTATTTATTTATCTATATATCTATTTATTCATTTATTTATTTATTTATTCATTCATGCATTTATTCATTTATTCGTGTATTCGTTTATGAATTGGTCTATTTAGTGGTATTCCTATCAAGACCCTCATTACCATTGTTACGTTGTTCTTATTGTTATCATCATCATCACCGTCAGCATCAGCATCACCTGTCTCTTAACTGACCTATCTATTCATCAATGTACATTCTCGACTGACCAATCTGTGTCCACTGGTAATGGCTCAGGGTCAGCATCACGGCCTCCGCCACGTTCTCGTATCTCCCGAAACTGCTGATGGCCAGACCCTCCGCCTCCTCTTCCTCCTGACCCACGTCCTGACCTTTATCCTGAACCTGGAGGTCAAGGTCAAGGCTGACCAGCTCCGGGATCCAGGTGACGACGGGTCTGCCTATGACGCTGATGATGTTGGCAGCTGCAATATGGGGTAATTAAGTTTTCTTCTGAGCCGGAGCGACCGAAAACAATGTGAAAGTCTCTGTGTTGTCTCTTCTTTGTCTCTTTCTTCTTCTCTGTCTGCTCTGTCTGTTGTCTCTCTCTCTCTTCTCTCTGTCTCTCCCTCTTTCTCTCCCTCTTTCTCTTTGTCTCTCTGTCTCTGTCTCGTCTTCTGTCTGTCTCTCTCTCTGTCTCTTCTCTCTCTCTCTCTCTTTCTAATTCTCTTTCTCTCTCTGTCTTTGTCTTTCTGCCCATGTCTCTTTCTGACTGTCTGTCTGTCTGTCTGCCTGTCTGCCTCTCTCTCTCTCTCTCTCTCTCTCTCTCTCTCTCTCTATCTCTCTCTCCGATTCGTCGTCGTTCTTCGTTCGTCTTCTTCTATCTAAGATTCCTAAACAATTATGACTAAGGTGACCTCCAACTATCTTGGCCACACGCTGCTGAGAAAGAGAGAAAGACAAAGGGAGACTAATCGGTGACAGAGCATTATTCTCGACACCAGGGGGAGACCATCACCTCCCAATTCAAACCTTCACCCTGAAGTGCGTTGTCTGTCATTTCATCATGAAAGGAACTTCCCTTTCATCTTTCTGGATTCCTCAAGCTTTGGCTCAAATATGTCGTGTATTTGGATTATTGGTAACTTATGTTTGGTGACTTGTTTGTTTGTTTGTTTGTTTTACCGCTTTCCCCCATTTCCCTCTCTACCCTTCAGCCCTGGACGTCTGAGGAGTCCATGGGATTGTGATGTTCTCTATGTGATGTTGAAAATACCGTACAGTTAGACATGGCTAGTTACCAGCCATGAGTGGGGTGCCATAGTTGTAACAAGCCGTGTGTACACAAAGATTTGTCATCCAAAGAGACAACAGCAGACCTGTTGCCGGGGGGGGGGGGGGGGGGGGGGGCATGAACACATGGTTGTGATTCCCATACAGATTTCAACGGTTTCCATTGTTTTCAGTGAAGCATTAATATCTAACCCCCCACCCCCCGTTTCTTTCCTTTTCTCCTAACCTTCCCCCCCCCCCTCCTTTTTTGTATACGTGTTCACTCATTTTCATAACGACAGAATATTTAATGACTTCTTTGTTTGTTTGTTTGTTTTCTTGAAGTGACTGAACAGGTGAGGGTCGTTATTCCAGTGTTTGCCATGTTCATTGGGCGGCTCACTAAGTCGACATTTATTTTCGTGTTTTAACTTCTGCCTGCAGTCACTGAATTTAAAACTTTATTTAAAATTAAAACTAGCTAGTTAGTTTAAAAATCTTGTGCCGAACATGAGAAGATAAGTGATTGCTCGTTGATTTTCGTGTTCATTGTCCTGAATGATGTTTGTCATGCCTGAAGAAGACCTAAGAGGTTGAAACGCGTCGTGTTTTGTCTTGTTGTTTGTTTGTCCTTGTTTTAGGCGGACTCACTAAGAATTATTCTCAGATTTTGTTAACTAGCTGTCACTCTGGACCGCATGGTCTCTTGCTTTAGATATCCAAGCAGTTTTCCTCTAATTATTTTTAGAGCCTCAACACAAGCTCGAATAGGTCTTTTATTTAGATTATTCATTGCATGTTTTTTTATTTATTTTTTTTTGTTGGTCTAACTGATTTCTTTACATCACTTTCTTCAGTTTCTTTTTTCTACCCTTCGCAGCGTCTTGGAGAATCCGTTGAATTGTGATGTTTTCCCCGTGGTGTTGAGAATCCCACAAAGTTATACGTGGTACTTGACCAGCGAACCGTAAACAGCCGTTGTTCACTGAAGAGCTATCATCCAGAAAACAAAAAGCCGACAATAGACATGCATGAACAAATGGTTCTGTTTGCAACATGCTCTTCAACGGTTTTCTTTGGTGACTGCAGAGGATATAATATCTACACGTCATCGTTTTCATCCAAATTCCTCCATCTCCTCTTTTTCATCCATCTCCCCATTTCCTACTCACCCCCAGTCCCCGTCCTTCCAAATCCTTGTTCAGTCATTTTCATACCGACTGAGGACTTGTTACCTGCACTTTTTTTTTTTTTTTTGATCCATCATTTACTTATTTTCGTTTTCTCCCTTGCCTTCCCTGAAAAGGACCCATAGTTCAGAGGCTCATTACTTCAGCGTCTGTCACGTTCATTCGGCGGTTCAGTGTTTTGACATTCATGTTCACGCAAATGCAAGAATTATGATCATTGTTGTCATAGTCGTCATCGTCATCGTTAATATCATGATCACACGACTTCTCCTCTGTGAACAAGATGGATGTCCAGGCATGATGTTTAGTGTACTTCTGAAGAGAAGAAGAAGAAGAAGAAGAAGAAGAA
>CM065736.1:37269834-37277334 GCA_033310375.1 Conus canariensis
ATAACCCTCACAGCTCGTCAGCACAGTGAGACTAGTGACACAAAACAGCAACAATAACCCTCACAGCTCGTCAGCACAGTGAGACTAGTGACACAACAGCAACAATAACCCTCACAGCACGTCAGCACAGTGAGACTAGTGACACAACAGCAACAATAACCCTCACAGCTCGTCAGCACAGTCAGCTCCTTGAGGGGGACACACAGTAGATCACGTGCTGAACATACCACTCGACCCCTCACGTCCAGCCGTGTGATAACATTTTCCCACACATTTAGGCAGGAAAGTGTTCAACCAAACAAACCAACAACAAACAAACAAGAACACTACTCAGTATAAGCCGACAATGACGGTATGCGAAAGGCAGCAGCTGGAAAAACAACAACAACAACAACAACAACAAAAAAGACACCACCATCACCCTTTACAACAGTAACCCTCAGAATCAGAATCCAAAACAGCAGCCATCTGCACGACCCCCACCTCAACCTTCATACCCGCCTTGGCTTAAGGCTGTGTCAGGCCAGTTGACATAGGCTAGAACACCAAGGCTACATCAAAATGTTGTTATGCTGTGTCAGACCAATTATTGACATAGGCTACAACACCAAGGCTACATCAAAATGTTGTTATGCTCTTCATAGTTATGCGGGGATTGTCTTCAGTCGTGACAAGCTCCTAGCATAACATTATCAGTCTCCAAAATCCCCCGAAGTCGGAGTGTGGCTGTCCACGTGGCGGGGTAATCAAAAACGGTCACACACGTAATGTTCTCATCCCCAGCTGATGCATTTGTACCATAGCGTTCAAGTACTTCGGCTGTTCGGATGATCCCGGGAGTCTTTTAGCCAGGGTACGACGACGAAGACGACGACGACAACAACAACAACAACAACAACATCAACATCAACAACAACAACAACAACAACAACAACAACAGCCTTCATACCCGAAACCGGTACCCTTCTCCAACTCACCCGCGGCGCAGGGCGGCCCAAGCAGCACGTGCGCGTCGTCCATGGGTCTGCGGAAGGCCGCCAGGAGCGTGGAGCTCAGCGCGCAGCTCACGTGCCGCTCCACCACTGTGCAGTTCTCCTTCAGCAGCTCACGTGCCGCGGACAAGGCCAAGGTCATGGCGGTCCTGACTGCGGTGACGTTGCCCAGCCCGTACAGGTGGGGGTTCTCCGGGAGGAGGATGCCCACGCTGCAGGTGACCTGAGAGGAGGAGGGGTGCAAGGCTGAAGGTGAAGGGGCTGGGGCTGGTGTGTGTGCTGGAGCCGTGGGTGAAGACGACACAGCAGCTGATGACGGATTGGAAACAGCACTCGAGGAAGGCTTGCCCACGGCAGCTGCTGAAGACAGATTTCTGACGCCTGTTGAGGATGAATACCCGACGAGTTTTGACGATGTGTTCCCGCTGACGTTTGCTGATAACGGGCTTTCAGCAGTCCTTGAAGATGGAGTTGAACCGATACTCCGGTTAGACACAAGGGTTGAGAACGAATTTGAAACGATACTTGCGACTGGATTTGAAACGGCAGCAGCACTCGAGGATGGATTAGAACCATTGTGGACCGACGCAGTGTTGTTTGGTGTGTTAGTCACGGTCACGGATGTCGGGGGTGGGGATGAGGCCACGTGTGAACAAGTCGCTATCAACAGCGACGTAGTGATGGTCAGTGTTGACCACCAGTGAAGTCTGATGCTGTCCGTGGATGCGGTGGAGAGGGAGCAGAGAGGGCTGAGATTCTTGATCATTGTGATGCCGTGGATGCGGACGTTTATATATCTGTGTTCATATTTATTTCGTTTTCTTCGTTTACCACGTGTGTTCGTTCGTCTTTCGATTTGTGTGTGTCACAAGTAAGCAGTATTACATGTGTTTGTATATTTTGGATTAGACGTCATATTCAAAGTTTATTCGTGCAGTGGGTACAACTGCAGAGACCAACAAGAATAGTTATGCTCGTCTTAAGATGTATGACAGAAAAGCTATTTCCTTCTTTTACTTTGACCACCATTGTGGAGTCACTTATCTCAGCTGAAGTGAGCGTGAGCTTCCATACGAGAGGTCTCAGCGTGTTCACCACATTACGTGTGATTCGTCATCTCAATGGTGTTGTAGCATCAGCTTTTCTTTTCTTTTTTTTATCAAGTCATGCCTGTACAGTCAGAAGAATATTTTTCTTTGAATGTATCTCTTTAGAAGGACACTTACAGATGGTATTGGATGAGGTCCTGTACTCGGATATTCAGATTAGTTAATCATAATGTTGGTTTCTTTTACTTATAATATTAATCAGTTTATATACTTGACGAAACTGGTGATGACAGATGGTGCCAGAGGTCGGGATACGCCATGCCAGACTATTTTCTTTGTGTTTTCAGTCTGCGCCAGTCCGCCTGAAAAACAGTAGAAATAAACACGGATAAAAGCATTCCAACAAATGAACAGTAAGCATATGAACATAAGCACAGAAAAATGTGTTGTTTTACGTCGAAATAATAGAATGATTTATCCTCTAGACAAACGACATTTACAAATATTTAATCACCGTAATGGGTTTGTGTGTGTGTGTGTGTGTGTGTGTGTGTGTGTGTGTGTGTGTGTGTGTGTGTGTGTGTGTGTGTGCGCGCGCGCGCACGCGCAAGCAGGGGGGTCACTGACATGTACATTTTGTCTTGTAAGGAATGTGAATGACTTTGTCTACTGGACAATGATTTTTAACACTTCATTTGTTGAAAACATCTGTTGACTCCACCGGGTTTTTTTTTTGTTTTGTTTTTTGTTTGTTTTTTTTTTTCTTCAATATCACTCTGAACTGTTGGATCAGAAGACTTGTCGAGGCGCGGGGTCAAGAGTACTTCAAACCTTATCAGCTCACCGAGAAAGACACCTCTCTCTTTTCCCATTTCTCAGCACAAATATGACTTCACTTTTTGGGGCCACTGACTCCGTGAATGAACGCCATTAAAAAAAAAAACCCAACAAAACCATTACTCTATGACCTGACCGCCCTCATTTTAGGACCGATGGCGCAGAATCGGTGACGTCTCCATCTTGGTGACGTCACATACTCTGAATGACTTGCTTACGTCACTGGACCGTCGACGGAGAGAACGTGTCAGCTGTTTCCACACCATCGGTTCCAACAAGCAGACCCTAACTGTCGGACCAGAGTCTCTGGGAATTGGCCGCGGCTGGCTGAAACGATTGACCAGCTGGCCAGTGTCTTTGGGGAAATTCAACACCCAGTTTGCAGTATGACGTAGCGAATGGGACTCCCGGTGTAACACTCCGTAGTCACTCCACCCCTGGAATCACTCCCCGGCTAAGTTAGGCACCATGCTCAGGATTTCTATGGCTCCAACCTGACCTAGAAGCTTTGAGCCACATACGGTTCATATGGTTACAGTCTGATTCAGAAGCTCCAACCCCCATATCAAGAATATCTGTCTCCGGTTTGACATAGACGCCTAGACCCCTATATAGGATTCACATAGCTATAAAATGATCCACATACATAAACTCCATACCAAGGATAGACACACAGCTATGTTTGAACCAGCTTAGAGCCCAAGGATTCCCATGCCCCCTGTTTAATCAAGCAGCTTAGACCCCCATTTTAAGAACCTGTACGGCTCCGGTTTAATCTGGATGCATATTTAGAATTCACGACGCTTTTGTTTGACCCCAGGGAGCTTATTCGCAATGTTTAGGATTATGAGTCCGGTTCGATCCAGTACCTAAAGGGCCCCGTCATTAGGACTGATAGAGCCGCCATCTGTGTGTCCGGAGCACTGTCAGCTTAATCCTCTGGATTCCTGGCATAGCATCATCACCACACCCTCACTGACCACCGTCCACCGTCCGTTTGGCCGCATACATCCCCCCCCTCCCCTTCCCTGCTATTTTCCGCCACCCCCCCCCCCCCTCGCTCCTTTACCAATGTATCTTTCTCAACATCAACCCCTCCTTTCATTCCTAGCTACAAAGCGAGAAATATGGAAGACTAAACGGTGGAACCCTGCGCATGAAAAACAGACTACTTCTTTACGTTCGTTTTCCGTACACGCTCGGCTCTGATCTCAATGCATTCTCGAGTAAGTTTACCCCGCACTATTCCCTTGGTAATCATGGCATTATGAATCAAGTTTATTACGTATACCTGTGTACGTAATGAACACATGATCAATCAAGTTCATGACAATGCTTGAATAAGAAATCAACGCATTACAAATTGAAACAACGGTGTTTGTGGACTAGCTATGGCGAACGTACCTGACTGTGCCGCTCCGGGCGTGTGTGTGATATCGGATAGCAGACGACAGTTGAGGCCTCAAACCCACCTCGGTCTGATAATGAGAGGGAGCAGCTGATAACGGAGTGACGGTGTGGAGAGTTATGAATGATGTGGGCCCGCCCCAAAGATCGCGTCCATCCTTTGTTTCGTTTCTTTTTCTTGTTCTTTGCTTGAGCAAATTGTTGCACTGAGTTGCAAACTCTAATGTTTTTATATTTTTCTTATTGTCCACATGTCTGCATTATATACGCATGCATAATATGCACATACGCACAAGTACAAGCACGCGCGGGCGCACGCAATCACGCTCGTACAACTTGCATATTAATACACGCAGACTCTCTCTGTCTCTCCGTCTCCGTCTCTTTCTCAGTTACACACACACACGCGCGCGCGCGCGCGCGTGCATACACACTCGCACACTCACACACGCTTGCGCGCGCGCGCACACAAAGCACACACACACACACACACACACACACACACACACACCACACATGCACGCGCGTGCGCGCGCGCGCGCGCGCGCGCATACACACACACACACACACACACACACACACATGCATGCACGCACACACGGCCCGCTTCCATCCCACATATACGCTCTCTCTCTCTCTCTCCCTATCTCTCTCTCTCTCTCTCTCTCTCACACACACACACACACACACACACACACACACACACACACACACACACACGACTCTCTCTCTCTCTCTCTCTCTCCCTCTCTCACACACACACACACACACACACACACACACCACACACACACACACACACACACACACACACACACACAGAGACTGAAGTTCATTGTCAGGTTTATTCTCATTGTCAGATTAAAGTAACGCTAGGAAGATCCGACCAAAACTGATGTGTCAATGTTTAAAGTCCACGTGCACATACTACTACTACTACTACTACTACTACTACTACTACTACTACTAACACACACACACACACACACACACACACACACACACACACACACACACACACACACACACAGAGACTGAAGTTCATTGTCAGGTTTATTCTCATTGTCAGATTAAAGTAACGCTAGGAAGAACCGACCAAAACTGATGTGTCAATGTTTGAAGTCCACGTGCATATATTACTACTACTACTACTACTACACACACGCGCGTACACACACACACACACACACACACACACACACACACACACACACACACACACACACACACACACACACAGAGAGAGAGAGAGAGAGAGAGAGAGAGAGAGAGAGAGTCACTGAAACGAGTTTATCAGACTAACTTCAGCTTGTAACGTCCTAATATTGACGTATCCATTGCTAATCTCTACACGTCAACAACACATATACAAACGCACGCGCGCGCGCGCGCACACACACACACACAAACACACACACATGCACGCACGCACACACACACACACACACACACACACACACACACACACACACACACACACACACTCACACACACACACACACTCACACACACACACACACACTCACATTTAATCAGTCAAGGTCCAAACCTGCACCTAACATGTATATGAAAACTAGCAGCTAAAACAAAACACTCGTCGGCCGGAGCAAGAGCAAACCCTGCACAATTGCCACGTCCCAAAAGCCTACGTATATCCCAAACATGAACATATACAGGCTACTTACATCAAGCAGGGAATAGAGGCACTCTAAGTAAAAAAAAATCACCCGATTTTACAATTACCACCCACTAACGAGTTTCCCCGACAAGCGAGTTTCTATTTGAACTTCCGCTGAAACGATAGCTCCGCCCCCCAAAAAGGTAAGTAACAAAGTACATATCCTAGAAGAATTGTTCCCCTTTCTATTGTTTACAAATAGTGACTTCTTACCCCCCCCCTCCCTCCCCCCAACCCCTCTGCTTTGTTATATGTATGTATTTCCTCTGTTGTAGTCTTGGAATCACTGCATCTGTGTGTGTGTGTGTGTGTGTGTGTGTGTGTGTGTGTGTGTGTGTGTGTGTGTGTGTGTGTGTGTGTGTGTGTGTGTCGTGCGTGCGTGTGTGTGTATGTGTGTGTATATATATTGGGTATTTATATAGCGCCTATTCTCGGTCACAGACCAAGCTCTAAGCGCTTTACAATACACACACTACCTCACTCACTCAACGGGCTGCCTACCCAGGTAGAGCCGGCCGAAGAGCAGCCTACTGGCGCTCATTCAGTCGTTTCCCGTACCATTCAAACATCAGTCACTCATTTTCATTTATCTCATTTATTCCTCCAGTTTCTCACATAGGATGCATACGATATTTTATAGTGTCCTCCATTTCCACCGGTACACGATGGCACACGATAACAGTAAGTGACAATTTTTGTGGTTTGGTAAGAAATACCAGGCGGCTATCTTCAATCTACATCAATTTTGCCAGGGCAGCGGGGAACCTCCCTGCTCTTTTCGATTTTCAACTGCTGTGGGTTCTTTAACGTGTGCAGAGGGCCAGGAAGGCACACGGGTCCGACTCGCTTATAGTCCCCATCCGATGGACTTGACGTTCAGTTCGATTTGTCATTCAAACTGGGAAATAAAGGGCGAGAAAGGCTGGGCTCGAACCCACGCACTTCTCACATGTTGGATTGGCAGGCGAACGTCTTAACCACTCTGCCACCTTTCTTCCTTGTGTGTGTGCTTGCGTGCGTGTGTGTGTGTGTGGGGTGTGTGTGTGTGTGTGTGTGTGTGTGTGTGGGTTGTGTGTGGTGTGTGTGGTGTGTGTTGTGTGTGTGTGTGTGTGTGTGTGTGTGTGTGTGTGGTGTGTGTGTGTGTGTGGTGTGACCACACAAAAGCTTAGCAGTCAGATGAGGTAGAAAAAAAAAGACAGAAAGAAACAGCCCGTGATGATACAGCAGAACAGTGGACACAAAGCTGGACTTCAGTGATGGAAGTGTTGACACCAAGGGCCGTTATCCACGGAGCTAAGTGACCGAAGTGGGAGTCTTGGGAGTAGCCACCCTGGGCGCGGTTGGTGTTCACCAGGTGCGTTCAGAGAGCCGGCTTTTTTCCTATCTGTTGCAACATTCCGTTTGATTTTTTGGTCCGTTTGCCTACGGTGTCTGTACATACATATACATTTTTTTCAATCTTTCTGCGCTATTTTGGTTGTGTCTTTCCTTACATTTTTTTCCCTACCTGTTCAGAAACACCACACGAAGGGGAAGA
>CM065736.1:37284834-37287334 GCA_033310375.1 Conus canariensis
GAGACAGACAGACAGACAGAAGACAGAAGACAGAAACAGACAGACAGACAGAGAGAGAGAGAGAGAGAGAGAGAGAGAGAGAGAGAGAGAGTCAAAACTGTTAAAATGTACAATGGGGGCGACAATTCGTGCTGGCCAGGACGGCATGAATTGTCGCCCGACAGAGTGGATTTGACATAAGGCCATTTCCGGCACGGATTGTCGCCGGCGACGAACCGTACTGGGGCGACAATCCATGCTGTAAAAGGCGAGCTTACGTGTGCCAGTGCCTTTCGGACTATCGACACGTCGAACTTATGGTACGTCGGATTTATATTTTTTGTAAATCAACTTTTCGGACTACCGAATCGTCGTACTTATAACGCCTCGGACAAAAAAATTCTCGGACTATTGCTTCGTCGCACTAATGATCACTTTTTCGGACTATCGCTACGTCGGACTTTCGGCCTTTTGATACATCAGACACTGAACGTCGGAACATCGGACCCTAACCGGTGGATTTAGTCATCTCAGTGATTCACCTTTCTGTCAAAACGCTCAGAACTGGCATCAGAACACACAGAATTCAAGGCCTTTGAAACGCACTTGTTTTGAACTGCATTTCTTCTTTCACACAATTCCTTACATCGATATGTCAGATTCAAATATTTGTTTAAATCTTCCCTTGAAATGGACAATCTGAATGTACCTAGATGTACGTGTTTCTTTTCTGTCGCACTCTTTGTCCCACTAGGGCGAAGGTGCACGGGATCCTTGCATTTTCCGTCTAAACTTCATTTGACCCGCGGCGTTTTAAACGAGCGTAGCAAGACCAGTCTTTCCCACCTCAGCTGACTATTCAAGTGCTGACATAACATCGTGAAATGCTCATTCTTCCATTAATGCAAATATAGTCAGAGATTGACTCTGCATATTCATCCTTCCACACAAATGAAATCTCCTCTTTCTGTTCAGTTTGGTCAGAACTATCCCCGATCACTATGTCATCAAAATAAGTAAAAGAAGAAGCCATAGGAATATGGCTGGATTCACACTTGTTTGCAACGTACATGTCAGCGACAGTATTGGACAGTGATTGTGAACAACGAAAAGAACCTACCATCACACTTTGACCTTTGCTCGCTGTGCTCAGTAATTCCTTCCTCAGTGTTCCTTTCAGTTCTTCTATAAACAGTTTACAGATTACATTCTTTACATGGTTCAATAAATTTACGACCATACCACAAACACAACTGCCCCTGGAGCACGAACTGACAATGAGCGGACACGCACGACTGCTTTCTCGCGAGCACGCCCCCCCCCCTCCGCCCCCACCCTCCCCCTTCCCCATGAAGATAATGAAGATAAAAAAAAAGGCTCAGAAATTGTGACCCAAACACAGGTCGAAAGCATACCAAACCAACCGGCATGTTGACAGAAATTGAGCTGTATTAGCTGAAACACGTATTAGTGGGAACTTTTGCAGTTAATTGAAAAAAAGAGAAGAAAAAAAAAAAGCAAAAAAAAAGCAAGACAGAGCTCTGAAAATGCGTGCACGCGTGGCTGTATGAACAGTTCATCTGTGTGTGTGTGTGTGTGTGTGTGTGTGTAGGGAAGGAGCGTGAATGGCGCCACGTGCCACTGCAGTAAACTGCAGTTTGTAGAAGGGAGGGGGAAGGGAGGGGGAGGAGGGACTGTGGAGGAATGCGTGTTGGCATCAGCTCAGAAGCTGGTGTATATATAAGAGTGAAAACACCGGTTTGAGAAACCGGGTACCGATTTTTTGAAAGAAAAGAAAAAAAGAAAAGAAAAAAGAAAAAAAACAACAACAACAACAACAACAAAACTGTATGGATTTTCGAGCCGACACCCAGGTTTGGCGTCTCACCAGCATCAAGCACTTCACGCACATCGTGCATTGTACATTGTACGCCTATCCTAGGATGTAAGGGAATGATAAACTAAGCCCACCAGTAATTACTACTAACACGTTTGTTTGTCCATTTCAATAGAATTGCGGACATTTGGAGAAAGTGGACTCATACTGGGCACCTGTTAATCCACGTGAGTTGACGCGCAGGCTATGTGTAGATTTACATGATTGCTGAACATGTGTATTTACGTTTGCCTTGATATCCACGTGAGCGCACGTGTAGGCTATAGATAGATTTACTCGATGGCTGTACGCCTGTTACATCCATGTGAGTGGACGTCAGGCTGTCTGTTGATCTACATGATTGCTGAGCAGATGTATTTACGTATGCCTGTTATACCCACATGAGTTCGTGTGTAGGCTGTGTATAGATTTACATGACTGTTGAACATGTGTGTTTACGTTTGCATGTTAAATCGATGTAATGTAATGTAATGTAAAAGGATATTTATAGAGCGCTTTACCTCCCGAGAGCCCAAAGCGCATATTACAGAAAAAATGATAAAATTATAATTCTAATTCAAAGCGCGCGCGCACACACACACACACACACACACACACACACACACACACACACACACACACACA
>CM065736.1:37292334-37304834 GCA_033310375.1 Conus canariensis
CTGTCTTCTGTCGGTCTGTCTGTCTGTCTGAGAGCGCTCTCTCTCTCTCTCTCTCTCCTCTCTCTCTCTCTCTCTCCCCTCTCTCATGATTGAACGAAATTTCAGTAGATGTAGCTGTAGTTGGATTGCTGTTTTCACACACACACACACACACACACACACACACACACACACACACACACACGTGTGTGTGTGTGTGTGTGTGTGTGTGTGTGTGTGTGTGTGTGTGAAACAGTGTGTGTGTGTGTAGAGAGAGAGAGAGAGAGAGAGAGAGAGAGAGAGAGAGAGACAGACAGACAGACACTCACACACACACACACACACACACACACACACACACACACACACACACACACAGCGTATCAACCACATGGCAGTGCATTTGAAACAGGTCTTTGTTAACACCTTATCAGCGACGTTTCAGAATCCGGAGCCAGTCACGGTCTTTTCCCCGTGCTGCACGAGGGGCTCTGTGGCTCCACACCAACAAGTAATCCGCAAAGGACGTGCTTAAGAAGTCGAGTATTTATAGATTGGCGCAATCAGATTTTCAGTCTTATTGTGAATGAAAGCTGGCCATCCAGGTACAAGCCAGATGGTTCCAAGCAGATAGATTCAAATCAAAGGAATGGGACTATTTGGGTGCTTCCAGCTGGCGCAAAGATAGGGTCACTGGTTAGTGCAAAGGTCTGAAATGTGACGTCAACTAAGGGGAAGATCATGTATTTGAAGATTGTGATTTCATCGGTGAAAATCCCCACACCCCCATCCCCCACCCCCAAGCAACGGAGAAAATTGGTGGGGAGTTGTTCTTTTGATACACAACCCCCCCCCCCCCCCCCAAACAAGGGAGAAAACTGGTGGGGACTTGTTATTTTGATCAATCATCAGTTTAACATTAAATGCTGGCTCAAATTTATAGTGGGCCTCAAAACGTCTACATGGACCATACAGTGTTCTAGTGCAAAATTCTAATTGTGGCGTGTGACCAGTTGTGCAGCCTGCTTTGTGAGCAACCATTGTGCGCAGACCCCGGATGTAGACGCACCGGGGTGGGAACAACATGGAGAAGAAGAACCACCACCACCTCGACATCAAAAATGAATAAGTTTGTCGTCAGTGGTCTTCGCAGACGTTTCTTATTGTGTCGACGTTGATGTTGGGCATGAACAACATTTAGCCACGTGTGCTTTTCGGGTTCAGAGTACAGAGAAGTGACTTTCTGAAAATTGACAGCTACTCCATTCTGTGGTTGAGACCTTCAAGATCTCTGCATGGGTTGTTCACACCAGTGGAAGCAGTGGGTAAGAGGGGAAACAGTAAGTGTGTGTGTGTGTGTGTGTGTGGCGCGCGCGCGCGCGCGCGCGCGCGTGTGTGTGTGTGTGTGGTTTTGTTTAATGTCCTGTCACACATAGTAGTGTGGAGGTGGATAAAAGATGGAGGGAGGGATCAGAGAGAAACATCTGCAGTGCCTGTAGTATGTGTGTGTGTGTGTGTGTGTGTGTGTAGGGGGGGGGGGGGTCGTTGTTGTTGTTGTTATTTCTTAACATCTATCTTTAAGAAGATCAGACGGACTCTGTGTGTGTGTGTGTGTGTGTGTGTGTGTGTGTGTGTGTGTTTGTACTACGCTGTTTTATGTCGTGTTTTATTGTGTGTGTGTGCGCGCGCGCGCGCATGGTACGCACGTGCATGTATACTTGTGTACAGCGATTCCTCGGAATTTACTTTGCCGATTTCAGTACAAGATCAATAATCAATCGTTTCCTTGGTTTGAGGAGAACTATTCACGAATCAAATAAAAAAGAAAACGGTCAAGATTTGTAGATACCAAAGAGGCCAATAATAATTTTTAAAAAAAACCCCAGTCGATCAGTCAGTCGGTTGAGCAGTGTAATAGTCAGTCGGTTGAGCAGTGTAATAGTCAGTCGGTTGAGCAGTGTAATAGTCACTTGGATACTCGTTCATTCACCGTTTAATGTAATATGAAACCTGTCCGTAGCGACGTCAACCAGTTCATATTGTCCTTGCCGGCGAAAAAGTCAAACGATGGCACTTCATTTCTGAGCAGCCACTTGTCATAGTTCTCGGATGTCCTCCATTTCCTTTTTTTTTTCTTTTCATTCGCTCATCCTTCCTCCATCACAGTGCCATAATCCGCCCTTTCCTGTCTCACCATGCTTTTATATTCCAGTTCATGATGTCCTCATCCACCGTCCGTACGTCATTATATTATTGTCCCTCACTCTTTCTTTCCTTTTTTTTTTTTTTACAGCCTCGTCCGTCTGGTCGTCTGGTCTTTCTCACACAAATTTTGGTCTCTTCTCTCCCATCTGCTCCCAAAAGATGTCCTCATCCATCTTTCCTTTTCTCCTAATGTCCTCATCCATCTTTCTTTTCTCCTAATGCCCTCATCCATCTTTCTTTTCTCCTAATGCCCTCATCCATCTTTCCTTTTCTCCTAATGCCCTCATCCATCTTTCCTTTTCTCCTAATGTCCTCATCCATCTTTCCTTTTCTCCTAATGCCCTCATCCATCTTTCCTTTTCTCCTAATGCCCTCATCCATCTTTCCTTTTCTCCTAATGTCCTCATCCATCTTTCCATTCTCATGATGTCCTCATCCATCTTTCCTTTTCTCCTAATGTCCTCATCCATCTTTCCTTCCTCCTAATGTCCTCATCCATCTTTCCTTTTCTCCTAATGTCCTCATCCATCTTTACTTTTCTCCTAATGCCCTCATCCATCTTTCCTTTTCTCCTAATGTCCTCATCCATCTTTCCTTTTCTCCTAATGCCCTCATCCATCTTTCTTTCCTCCTAATGTCCTCATCCATCTTTCCTTTTCTCCTAATGCCCTCATCCATCTTTCCTTTTCTCCTAATGCCCTCATCCATCTTTCCTTTCTCCTAATCCTCATCCATCCTTTTCTCCTAATGTCCTCATCCATCTTTCCATTCTCATGATGTCCTCATCCATCTTTCCTTTTCTCCTAATGTCCTCATCCATCTTTCCTTCCTCCTAATGTCCTCATCCATCTTTCCTTTTCTCCTAATGTCCTCATCCATCTTTCCTTTTCTCCTAATGCCCTCATCCATCTTTCCATTCTCATAATGTCCTCATTCATCTTTCAGTTCTCCTAATGCCCTCATCCATCTTTCCTTTTCTCCTAATGTCCTCATCCATCTTTCCTTTTCTCCTAATGCCCTCATCCATCTTTCCATTCTCATAATGTCCTCATTCATCTTTCAGTTCTCCTAATGTCCCCATCCATCTTTCCTTTCTCATAATGTTCTCATCCATCTTTCCTTTCTCATGATGTCCTCATCCATCTTTCCGTTCTCGTAATGTCCTCACTCATCTTTCCTTTCTCCTAATGTCTTCATCCATCTTTCCATTCTCATGATGTCCTGATCCATCTGTCCTTTTTCATGATGTCCTGATCCATCTGTCCTTTTTCATGATGTCCTGATCCATCTGTCCTTTTTCATGATGTCCTGATCCATCTGTCCTTTTTCATGATGTCCTCATCCATCTGTCCTTTTTCATGATATCCTCATCAGTCTGTCCTTTTTCATGATGTCCTCATCAATCTGTCCTTTTTCATGATATCCTCATCCATCTGTCCTTTTTCATGATGTCCTCATCCATCTGTCCTTTTTCATGATATCCTCATCCATCTGTCCTTTTTCATGATGTCCTCATCAATCTGTCCTTTTTCATGATGTCCTCATCCATCTGTCCTTTTTCATGATATCCTCATCAATCTGTCCTTTTTCATGATGTCCTCATCCATCTGTCCTTTTTCATGATGTCCTCATCCATCTGTCCTTTTTCATGATGTCCTCATCAATCTGTCCTTTTTCATGATATCCTCATCAATCTGTCCTTTTTCATGATGTCCTCATCAATCTGTCCTTTTTCATGATGTCCTCATCCATCTGTCCTTTTTCATGATGTCCTCATCCATCTGTCCTTTTCTCCTAATGTCCTCATCCATCTTTCCTTTTTCATGATGTCCTGATCCATCTGTCCTTTTTCATGATGTCCTGATCCATCTGTCCTTTTTCATGATGTCCTGATCCATCTGTCCTTTTTCATGATGTCCTGATCCATCTGTCCTTTTTCATGATGTCCTCATCAATCTGTCCTTTTTCATGATGTCCTCATCCATCTGTCCTTTTTCATATCCTCATCAATCTGTCCTTTTTCATGATGTCCTCATCCATCTGTCCTTTTTCATGATATCCTCATCCATCTGTCCTTTTTCATGATGTCCTCATCAATCTGTCCTTTTTCATGATATCCTCATCAATCTGTCCTTTTTCATGATATCCTCATCCATCTGTCCTTTTTCATGATGTCCTCATCCATCTGTCCTTTTTCATGATGTCCTGATCCATCTGTCCTTTTCATGATGTCCTCATCAATCTGTCCTTTTTCATGATGTCCTCATCCATCTGTCCTTTTTCATGATATCCTCATCCATCTGTCCTTTTTCATGATGTCCTCATCAATCTGTCCTTTTTCATGATGTCCTCATCCATCTGTCCTTTTTCATGATATCCTCATCCATCTGTCCTTTTTCATGATATCCTCATCCATCTGTCCTTTTTCATGATATCCTCATCCATCTGTCCTTTTTCATGATGTCCTCATCCATCTGTCCTTTTTCATGATGTCCTCATCCATCTGTCCTTTTTCATGATGTCCTCATCAATCTGTCCTTTTTCATGATGTCCTCATCCATCTGTCCTTTTTCATGATATCCTCATCCATCTGTCCTTTTTCATGATGTCCTGATCCATCTGTCCTTTTTCATGATGTCCTCATCAATCTGTCCTTTTTCATGATGTCCTCATCCATCTTTCCTTTCTCATGATGTCCTCATCCATCTTTCCTTTCTCATGATGTCCTGATCCATCTGTCCTTTTTCATGATGTCCTCATCCATCTTTCCTTTCTCATGATGTCCTCATCCATCTTTCCTTTCTCATGATGTCCTCATCCATCTTTCCTTTCTCATAGTGTTCTCATCCATCTTTCCTTTCTCATAGTGTCCTCATCCATCTTCCCTTTCTCATAGTGTCCTCATCCATCTTTCCTTTCTCATAGTGTCCTCATCCATCTTTCCTTTCTCATAGTGTCCTCATCCATCTTTCCTTTCTCATGATGTCCTCATCCATCTTTCCTTTCTCATGATGTCCTCATCCATCTTTCCTTTCTTATAGTGTCCTCATCCATCTTTCCTTTCTCATAATGTCCTCATCCATCTCTCCTTTCTCGGAGTTCTTCTCGCTCCTTTCTCGTGATAATTCCTATGCATCTTTTCTGTTCTCATAATGTCCCTATTCATCATTTGATTTTCGTTCTGTCCTCGTTCATCTTTCCTTCGTCGCACAGTTCGGTCCCATTTCGCCTGTCTCACTATCTTATTTTCGGTGTAGAATACCCGTTGATAGAGAGTGTATGAGATCACCAGGGCCCTGTCAGGAAAGAGATTCAACCCGAGTAAACCAGTCAAGGACAGGAACGGGAAAATCATCGCAAGCGACGAGGAGCAAAGAAGAAGATGGGTGGAGCATTTTGAGGAAGTCCTCAACCGACCACCACCGCAAGCAGTGTCCGACATAACACCAGCAACAGAGCCCCTCAGCATTAACACCAACCCACCAGCCAAGGCTGAGATCATCAAAGCCATCAAGTCCTTGAAGAACGGCAAGGCAGCGGGTCCGGACGGCATCCCCCTGAAGCTCTAAAGACCGATGCTGCAACAACAGCAGAAATGTTACTTCCTCTTCTAGCAAAGATATGGGAACAAGAGCAAGTGCCTGCCGACTGGAAGCTTGGTTATCTGGTGAAGCTTCCCAAGAAAGGCGACCTTTCCCAGTGCGGCAACTGGCGAGGAATCATGCTGCTGTCCATCCCCAGCAAGGTGCTCACAAGAATCATCCTGGAAAGAATAAAGGAGGCATTAGACAAGGAGCTGAGAGCAGAACAGGCAGGTTTCAGGCAGGACCGGTCATGCACGGACCACATCGCAACGCTGCGTATCATCATTGAGCAATGCGCAGAGTGGCAGTCTCCCTTGTACATGACCTTTATCGACTTCGAGAAAGCATTCGACAGCGTCGACAGGGAGACTATCTGGAAGCTGATGCAGCACTACGGAATCCCACAGAAGCTCATTAACATCATCAAGAAGCTGTACGAGGACTCAACCTGCCAGATCATCCATAACGGGAAGCTGACCAACCCCTTCGCAGTGAAGACAGGAGTGAGGCAGGGCTGTATACTGTCGCCGACAATTTTC
Source organism: Conus canariensis (assembly GCA_033310375.1). NCBI lineage: Eukaryota > Metazoa > Mollusca > Gastropoda > Neogastropoda > Conidae > Conus > Conus canariensis. The sequence goes on from CM065736.1 coordinate 37,298,642, forward strand.
CTGATCGCCATAGACTGGATCATGAGGAGAACTACAGAGGGCAGCAACACCGGCATCCAGTGGACCTTCACCAAACATCTAGAGGACTTGGATTTTGCGGATGACATCAGCCTTTTGTCTCACAAACAACAACACGCCCAGGCCAAGCTAATCAGACTCGCAGAGGAGGCAGAAAAGACCGGCCTAAAGATCAACACCAAGAAAACAGAGGTGATGCGGATGAACAACCGACTCAACCAACCACTGCAGCTACACGGAAAGGACCTGACGGAAACAGACCGTTTCGTCTACTTAGGAAGCGTGGTCAATACTGATGGCGGCGCAGACGATGACGTTAAAAGCCGGATCAACAAAGCAAGGGTAGCGTTCAACACCCTGCGACCCATCTGGAACTCCAAAGCCCTATCCCAGCGCAGCAAAGTCCGCATCTTTAACACCAACGTCAAGGCAGTCCTTCTCTATGGAACCGAGACATGGCGGGTAACCAACACCATCACCAGGAAGATACAGACATTCGTCAACAAATGCCTGCGCCACATCCTCAACATCAGGTGGCCGGAGAAGATCTCGAACGCTGACCTATGGAAAAGAACCAGCCAGAATCCGATCGACCAGGACATCAAGAAAAGAAAATGGGGCTGGATAGGCCATACGCTCCGCAAACCCACAGACAACGTCACAAGACAAGCACTAGAGTGGAACCCACAAGGAAAAAGGAAAGTGGGACGGCCAAAACAGTCGTGGAGAAGATCCGTCGAGAGCGAAGTGAAGGAGGCCGGAATGACATGGACTCGGCTGAAGAGAACAGCCCAAAACAGAGTCCGTTGGCGTGGTGTTGTTGCGGCCCTATGCTCCACTGGGAGACAACAGGACTAAGTCAAGTAAGTCATACCCGTTGATATTTGACATCATGTTATTTTCGGTGTAGAATACCCGTTGATATTTGACATCATGTTATTTTCGGTGTAGGATACACGTTGATATTTGGCACCATGTTATTTTCGGTGTAGGATACACGTTGATATTTGGCACCATGTTATTTTTGGTGTAGGATACACGTTGATATTTGGCACCATGTTATTTTCGGTGTAGGATACACGTTGATATTTGGCACCATGTTATTTTCAGTGTAGGATACACGTTGATATTTGGCACCATGTCATTTTCAGTGTAGGAACCCCGTTCATATCTGGCACCATGTTATAATATCGGTGTATGATAACCGTTCATGTCTGGCACCATGTTATGTTCGGTGTGGGATATCCGTTTATATCTGGCACCATATTATTTTGGGTGCAGGATATCCGTTCATATCTAGCACCATGTTAATTTCAGTGTAGGATATCCATTCATATTTGGTATCATGATAGTTTCGGTTTAGGCTATCCTTGCACCCCTAGCATCATGTTTCTTTCTCCGTAAAGTGTATAAGCTGGCATCCATGGTATTTTCGTCGTAAGATGTAGGATATCCGTTCACTCCTTGCAACATGTTACTTAATCCATGTTGTGCAGGATATCCGTGCGCACGTGGCACCATGTTATGTCTCCTTAGGGTGTAGGACTCCCAGTCCACGCTTGGCACTGTTACTTTCTCCGGAAGGTGTTGAATACCCGGTGCACGCCTGACACTATGTTAACTTCGCCGTAAGGTGTAGGATACTCGGTGCACGTTGACACTATGTTAATTTCGCTGTTAAGTGTGGGATAACCCGGTGCACGCCTGCCATTACGTTACTTACTCGGTAAAGTGTAAAATATCTTGGCACCGGCAACATGTCCTCTCTGGTGTGGTAGGCAACCAAAATGTCGCAGCATCTATTTACCACGTCAGCTTAGAGCTTTGGAATACCTTGAGAAATGAAGCCCAGATCAGATGTTGATTCCGTCACCGTCATTTTGTTCCTGTCCAGTCCACCACCTGGCGCCATTTCAGGGCTGTCATCACACAGAGTACAGTAAGTTATGTCAGCACACCACACCACACACACACACACACACACACACACACACACACACACACACACACACACAGGGGGGGGGGGGGGGCAGGTATTCGTACATAAAGTCATGAAATCCAATGCATCTTATACAAGGTGGACGACTGGCATCTTAGGACATATAATTTTAACCAAGCCATGCGGTGTGCATCAGCCATTGGATCTTGCCATAAGTAAACATGAATTTCAACATTGGCCTGACGATTGCTTTCTCTCTCCCCTTGTTCTTGGTTTGGATGGTTTGGACAGCGGCTTCGGTTATTTTATTTTATTTTTTTTTACAGTTTGCTTTTCAAATTCCTTACCTTTTTTTTCCTTCTTTATCGGTTGTCACAGTTAATCGAACTATTGCTCATTAAGATCATTAGGATCGTAAGTCATGACAGTCATTGTAGATGGAAATAAAGAAATGTTTTTATGTGAGAAGTCTCTCATGATAAAACTTGGCAGTCATCTGGAGGCATTGAGGGAGGGAAAAAGGGGCTGCTTCTCTATTTCTCATTCCTGCCGATCTGCGATCATCTCGTAAATATTTCATGCACGCTCAATTTTTTTTCTTACGCTAGTTGTATCTTATTTGCCTTCATTCCAGGTCGAATTTTATTTCTCCTCTCTCTTTGGTTTGTACCCTCCCTCCGAACACCCTCCACCCTCCTCCGACTCCCTTTTGCTCTAAAGTATGTAACCATTAAAGTATCTAATTGTTCTCCTCTTCTCATATGACCGTACTCTATATGTGATATAGGTTGGGATGTTGAACGGCGTATAAAATGCACATATTGATCTCACTTAGCAATGATTATGGACTTCAGAAGATCGCGGTGTTGTAGTCTCGTTCGTCATTTGTCAAATGGATTCCCCCGTTTCCTCGACAGAGGTGGCAGTACGTCGCAGGTCCTCCAGTCCTCCGTAGAGCTTCCGGGCCACTGGGATTGGGTCGGGTCAGGTTTTCTCTTGGGAGAAGATCGTGTGAAACGACCGTCTTTTTAGCTCCTTGTTCCATTACGTAACGGCGCCTTTGGGAGAGTTAGAAGGCCATAACCCTTTTTCTTCCAGTCTCCAGCGTCGGTTTTAGAACTGTCTCCCCTTCCACGTTTTCTTCTCTCTTTCTTTCTTTTCTGTCTTTCTTTCAATGATTCGTTCTTTCTTTAACGTGTAAACAAGATAAGCAAAAAATTAGATGATCTCAGGCGGCAATCAATTAGCAGTCTGGGCACATAGGTTGACGAAACTCACGTTTCAACTCTCTTCCCTTGCATTAGTCGCACCTCCCATGTCGAGCCCCCAAAAAACCGTACCTCCCGTTCTCATCTTAATGAAGAAGCTGTTTTATCATTTCCATGCGCTCCTTTGTCCATTGTACACCAGATAACAGAAAATCTTTTTTTTAGACCTGAGGATCTAGCCACAGTAAAATCTAGAACAGTGCGGCACGACGTCTTTTGGCATTCCCTTATCATGCTTGTAAAGCCTATGTCTCTTTTCGTTCCCCTTCGCCGGTTGCAGGTTGAGCAAAGAATACACTCCGGTCTGTCTTTTCTGTCGTTTAAGTCGCTTGAAGACCAGGGTCCAGCGTGTCCCTCTGAACCTCCTCAGTCTGTCCCACACCTCTTCATCTTCGTTCTGCTGCTGACACCCATATCTGTAGAGTCCCTTCTTTGGGGGGCAAAACCGTATGACCAAAGTTCTTCTTTCTAACATCCACATGAATATACTTCCTTCTGTTAGGCCTAAGTCCAAAGGCCAACGTTTTCCTTTCATACTGTCTGTAACCAGCTCCCTGTCTGTGTTCGCCAAGCAGACCTGACCTCAAGTTTCACAGCTTTCTAAAAAATTATATCATCCAAGAATCGTTGTGACCGTTAGCCATCATCCTTTCATTTAGAGCACGTCTTCCCTGACTTTTGGGCATGGAGTGTGTGTGTGTGTGTGTGTGTGTGTGTGTGTGTGTGTGTGTGTGTGTGTGTGTGTGGCGCGTGTGCGCGTGCGTGCGTGCGTGCGAGCGTGCGTGCGTGCCTACGCGTGTACACGCTTGCTTGTGCGATCGTGTGCATTAAGAATGTACGTACTGAGCGCCGTTGTTAATGAAAATTTTGTTAGATCATCTTGTCATGAATGCCGTGATGTACTGGGCGTACATCAGCAGCAGCAGCAACATAGCAGTAGAAGTAGTAGAGTAGCAGCACTAGCAGCAGTAGTAGTAGTAGGAGCAGTAGTTGTAGTAGTAGTAGTAGTAGCGGCAGCAAGAGTAGAGGGGTAGCACCACCAACAATAGCAGTACTAGCAATAGCAGAACTCGTTGTAAACAAGAAGTAATGCTGATGATTGCGATAGGCTGCTAGTAATTACTGCCACTGTTGTGATTTTCATTTTTTTTTCCATGTCACTCAGTGCTGTGACTCATGGTGAAATCTGTTTTCTTTTCTTTTCTTTTTTTTTTTCCAAATAATCTGCTTCCCATTCCCCCCCCCCCCCCAACCTCCCCTCCCCTTCGCTCTCTCCTTCTGTCCTCTTCCTCCTTTTTGATGAAACTGCACTTATTGGGAAACATGTTTAGTCGTCTGTTTGTTTTTTTCACAAACTGTAGAGCAGATAAAGGGCATGTAATGAGTATTCAGCACTTTACAAACATTTGCAAACTCTTTGCATCCGACAAATTATTAATGAACGCCGATTTAAAAAATTAATTGGAATTGATCCACTTCTGTTCGTGTGAAGAGTTTCAAATTCGATTCTGGCAGGGTTTGTTTTTTAAAATATGGTTTACATTAAATGAGGTTTGAAAGGGAGTCAGTAAGAGTAGATTGTGAGTACATTCTGACAGGCATATACTGCCTTTCACTGGTTGGTCCGTGCGATTAGAAGGCAATGTTTTCGTTATTGTTACAGCTTTGAAAGTTTCAGAACGGTGATAGAAAAGGTCATTTCAAATGAGGTCAAGCGTATTAATTAGTGACTACATTGTTGACAAGTTTCCGTGTCATTGACATAAAATAAAATTTAAAACGAGGTCCGTGGCGATTGATCTATATTCTTCCAAGCTTCAACGTGATTCGTGGTAAATGAAATTTCAAATAAGTTCAGGGGAATTAAAATAGTGACCAAGTTTTAGTTGGTATGATATGACATTTAAAATGAGGCACTGAGAATTATGACGTGTGTTAGCACGCTTATCTGTAAAACGAAATTTAGGTCAGGAGAATTTGACAAATGTTAAAACGCTAAGTTTTAGTGCAGTCAGCGAGGAATAAACTCAGAAGAAAGGTCAGGAGACGATTGACAAACAACCAAACAGTATGACATACCCCGCAGTAAACACTTTCCGGTGCCGCTTACGATATTATCCACTAGCACGCAGTACGTGAATAAACAAAACCGCGCACAACCATACTGAACACTTTTCTGAGTTTAGCAACAGTCAGGGGCTGATAAGACAAAACATATCATTATATTTAGTGTCAGGTTAAGGTCAGAGAGAGAGAGAGAAGAGAGAGAGAGAGGATCACCTTCTTCCACTTCCTTGTTTGCATGTATAGGGCATGGCATCAAACACAGAAAGGCTGGTCTATTTTTGAAGCTGTTAGGTATGTTAAAAGAGTTCTCTTAATAGTACTCTTTTTAATCGTGTAGGTGGCTTATACACACGCGCACGCGCACACGCACGCACGCACGCACGCACGCACGCGCTCGCTCGCTCGCTCACTCGCTCGCTCACTCACTCGCCCACTCGCTCACACACAGACACACACAGACACACACACACACACACACACACACACACACACAACACACACACACAACACACACTCACTCCGTCTCTCTCTCTCTCACTCACTCACTCACTCACACGCGCGCGCGCGCGCGCACACACACACACCACACACACACACGACACCACACACACACACACACAACACACACACACACACACCACACACACACGCACGCGCGCGCGCGCGCGCGCGCACGCACAGAGAGAGAGAGAGAGAGAGAGAGAGATGACTGACTGACTGACTGACTGACTGAGAGCTAGAGCAGCAGACAGACGACAGAGAGAGAGAGAGAGAGAGAGAGAGAGAGAGAGAGAGACAGACAGCGACAGACGGACAGTGCGAGAGAGAGAGAGAGAGAGAGAAGACGGCGACAGACGGACAGAGAGAGAGAGAGAGAGAGAGGACAGACAGCGACAGACGG
>CM065736.1:37309834-37352334 GCA_033310375.1 Conus canariensis
ATCAGTGCCCATGATTCGCCGTTTCCTGTCTGGAGTCAGCACCGAACGTTTTTCTTTACTTTTTTCTTTTTTACCAGGTATCTGCTGCACCTGGTAGAATTAGCCTTTTTACCCCGAGTTCTCCAGGCTTTGTGCTGTTCTTTCTTTCTGAGTGTAACCAAGGTGCAGCTCAATGTTATTTCGTTGCCGTTCCATGAACCACTTTGCTTGTGATACCGCTCTTAGCATTCAACAGTTTTTTTTTTAATTGCTGCGATTTCTTATGTAATACTGCTGTTAGTATCCTGCTGGTAGTATCCAACAATATTTCGCTGCTGAGATGTCTTGCGCATCCGTCAAACTAGGATTAAAGCTCAAAAGTGCCGTGAAGTGACACCCGAGCCAGGTTCGGTGTGAGATCATAATCACGTTTAAGCGTCGACACTCGCCAAGGCGGGTAGGGCAGACGGGATAACCGCAACAGGAAGGCCGGTCCGAGGGGGTGGGGGGTGGAGGGGAAGAGAGGGGTGGTAGAAGGTTTATGCAACCCTTCACAGACATCATCAGAACATGAATGCCTGAAACCCCGGGCGTATGTGAACTTGTCTTACAACGGCCTGGATGTTTATCATGAGCTTTCTGTTTAATGGGGTGGATGTGGATATTGAGGGGAAAGGGTGGGGGTGTGGTTCCTGAAGCAACAACGCTGAATCACGTTGATTAAAGAAATATTGGGCCCTTTTTTATTTTGATTCATGAGTGTTTCGAGTCTCCGTCTGCCGACTTGATATGAATTGGTATTGTTTTATAAACGCTTGCGCCCCTGGTATGGTTTACGTCTGATCCACTCAAAATATATCAATTTAGATTGACACCGCTTATAGCTTTTCATAAACATTCCATTTTTGCCCGTATTCCTTCCATCTCCGTACAGTGGCAATTTCTACCATCTCTGTTGCTATTGTCTTCTTTTAACATTTCATGGATTTGAAACCTGAGGCCCTTCAGTTTCTTCTCTCTGCTTTTATTCTTTAGCCCTTCCATTAGCTCATACCCACTGTTATACGTTATTCATGTTTTCATATTCCCCAATCTCTTATGCCATATTTGGTCTTTTCCCGCTACTGAAGCCTTGCAATCCCCCCGCCCCCCCTCCCCCCCCCCCCCCCCCTTCGTTCTTCTCTGCTACACACTGTTCCTTTTATACAGTGCCGACCTATTCTTCTGCACTTATGATACAGCCATTTCCATTATTTCGACGGTACTGAACAGTAGGACGGACGTACCATAGTCAACTCCATCCAATATCCCTTTTTATCCCGCCCGTCATTTATCATTCCAATGTTCTTCTCATTCTCTAAAACTCCTTTCCTCCTCCAGTGCATCATTCATCAGTTTCACGTTGTCTTCTCCTCACATCTGTTGATCTTCGTTCCCTTTTACTTCTTCACTCGTCCATCATTCATCCTTCTCACGATCCCCAGTTTCCGTTCATTCTCTCAGTTTTCATTCTCATGTTTTCTTTTTCTCATCATGTTTTTCATTTACTATTGTCATGTTCTGCCCCCTGTCCTACGCTCAGCCTTTCTAGCTTCTCTTCGTCTCATCGTGTCAGCCATTCATTAATTAACGCGTTCCCCCATTCCGTCTCATTCTGTGCTGATAGTGCCCGCTATATTACCCGGTCGCTGCTTCAGTAAGGCCCATCATTCTCACGCTCTTCTCTTTCTTTCGCTTTCTACATTCGTCTTTTGGTTACCAGTGTCTCACCACCCTTCCATCTATTATTCCTCTTTCCTGCATTCTCCTCTCTCTCCTCCAGTCCAACATTCATTATTCTCACTGTCTCTCCACGTCCAGCATTCGCCATTCTCGCGACTCACCCACCTCCCATCCCATCCCCCCGTTCCTCTAGCCCAACGTCCAACATTCTTGCCTTTATGTCAAGTCCAACATTCCTCATTTTCAACCCCACCTCACCCCACTCCCCACTGTTCCCCCTAGTTCAACATTTATTGGTCTCGCTTTTCCCCAGTCCAACATTGGTCATTCTCACATTTCCCCTTAGTCCAAAATTCATCCTTTTCAGTTCCCCCCCCCCCCCTCGTTCCCCCTTAACTACTCATATACACATCTCATTCACCATTCGTACGTTTGACCTAATCCATCACTCATCCTTTTCACCTTTTCCTGCAGTTCAGTTTTCATCATTCTGACGTTTTCCTTCAATCCAGCATTGTTCATTCTCAACCCCACCTACCCCCCTCCCGCCCCCTTTCCCTGTTCAACATTAATCTCTCTCGTGTTTTCTTCCATTCAAACATTCATCATTCTCACATTTTACACCAGTCTAACATTCGTCATTTTCACGTTTTCCCCCGTTCAACATTCATCGTTTTCACGTTTTCGCCAATCAGCATTCATTATTCTCCAGTTTGCCTCGGTCCAACATTCATCATTTTCATCGTTTTCCCCATCCAGCATTTATTATTTTCACCTAGTACTCTCTGTCTCAATCAAAAAGTCATTATTCTCACGTTTCCCCGGGTCAAACATTCATTATTCTCACGTTTCCCTTGGTCAAACATTCATTATCCTCACGTTTTCCCCGTCGAACATTCATCATTCTCACGTTCCCCTTCGCCAAAATGCTTTTATTCTCATGTTTCCCCTGTCCGACATTCACCATTCACTACTTTCCCACAAATCCAACATTCATCATTTTCACGTTTTCCTCCGTCCAGCATTCATTTTCGCGTCATCCTCGTCATCACTTTCGCCATTCACCATTCCCACTCTCTGTTCTTAAATTGCGTCTGGCACTCGTCCTTCTCTCGTTCTTCTTTTGTGATTGCGTCCAGCATTCGTTATCCTTAATTGGTCTCGCCCTCCTCTGTTCTTTTCCTTCTTGTCCCGTTCTTCATCGTTCACACGTCATTTTGCCATTCGTTCTTCATCGTTCACACGTCATTTTGCCATCCCCGGTTCTGTCCGTCGCCTTTCAACATGTCCTTCTCACATTCTTCTTTTCACCTCTGTCGTTCATAGGTATCACTTTCTCTTTAAATACCACCCCTCAATCATGATTGACGCTTTAATCATCTCGATCATTAGTCATCCCATGTTCTTCTCTCGTCCATTTTTTTTCTTTTTTTTTTAAATCATTTTCGCGCTTGCATATTTTCTTCCAGTCGGGGCCGGACGTGTCGGCCTCAGTTTCTTGCCTTCGTGTTCGAACTGACCTGCATTACTCTGCCGTTACTCTCCCATTTCTTGTTCATTATTCTCGCGTTCTCCTTGTCTCTTGTCTTCTCGTAATTCTTCAATTTTTCTTCCGTCTTTTTTTTTTTTCCACACTTTTTCCTTCTTCCGGTGTCCCTCTCTTGTCATTCCCACGGCTAGTCCCGTCGGTCATTCACCATCTTCTGGTTCTTGTCAGTCACTCATATAATCTTCATGGCATCTTGTTCCCATTGTGTTTGTTATGTGTATTCCTTACTTCTTTCCTTTCTTTTGTTATATTTGCATTGTCCTGTTCGTGTTCTTCATAAAATAATTTCTTCCGTAAACGTCTTCTCATTCTTTTGATCCCGTCTGTCATTTGCTGCTTCTAGTCCTATCCATCACTGAAATTTCTCACGTTTTCCCCCCGTCCATTATTCAGTATTTTCACCTTCGTGTCTATTCATTTCGTCCATTTTGCGGTTTTTCTCGTCATCACTTCATTTACTTCTTGCTTGTGTGTAGTCCATCGCCGTGACGCTGTTTTCTCTCTTTCTTTCCCTTTGTCCTGTCCTCTCTTCTTCATTTTCACCTTTTCTTCTTTTTACTTCATGGAAAATGTATTGTTCTATCGTTTCATTTTTCTCCAGTTTTGTCCACCTCTGGATCATTCTCGCGCTGTTCTTTTTCCATGTACTCTGTCATTCTCATGCTGCTGTCGCCTTTGCCCTCTCCTGAACCCTTGTTTTGTCAATGTCATGCTGCAGTCCTGTCCACCGTACACCGTTTTCATATTCTCCTCTTCGCCTCTCCTTCATGGAAGTTATGTCATCTCATCCCACCTCTCCTTTATAATTGTCTATTATTCATCATTTCCTTTTTTTTCTCCTTTCATGCTTCCTTCACGTTCTGTTTGTATCCCGTCCATTATACGTTCTTCTTATGTTCTTATCTCGTCCGAACTCTTTTTTTTTCTCATCAATCAGTTGTTCTTCTCTCATCCCTCGTTTCTCTTCCTCTCCTGTTCCCATCATTGATTCACCATTTGCCCTTCTCCTGCCATTCTCACATTGCCTTCACGTCCAATTCATCATTCCCACGCTGTAACCCCGTCAGTCGTTCATTGTGTTCACGTTCTCCTCCAGTCAGTCAGTTGATATTTTCACGTTCCTCTGGCATCGGTCATTCATCGCTTTCACGTTCTCCTCCAGTCAGTCAGTTGATATTTTCACGTTCCTCTGGCATCGGTCATTCGTCGCTTTCACGTTCTCCTCCAGTCAGTCAGTTGATATTTTCACGTTCCTCTGGCATCGGTCATTCGTCGCTTTCACGTTCTCCTCCAGTCAGTCAGTTGATATTTTCACGTTCCTCTGGCATCGGTCATTCGTCGCTTTCACGTTCTCCTCCAGTCAGTCAGTTGATATTTTCACGTTCCTCTGGCATCGGTCATTCGTCGCTTTCACGTTCTCCTCCAGTCAGTCAGTTGATATTTTCACGTTCCTCTGGCATCGGTCATTCGTCGCTTTCACGTTCTCCTCCAGTCAGTCAGTTGATATTTTCACGTTCCTCTGGCATCGGTCATTCGTCGCTTTCACGTTCTCCTCCAGTCAGTCAGTTGATATTTTCACGTTCCTCTGGCATCGGTCATTCGTCGCTTTCACGTTCTCCTCCAGTCAGTCAGTTGATATTTTCACGTTCCTCTGGCATCGGTCATTCGTCGCTTTCACGTTCTCCTCCAGTCAGTCAGTTGATATTTTCACGTTCCTCTGGCATCGGTCATTCGTCGCTTTCACGTTCTCCTCCAGTCAGTCAGTTGATATTTTCACGTTCCTCTGGCATCGGTCATTCGTCGCTTTCACGTTCTCCTCCAGTCAGTCAGTTGATATTTTCACGTTCCTCTGGCATCGGTCATTCGTCGCTTTCACGTTCTTCTCCAGTCAGTCAGTTGATATTTTCACGTTCCTCTGGCATCGGTCATTCGTCGCTTTCACGTTCTCCTCCAGTCAGTCAGTTGATATTTTCACGTTCCTCTGGCATCGGTCATTCGTCGCTTTCACGTTCTTCTCCAGTCAGTCAGTTGATATTTTCACGTTCCTCTGGCATCGGTCATTCGTCGCTTTCACGTTCTCCTCCAGTCAGTCAGTTGATATTTTCACGTTCCTCTGGCATCGGTCATTCGTCGCTTTCACGTTCTTCTCCAGTCAGTCGTTCGTTGTTTTTAGGCTGTTCTTCAGTTGATGGTTCATCATTTTCATGATCTTCTCCAGTTAGTCAGTGATCATTTCAGCACTCTTCCCTCCGTCATTCTTTTTTTTTTTTCACGTTTTTCTCCGCTCAGTCATTCGTTGTTTCCTCATTTTTCTCTCGCCAGTTATTCATCATTTTCACGTTCTTCTGTTCCCAGTCATTCTTCATTTTCACGCCCATCTCCCGTCAGTTCTTTATCATTTCCACCTTCTCCCTTTAGTCATTCATCATGTCCACGTTAAATCGTAGCAACAGCATTGTTGCTAAAACCCAAATTGTACTATTTTCTGATTTATATCATTCTGAAATACCCGAATCCAAAAATGTGCGCATGTGGAAAAATGAAATTACATTATCAAGAATGATTATAAACTCCCATTGTGCCTTACCAAATTAGGAAGCATTGTTGCCATGAGATCTTTTGACAAAGCACGGACGTTTGGAAGACATTCTCGGGGAACAATTTACCGTCGAGCCTCACCTCTGATACCAGAAGTTGAAGAAAGAAAAAAAAGTAGAAAGAGAAGGGGTTAGTTAGCGCCAAGGACACAAACGGAGTACAGGACAAATCAGGACAAAAGTGTTTTGTCCTGTACTCTGTGTCCTTGGCGGTAATTAACCCCTTCTCTTCCTAAATTTTGCTTCATTTTCCGCCCACGGTCACTCCGTTTTGAAACTGAAGAGAGAAAGATGAGGCTGTATCTGTTGATCAAAGACCAAATTCTTCCATAACATAACAAAATATTAAAGAGCATTTGATGTCTTCCTTTTAGCACAAAAATATTGTTGGCATTTTATCTGTTGTTACAAAAATGCCAGAAGATTGTTTTCTTTAAAAGGCCGAGGAAAACAAAAAAAAATATTGTTCGAGCACATTAGGTGTTTTAAAAAAAAAGGTTGATGTACATAAGATACTAAGCTCGAAGAAAAAAAAGGTTAGCAATGTCTTTTTGCTTCATGAAGTCCAGTTAATTCAAAATCATTCTGCAAGACTCGAGCAAAGAGCAAGCTGTGCTAGTAGCTGCTTAACACTCTACACTGGCTTCCAGTGAGCACGCGCACGCGCGCGTGCGTGAGTGAGTGAGATACGTGCATTTTGCGTGCGCACCCGCATAGTTGTGTGTGTGTGTGTGTGTGTGTGTGTGTGTGTGTGTGTGTATAAGTGCGCACACGCGCGAATAGTTGTATGTGTGTATATGTGCGCGAATGCGCGCCTGTGTTTGTGTATGTGTTCGAGTGCGTGAGTCTGTGTGTGTGCGCGCGCGTTGTGGGTGTGTGTGTGTGTGTGTGTGTGTGTGTGTGTGGTGTGGTGTGTGTGGTGTGTGCGTGCGTGCGTGCGTGCGTGCGTTGTGGTGTGTGTGTGTGTCGTGCGTCCGCGCGCGCTCGTGCTTGCTTCCTTGCATGTGTGCGTGCGCGTGCGTGTGTGTGTGTGTGAGTGTGAGCGCGCGCGCGCGCTGGTGTGTGTGTGTGGTGTGTGTGCGCGCGCGAGGGGAGGAGGGGGGTGGGGGGGGGGGGGGGGCGCATGAGTCGGCATTTTCACGCAACCAGGTAAATTGATGCGTTTGTGAAGGAGCGACTGGACAGTGGGAAAGATGGGGATGGAGGAGGTGTCGAGGAAGGGGGCGGGGACAGTATGTGTTTGTAACTCCTGAAATATGTTTCTGTTGTGTTGACGAGTTGTACAGTTTTTGAATGAACTTTGCCAAACACGTCTTATCCATATTTTGCATGTGTTTTTGTGTGTGCACAATACTGGGAATGCGGCTTAATTTTGTATTAGTCGCCGTGTTCTCTCTCTCTCTCTCTCTCTCTCTCTCTCTCTCTCTCTCTCTCTCTCTCTCTCCTCTCACACCTTTACTCTTTTGTTTTACTATTTTTCTTCACTGATGGTATAATGTTTTATGGCATTGACTGTGAAGGTCATAAAGATTGCTTTTACTAGTTTTTATTTTTGTTATGAAAAATGCGGACTTGTTAAAAACTCACAGTAACAAATAACTTGCAAAACTGCCCTGAAATGTGGAAACTAGTAGAATAAGCGAAGGTTTGTATCGGTAATTTTTCTGGAAAATATGAAAGTGTAAGGTCTGGCAAAGTCTAGTCATCTTTTCCTAATATCCATACCCTTCAGTGTGTCATTATTGCTTCCCCGCTGCACGTGCTACACCAACTTGTGACCTGCCTGAGGTACCATCAACAGACATGTATACGGTATAAAATGCAGACGATATTTCCATGTACACAAATGCAAATCTAAGAAAGCAATAAAAAGAAAAATCATGCACAAAATGTTTTTCAACTGGAGACAGGTACATTAACCATATCATGGAATAGAATGGGCTTGTACATTCGGGAGAGAAACACTAACAATGATTTTTTTTTTTTTGTAACGGGGAATCCGACATTATTGATACAACATCAAGTATGAGATGATAAAACTTGACAACATTTTTACAAGACGAAAATTTTGGATACTCATTTGACTAGTAATTACATTGGTAATTCTGTACTGAGAATTTGATAATGACAGCAAGGAAAAGATGAAAAATTTTGACAGCAATTAGAGCTTAACCATGAAATGAAGAAACAACAGCAACAGTAATAAACCTCCGTTGCCACAGTCACCAACCTCGTCCGATCAAATGAATTTATCTATGAAAAATTTGTTTTCAACCCTGAAAGCCTGTCGAATGAAATACAGTCTACAGACAGTATAGCTGTTGAATCAGCTCTTAGCAGTCTGGTACTTACATATATATTGAATTCATACCATAAAGCTTACTGTCTTTTCCAGAATAGGGTAAGTTGTTAAAATTTAGTCGTTTTTTTTACGAAGTCTTTCTGTCTTTAATTCACAAAGAAAGAACGTATTCCTAGACTCTGGCAACGAGTATGTGAAAAGAGCTAATCACACGTTGTCTCTGTTCAGCCAGTTAAAAATCATACAATTGAATTATACGAAAAAGACAGTTGTGTTATTTCATCTGTTTTTCTGGTCCTACTGTGCCTGTCATGCCTCACTGAGAGAACCGACATCTGAAATTTGATCACTGATTATTCTGTACTGAAGACAAGTGAAAAGAGTAACGCTCTATCATCTGAAAAAGATAACAGAAACATTTTATTTTGTGAGCCTCAAGAACATGTCAGAGCCGTGTATCCAAATTAAAGAGAAAAAAAAAATAACATGTCAAAATCCTAATATCACGCACAAGTTCTGGATAAAGGAAAATTGTTTAAAAGTACAAAAATAATTTTGTCATGGTATTACTAATATTGACTTCTTTTTCCTAGGTCCGTGTGAAGCCATTGGGGCATCGTACTGAAGAACTGTTCACCAGATTCCTCCAATTCTGTCGGTTGTGTTCCGAGGCCTTGGGCTCTACAGACGGTTTCCCTGTCCATTCTGCAATGTTGTCAGTCCATTTTTTTCTCTGTCTTCCCCTTGGTCTTGTACCGTCAACAGTTTCCTGGATGATTGGTTTAGCGGGGCCGTTGGATCGTCATGACAATGCCATCCTACATTCTTTGTTTTGCAGGTGTCGGTAGATCTTTGTATGGCCTTTTGCACGGTTTGATGGACGCACTTGTTCAATGGTGATACCATCGGTATATCTGACGCACGTCTTGCTATGACACCTCGTTTCTATGGTTGGGTTCTTTCTTCCAGGTCCATGTCGTGTATGCATATAGGAACGTGCAGTACACCCGTGCATGCAGGACCCAGATTTGTGTTTCACTGAGATGTTATTGTCTTTCCATACAGAGTTCAGTCTGGACAGAACTGATGTCTTTGCTGCTCTGGACAGGATTTCAGATTTAAATCCCCCATCACTGAAAATAAATCCAAGATAATGAACTGTTTAACAGTCCATAGCTTCTATCCATGGTTATATCAGTACTGGAGGCAGTGTTGTGGCTGGCCATTGGCTTGGTCTTCTCGGTGTCGAGATCCATTCTGTGTATCGTAGATGTTTCATCCAGGACTGTTGAAAAGTGTTGGGAGAGAAAGGGGGCCATGACGAATCCCAGCTGATATGTGGGGCCACTTTTCGGTCACGCCCTTGGTGAGTACTGCGCTGGGATCACTTTGGAGTATACTTACTGGATGTTGCTGATTAAGCTTTGTCCCCATATAGATTTCTTCATAACGGCCTGTAGCACCCCTGGACAGACTATGTCAAACGCCTTTTCGAAGTCGGTGGAGACATGACAGAACTCCTTGTGGTGTTGCAGTTGTTTCTGGTGAAGGGCTACTGATCTGTTTGCTGATGTATTAGCC
Organism: Conus canariensis; assembly: GCA_033310375.1. Lineage (NCBI taxonomy): Eukaryota > Metazoa > Mollusca > Gastropoda > Neogastropoda > Conidae > Conus > Conus canariensis. The sequence continues at coordinate 37,319,565 of CM065736.1, forward strand.
TTTGAGACACAATGATGTCTGTTTACATCTGTGATCCATTCATGATGAATTTGAAAATTACGTTGCTTACATTGCTGATCAAGCGGTTGTTCTGGCAGTGTTGAGGATTTCCTCTTTTTGGAAGTGCGATGATTAATGATCAAGTCTTTTTGGCGTTAGCCACTCGCCAGTGTGCCAGATTTTGTTGCAGATAACAGTTGATATATCAGTTAATGCCTTTCCGCCATATTCAGGTGTTCTGCAGGGATGTTGTCAATGCTGGCAGCCTTGCCATGTTTCAGCGACTTCACTGCTACTACGACTTCTCCGACAGCGTGTCGAAAAGTCATTTCCATTTGATGAATCCTGAATTGTTAGCATACTTGGATGTCTTTTGCTCGGTTTGATGTAGAGCTCAAAGCAAGTTTCCTGTATCTTGGTATGATGTTTTCTTCTGTATGAGACAGTTAACGTCTTTGTCCTGAGTGGTGCTGACTTAAAGTTGCGTTGGTCAGTTTTTCACAAATCTAAAGGCTTTTTTTTATGTCGTTGGTATCCAGGTGTTTCTCAAAGTTGTCGCACTCTTATTTTCAACCCGTCTAACATTCAGCATTAGCACGCTGTCCTCTCCTCATTCTGTCCATCATTCATTTTCATGACATTTTCCACTCCTCGAGAACACAAGTGCGATGAATGAGGAGGAGGCATGAGGAGTGGAAAATGGAAAGTGCACTTGTGTTCTCTTTTTTCTATCCTGTCTGCCATTCAAGGTCACCACGTTCTCCTGTTCTATCCTGTCTGCCATTCACGGTCACCACGTTCTCCTATTCTATCCTGTCTGCCATTCACGGTCACCACGTTCTCCTGTTCTATCCTGTCTGCCATTCACGGTCACCACGTTCTCCTGTTCTATCCTGTCTGCCATTCACGGTCACCACGTTCTCCTGTTCTATCCTGTCTGCCATTCACAATCACCACGTTCTCCTATTCTATCCTGTCTGCCATTCACGGTCACCACGTTCTCCTGTTCTATCCTGTCTGCCATGCACAATCACCATGTTCTCCTGTTCTATCCCGTCTGTTATTCACAATCACCACGTTCTCCTGTTCTGTGCCGTCTACCATTCACAATCACCACGTTCTCCTGTTCTGTGCCGTCTGCCATTCACAATCACCACGTTCTCCTGTTCTATCCTGTCTGCCATTCACGGTCACCACGTTCTCCTGTTCTATCCTGTCTGCCATGCACAATCACCACGTTCTCCTGTTCTATCCTGTCTGCCATTCACAATCACCACGTTCTCCAATTCTCATTCCGTCCCTGATTTGCCATGTTGAACAGTTCTGATTTGCCATGTTGAACAGTTCTGATTTGCCATGTTGAACAGTTCTGATTTGCCATGTTGAACAGTTCTGATTTGCCATGTTGAAAAGTTCTGATTTGCCATGTTGAAAAGTTCTGATTTGCCATGTTGAAAAGTTCTGATTTGCCATGTTGAAAAGTTCTGACGTTAATCATTCATCATTCTCGAGTTCTCTCCATCAGTCATCAGTCCCACGATCTTTCCTTTTCTCCCAGGCCCATCATTCATGTATCGTTCTAACGTTCTCTTCTTCCCCTCCGGTCCATCATTGGTTCTTCTCCAGTCGTCGTCGTCGTCGTCGTCTCTTCGCGACCGTCCATCGTTCATGACCACGTTCTCTTCTTTTTCTTCGGTGTACCGTTGATCAGTGGTGCATTTTGCACTACGTTCCTGTCTTACGGTTCATCCTGCTCACGTTCTGGTCAAGCCATCTCCTCTGTCATTCATCATTCTTGAAGTGTCTTCCTCTGGTCCATCATCATCATCATCATCATCATCATCATCTCTCTCTCTCTCTCTCTCTCTCTCTCACACACACACACACACACACACACACACACACACACACACACACACACACACACACACAGATGGCACATTTACACTAAAAATTAGATAAATCACTTTTGAATATCAGATTTCTATTTGTGCATACACACACACACACACACACGCACACGCACACACACACACACACACAAACGCGTGCGCGCACATACACTCTCTCTCTCTCACACACACACACACACACACACACACACACACACACACACACACACACGCATGCACAAACAAACCAAGAGTGCGCGCGCGTACACACGCATGCGCATGCCCGAACGCGATTACAAGCACACGCATGCGCGCGCTCGCCCAGTTAAACATACACATATACACACATATACACGCTTACACAGACACACACACACACACACACACACACACACACACACACACACACACACACACACACACACACACACGAAGAGATTGATAGATGGATAGATAGATAAACATCATTTCCTTCATTTATCTATTGATTTTTCTTTCCGGTTTGGTAATTACTTAATGAGTAATTGATCATGTGATTACCGTATTTACTTCTTTATCTATTTAATTACTTATCTAATCTCTAAGCATTGTTTTGCAGTATGTATGTCATATGGTGTGGTGATTACACAGTATTAACAATGGAGAGTTCAGGGTCTTTGCTTTTACATCTGCAGTTTAAATCTTTTACATAAATATTAATGGCACATCGAGTGGCAACAACAGGTTTTTTTTTTTTTTCGTTTCTCGACCCCCCCCCCCACCCCCCCAATTTACTACTCCCACCCCCACACCCTACCCGTGAGATGTATTTAGACGAGTTTGTTTTGCAATTGTTTATCTTTTCATTCATTGTTACACTATTTGTGATTTTATTTATGTATTTTTTTTTTTTAGTTTTTATCTTTTCCCCCCTTGCATTCCTTTCTTTCGTACATTCGTTTGATTGTTCGTTCATTGTTGTTGTTTTCGTGCGTTTGTTTGGTCGATCGGTCGCTCACTCGTTCATTCACTCGTTAAGTTGGTCAGTCGGTCGTTCAGACATTCGTTCGGTCGGTCGGTCGTTCGGTCGGTCGTTTAGTCATTCGTTCGCACATTCGTCTGGTCGGTCGCTTGTTCCATCATTCATTCGATCAATCGGTCGTTCAGTCATTCATTCGGTCAGTCGGTCGTTCAGTCAATCATTCGTTCAGTCAATCAGTTGCTCGTTCAGTCATTCATTCGGTCGTTCGTACATTTGTTCGGTTGGTTGGTCGTTCAGTTATTCAGTCGGTCAGTCGGTCGCTTGTTCAGTCAGTCATTCGTTCGTTCAGTCGGTTGTTCAGTCACTCATTCGTTCAGCTGGTCGTTTGGTCCTCCTGTCATTCGTTCGTAGTTTTTGTTCAATCAGTCGCTCTTTCAGTTAATCATTCGTTCAGTCGATCGTTTGGTCGTTGTCATTCGTTCAGTCGATCGTTTGGTCGTTGTCATTCGTTCAGTCGATCGTTTGGTCGTTGTCATTCGTTCAGTCGATCGTTTGATCGTTGTCATTCGTTCAGTCGATCGTTTGGTCGTTGTCATTCGTTCGTACAGTTCGGTCGGTCGCTTGTTCGGTCCTTTTTTCGTTTTTTTCAGTCGGTCGTTCAGTCATTCATTCGTTCATTCGGTCAGTCGCTCGTTCAGTACTTTTTTCGTTTTTTTTTTCAGTCGGTCGGTCGCTCGTTTTATCATTCATTTGTTCAGTCGGTCAATCGGTCGTTCAGTCATACATTCGCTCAGTCGGTCGTTCATTCATACATTCGCTCAGTCGGTCGCTCAGTCATTCGTTGGTAAATTTTTCTCAGTCGGTCGGTCGCTCGTTTTATCATTCATTTGTTCAGTCGGTCAATCGGTCGTTCATTCATACATTCGCTCAGTCGGTCGTTCAGTCATACATTCGCTCAGTCGGTCGCTCAGTCATTCGTTGGTAAATTTTTCTCAGTCGGTCGGTCGCTCGTTCCATCATTCATTTGTTCACTCGGTCAATCGGTTCATTCATGCATTTTTTTCAGTTGGTCAGTCGCTCCTTCAGTCTTTCATTCGGTCAGTCGATCGTTCAGTCATACATTTGGTCCGTCGGGGCGCGGACGTTGGTCGTGACAAGGACGGGCGTGCGTTGAAGGGGAGAGGGAGAAGCGAACACAGGATGTGACGTGCCGGGGATACGTGAGACGCCGATTGCATGGTATCCTGTGGGTACGGGGTGGAGCGGGTGCAGCGTACAACGTGGTTGCGGGTATGAAGGTCGGCGTTACAGCATCTGACATGGGTAGGGGGATGCGGCAGACGCGGTTGATGGGTGTGACATGGATGGCGTGACAGGGAGGAAGTGGAAACGCAAGGCGTAACATGGGTGGGGATTCTGGGAGCGCGGATTTCAGGGCTTGACAGAGGTGGGGGTGGGGCTTGGGGTGGGTTTGAAGGTGCAGGGCGTAACATGGGTGGGGATGTTGAGGGCAAAGAGGGCATGGATGTAGGGCGTACGTGACGCAGGTGGGCGTATGGGGGCAGAGGGGACGCAGATGATGGGCGTGACATGTGTGGGGGGTATTGGGGCAGAGGAATCGCGGATGGAGGGAGTGACTTGGGCGGGTGCATTGGGGCAAAAGGGGCAGATGAAAGCAAGACATGGTGGGCGTGTTGGGGCAAAAGGGGCAGATGAAAGCAGGACGTGGTGGGCGTATTGGGGCAAAAGGGGCAGATGAAAGCAGGACATGGTGGGCGTATTGGGGCAAAAGGGGCAGATGAAAGCAAGACATGGTGGGCGTATTGGGGCAAAAGGGGCAGATGAAAGCAGGACATGGTGGGCGTATTGGGGCAAAAGGGGCAGATGAAAGCAAGACATGGTGTGCGTATTGGGGCAAAAGAGGCAGATGAAAGCAAGACATGGTGGGCGTATTGGGGCAAAGGGCAGATGAAAGCAGGACATGGTGGGCATAGGTGCGGACGCAGGGCGTGAGATGGATAGGCGTATGTGGGAGGGGGGTGGAGGGTGGGGAGGAGCGAATGAACGCTGTGACGTGCAGGGAAGACGTGGACAGGGTCGTGGATACAGAGCGTTACATGGGTGGGGTACAGGGTCGAGGACATAGAGCGTTACATGGGTGGGGTACAGGGGTCGAGTATACAGAGCGTTACATGGGTGGAGGTATAGGGGTCGAGGACATAGAGCGTTACATGGGTGGGGTACAGGGGTCGAGTATACAGAGCGTTACTGGGTGGGGGTACAGGGTCGATGACATAGAGCGTTACATGGGTGGGGGTACAAGGGTCGAGTATACAGAGCGTTACATGAGTGCGGGTACAGGGGTCGTGGATACTGAGCGTTACATGGGTGGGGGTACAGGGGTCGAGTATACAGAGCGTTACATGGGATCGTGGGATACAGGCGTTACATTGGGGTGGGGGGGGTACAGAGGTCGTGGATACGAGCATTAATGGTTTGGGGGTACAGGGGTCGAGGATACAGGGCGTTACATGGGTAGGGGGTACATGGGATCGTGGATACAGAGCGTTACATGGGGGGGGGGGTACAGGGGTCGTGGATACAGAGCATTAAATGTTTGGGGGATGGGTGGGGGACCAGGGGTCGAGGATACAGAGCGTTACATGGGTGTGGGTACAGGGGTCGAGGATACAGAGCGTTACATGGGTAGGGGTACAGAGGTCGAGGATACAGAGCGTTACATGGGTGGGGGTACAGGGGTCGAGGATACAGAGCGTTACATGGGTGGGGGGTACAGGGGTCGAGGAACAGAGCGTTACATGGGTGGGGGTACAGGGGTCGAGGATACAGAGCGTTACATGGGTGGGGGTACAAGGTAGGTCGGAGGGATACAGAGCGTTACATGGGTGGGGGTACAGGGGTCGAGGATACAGAGCGTTACATGGGTGGGGGTGTAGGGTAGGTACAGGGGTCGAGGATACAGAGCGTTACATGGGTGGGGTACAGGGATCGTGGATACAGAGCGTTACATGGGTGGGGGTAACAGGGGGTCGAGTGGATACAGAGCGTTACATGGGTGGGGTACAGGGGTCGAGGATACAGAGCGATTACATGGGTGTGGGGGACCAGGTAGGGTCGAGTATACAGAGCGTTACATGGGTGGGGTACAGCGGGTCAGAGGTTACAGGAGGCGTTACATGGGGTGGGGGTTTATCAGGGGACGGTCGAGGATACAGAGCGTTACATGTGGGGTGGGGGGATTGGACAGGGGTCGGGACACAGAGCGTTACATGGGTGGGGTACAGGGGTCGAGGATACAGAGCGTTACATGGGTGGGGTACAGGGGTCGAGGACACAGAGCGTTACATGGGTGGGGTACAGGGGTCGAGGATACAGAGCGTTACATGGGTGGGGGTGGGTACAGGGGTCAGATGGTACAAGAGCGTTACATGGGTGGTGGGTGATACAGGAGTCGGGGATCACAGAGCCTTCCATGGGTGGGGTACAGGGGTCGGGGACACAGAGCCTTACATGGGTGGTGGTACAGGGGTCGGGGACACAGAGCCTTACATGGGTGGTGGTACAGGGGTCGGGGACACAGAGCCTTACATGGGTGGTGGTACAGGGGTCGGGGACACAGAGCGTTACATGGGTGGTGGTACAGGGGTCGGGGACACAGAGCCTTACATGGGTGGTGGTACAGGGGTCGGGGACACAGAGCCTTACATGGGTGGTGGTACAGGGGTCGGGGACACAGAGCCTTCCATGGGTGGTGGTACAGGGGTCGGGGACACAGAGCCTTACATGGGTGGTGGTACAGGGGTCGGGGACACAGAGCCTTACATGGGTGGTGGTACAGGGGTCGGGGACACAGAGCCTTCATGGGTGGTGGTACAGGGGTCGGGGACACAGAGCCTTCATGGGTGGTGGTACAGGGGTCGGGGACACAGAGCCTTACATGGGTGGTGGTACAGGGGTCGGGGACACAGAGCCTTCATGGGTGGTGGTACAGGGGTCGGGGACACAGAGCCTTCCATGGGTGTGGTACAGGGGTCGGGGACACAGAGCCTTACATGGGTAGTGGTACAGGGGTCGGGGACACAGAGCCTTCATGGGTGGTGGTACAGGGGTCGGGGACACAGAGCCTTACATGGGTGGTGGTACAGGGGTCGGGGACACAGAGCCTTCATGGGTGGTGGTACAGGGGTCGGGGACACAGAGCTTACATGGGTGGTGGTACAGGGGTCGGGGACACAGAGCCTTCCATGGGTGGTGGTACAGGGGTCGGGGACACAGAGCCTTCCATGGGTGGTGGTACAGGGGTCGGGGACACAGAGCCTTACATGGGTGGTGGTGGTACAGGGCGGGGGGGACACGCAGCCTTACATGGGTGGTGGTACAGGGGTCGGGGACACAGAGCCTTACATGGGTGGTGGTACAGGGGTCGGGGACACAGAGCCTTACATGGGTGGTGGTACAGGGGTCGGGGACACAGAGCCTTACATGGGTGGTGGTACAGGGGTCGGGGACACAGAGCCTTCCATGGGTGGTGGTACAGGGGTCGGGGACACAGAGCCTTCCATGGGTGGTGGTACAGGGGTCGGGGACACAGAGCCTTCCATGGGTAGTGGTGTACAGGGGTCGGGGACACAGAGCCTTCCATGGGTGGTGGTACAGGGGTCGGGGACACAGAGCCTTCCATGGGTGGTGGTACAGGGGTCGGGGACACAGAGCCTTACATGGGTGGTGGTACAGGGGTCGGGGACACAGAGCATTACATGGGTGGGGACCAGGTGTCGAGGATACAGAGCGGGACATGGGGGGGGTACAGGGGTCGAGGATTCAGAGCGTGACATGGGTGGGGGACCAGGGGTCGAGTATACAGAGCGTTACATTGGGTGGGAGCGGGGGGGGGGGGACCAGGGGTCGGGGACACAGAGCGTTACGTGTGTGGAGGTACAGGGGTCGAGGATAGAGAGCGTTACATGGGTGGGAGGGGGGGGGGACCAGGGGTCGGGGACACAAAGCGTTACGTGTGTGGAGGTACAGGGGTCGAGGATAGAGAGCGTTACATGGGTGGGGGGTACAGGGACGCGGGTTTCAGGGCTTGACATGGCGGGGATAGGAGGCGCGGGTTTGATTTCATGGCGCCACAGAGCGCAGCAGTTGAAACTGAGTCTGCACATTGAAATAAAAAGGATTACAGTCACCGCGAGTGTGTGTGTGTGTGTGTGTGTGTGTGTGTGTGTGTGTGTGTGTGTACATCTTCTCTCTCTCTCTCTCTCTCTCTCTCTCTCTCTCTCTCTCTCTCTCTATATATATATATATATATAGTGACGGTTGCTTAATGACTCTGAAATTGAAGCGGAATCTAGCCTACGGTTTCAGGATGAATCTAATCAAAATGAGAGCATCAAATGAAATTCAGTGATGAAAAATTACAAAGAAAAGGGAGAGGGTGGGGATGGGGGCTTATCCCCCCCCCCCCCCCCCCCGCCCCCACCCCGCCAAGATGCTGCAGGGAGACCCACTTAATCAGGCAAATAAAACTACACACAAAAAAGGAAACGCACACGCACACGCACAGAGGCAAGCTTTCTCACTCTCCCTCTTTCCCTCCCTCCCTCCCCCTCTCTCTCTCTCTCTCTCTCTCTCTCTCTCTCTTCTGGCTTCAAAATGCGAGATGGGGAAACCCGAGAGCTTAAAAGGCATCAACCCAACGCACGCGTTAAAAGGGGAGGAAATCTTCTACATCTCGAGGTGATTGCAAATGGTTAGTCTACCTTACAATATCACGTGACTACGCCACCTGTTGCCGCAGAGCGCTAATTGGTCCCCCGTTCTGTCGTTTATCATCGGAAATGAGATGGCCTTCACTGTGGCTGGTAATGATTGTAACAATGAGTTACTTGAGTTGGCGTGTCCGTTACGGCTCTCTTCCTCCGTCGTCTGTCTCTGTCTGTCTGTCTCTCCCTCCCTCTCTCTCTCTCTCTCTCTCTCTGGGTGTTGGTGTACACGTCTGAATGATGCTCAGATCTAAACAAATCTTAAATAAATGTTAGCGAACCGCCAAGAGAAACGTGGACAAACGAGTCACAAGACAAAAGACGACACGTTTCGACCTCTTGGGTCTTCTTCAGGCAAGACAAACAAATAGGACAATGAAAATGAAGACCTGAGAGGTCGAAACGCGTCGTGTTTTCTCTTGTGACTCGTTTGTCCACGTTTCTCTTGGCGGTTCGCTAACATTTATTAAAGATTTGTTTAGATTTCCGCCTGCAGTCGTCTCACTTTGCAACTAGATCTCGGATCTATCGTTAGTGACATAGATTCGTTGGAGTCGACAAAAGAAAGTTTACATAATGTTTATGCAGGCTCTTGTGCGTTGAAAATCTGCCTGTCTGTCTGTCTGTCTGTCTGTCTGTCTCTCTCTCTCTCTCTCTTTCTCTCTCTCTCTCTCTCTCTCTCTCTCTTCTCTCTCTCTCTCTCTCTCTGTTAAATAGAACCTCAGTACATGTAACCGTATTGTTTTCGCGTGAAGACAAAAGTCACGCGTGACAAAAATGAATTTTAGATACTAAAATGCTCGAAAGTGATGCACACACACACACACACACACACACACACACACACACACACACACACACACACACACACACACGCACCACACACACACACACATACGCGCGCGCGCGCACACACAGAGACACACACACACACACACACACACACACACACACACACACACACACACACACACACACACAGATCCTTCATTTTCTTCGTCTTTACTCAAACTCCATGAAGAAGTCTCTGACTCCAATGAAGAAGCCATTGGGGTTCCGCATTTGATAAACCGATGGTTGGGGTCCTCCACCTCTGTGCCTGGTTCTGTCAAGGCTCGGGTCTCTGCCAACGGTGTCTCCGTCCATTCTGCAATTGGTCAGTCCATCGGGTCTTCTCTTTCTCGCTTGTCTCCCTCCCGCTCCGTCTGCCCCCTTCCCACCCCCCCCCCCCCATCCCCTCTCACCCTCACCTTCCTTCTCATCCTCCCTGTCCCTTCAACACTTCCCTGGAGGACTGGTTTTTTGTTGTTGTTGTTGTTGTTTGTTTGTTGTCGTTGTTGTTTGTTTGTTTTAGCAAGGCCACTGGATCTTGTTACGTAGTCGCACTAATGTGGTTTTCTTTTCTTGACTGCTGCCGATGCATCCACGTGTGGTTCGATGTCTTGTTGGATGGTTTGGCGCACAGAGTAGATCGTGTGCGCATCATCATCGATACCGTCATCGTCGTCAACGTCGTCATCGTCATTTTCGTCAATATTATCATCATCAACATCAATTTTTTTAATCATAGATGATGATGTTGATGATGACGATGATTATGATTGATGATGATGATGAGGAGGACGTCGACGATGATAATAATGGTGATAACAACGCCAAAAACAAATTCCAGTGTATGCAATACTCAAATGCAGCACATTCATGAAAATGTGTGCATATACATGAGGACATAGTTTGAAATCTGTCGAAAATGTACGCAACAGAGGTCCTCAAGACTACTAAATGATTTAAAAGATGGACTCCTAACAAAACTAACGAATTTCTCGACTCATCATACACCAACACACACAGACAGAAACAGACAGACGGACAAATGGGCGTGCTCGCGCGCGCGCGCGCGCGCGCGCCACACACACACACACACACACACACACACACACACACACACACACACACACACACACACTATATGGGTGAAACACCATAACTGATGTTTTGATTATGAAAAAAAAAAAGGCAAAACTTTATTCTTCTCGGAAATACATCGTGACTGAAAGTTGATTCCCCTTTTTTTTCTCTTTCATCTGCCCATCAAGATACACGCTTGGTGGTTCCAGGCAGACAGATTCCAATGAACAGAATAGGAATGGTTGAGGTTGTCCGGCTGGCTCAGGATAGTGTCACGGCTGAGTTCCAACGACTCAAATCGCGTATTCAGGTATGAATTAGTTCATAGATTGTAAATAATGTTAAAATGAAGGGGGGGGGGGGGGGGGGGGGGGGGAGCGAGGGAGCTAAGTTCAGTTTGATCATCTTTTTTTCATTTTAAAAACGCGCTGTTTTTTGTTTTTTTTTCTTTTTCCAAAACGCTCACATAAGATTACGGCAGCGTTCGGAGGTATATTTATTTCTAATTGTGGCGTGTGACCCAACGACTCAACAACACACGGTTAACTTTCTTCTTCCCCCTCCTCATTGTTACAGTAATGTAGATGGTAATTCTCTCTTGGGAGATCACACGGACAGTCCCTTAAGTGATGCAGCTGGTGCCACAGAATGCTAAGTGAGCGTACTGTCGGTCATTTTCATTGCTGTAATTGCTGGGAGGAGGGGGGAGGGGGAGGAGGTGAGAATACGCTACACGACTAAGGTGATCTTCTCAATCAGCGGAGCGTAAAGCAATAATGGTGAGGGTGACCATAAAGGGAGGGAGGGAGGGATGTATTAGCTGGTTTGGCGTGTGTCGTCGAGCTCGTCTTTCTCTTAGTCGTGATTTCGTGTCGCTGAAAAGATGCGTAACAAAACAAACAAACAAAAAATAAATAAATAATAAAAACGGTCAACGTTCTGTCGCTCTCGTCTTTTAATTTTTTTTTTTTTTTTTTTTTGCAGTGGTGTTTTTATTCTCTCTCTCTCTCTCTCTCTCTCTCTCTCTCTCTCTCTCCTCTCTCTCTCTCTCTCTCTCTTTCTCTCTCTCTCTCTCTCTCTCTCTCTCTCTCTGTCTGTGCCTGTCTGTCTCTGTCTGTCTGTCTGCCTCTGTCTGTCTGACTATCTGTCTGTCTCTGTTTGTATGTATGTGCATGTGTGTGCGTTCGCGCGCGCGCGCGCACTTGTGTGTGTGTGTGTGTGTGTGTGTGTGTGTGTGTGTGTGTGTGTGTGTGTGTGTGTGTGATACTATGCCCACGTTTCTAGCAGTTTGGTATGTATTGTATATGAGAAGATGTATGTCGACGTGCAAAAAAGAAAGAAAGAAAAAAAAACCCAGAAAAATCGCTTATACAGCGCTGACCTTTGCGATTCTCAGCATCACCCCGGCGTGTCCACAGACAGACAGGCAGACTGACAGATCCTACGCTGCCCACGGTGTTGGCCAGTTACTAGCGGGACGTGTCCATTATCTTTATATCTGTGTTTTGCATGGCAACAGAGGGAGGCACTGGAGCACTGGCAGCCTCTGATGGTCCGGACTGGTAAAAAGAGAGAGAGAGAGAGCAGACAGACAGACAGACAGACAGACAGAGAGGGAGAGCATAGCCGAGGTAATGTGTGATTGAGACGCCAGTTGGACTGCAGGCTGTGTATCTAGCGGTCTGTCGTGCACTGAATTCCCTGGTGGGAAGGTTACGGCCAGCGAGCGGTCATTCGGAAACAGATTCTGTCGCGCAGAATCATGATGGCCTAAAACCTTGGCATGCTTATGATGGCATCAAACCGAAGATAGTACGTACTGTATCTTTGATTAAACACGTGTGTGTGTGTGTATGCGTGCGTGTGTGTGCGCGCGCGCGCGCGTGTATGCGTGTGTGTGTTATGCGTGTGTGTATGTGTGACCGCGCGCGAGCGCGTTTGTCTGTGTATTGTGTGTGTGTGTGTGTGTTGTGTTGTGTGTGTGTGTGTGTGTGTGTGTGTGTGTGTGTGTGTTTCATTGTGGACAGTGCTCGTGGCAAACGATTTATCGCCCCCCCCCCCCCCCCCCCCGCCCACCTCAGTAACCCCATTACTCCTCTCTATTTCTGTCTCTCTCTGTCTCTGTCTCTCTCGTCCTCCGTCTCTCTCTCTCTCTCTCTCTCTCTCTCTCTGTCTCTGTCTGTCTGTCTGTCTGTCTCTCTGTCTGTGGGTGGATGGGATTATCATCAAAGTCTGTCACATCACCTCTCGTAAGTGAGAGTGTAAAATCTGAATTGAATTTGAGAGCGTAAAATCTGAATGTAACATGTGAATGAAAAAGACGTTGTCGGGACGAAACCTGTCGGAATGCAGACAGGTCACAGACAAAGAAAATCTGCCCTCACGTCGGAGTGACATGTTGAGCGCTGTATCTTACTGCGTTGAGAATTTCGAATAAAACTAATGCTTTGTGTGTGACTTGGACAATAAAAGACACCCCCGAAGCCTCCCCGCTTCCTCTCTCACTCTCTCTCTCTCTCTCTCTCTCTCTCTCTCTCTCTCTCTCTCCTCACACACACACACACACACACAAAACACACACACACACACACACACACACACACACACACACACACACACACACAGCACACACACACGCGCGCGCGCGCGCGCACATACACACACACTAACAAGAGCCTTGTCTTTATTAATTTTTATTGCACCAACACTTCACAGGGAATATTATCAACAACCAGTCATACAACGACGACAGCTGAACTCTTGATCCGATAATAAGAATTTCTAGTAATGAAATACAACACTCCAGAATAAAAACAAAACGAAACAAAAGGACAGAAAATCATTGAATACCTACTTTTTTCCGTTCACACACACACACAACACACACACACACACACACACACACACACACACACACACACACACACATACACACAGCACACACATGCACGCACTCACGCAACACAGACGCGTTTATAGATGTGCGCATATATCTGCATTGTGACAATCAAGTTACATACTACAACACGACAAAGACAACACAACGCAGCACAACACGGTGCATTACTCACAGAATGCAGTGTCATACACTTGCATGGTTCTGGACTCGACCATAATCAATTTTTTTTGTTACAAGGCATAACACTGATTCTTCGTTATACACAACGTGTGTCTTCACTTGTGTATCTGTAGCAAACGTGTATACCAATATAGTATAGACCATAATACTTAATAATTGTGTTGAAAGCTTCGGTAGATAACGAAAGGTGGGAGTGTAAGAGTTTGAATCGTTCCACCTTTCCAGCCGTGCTCACAACCTCGCCCCTTACGCTTCTATGTCAGCAAAAGAAAGCAAACCGAAAACTTGGTGACTGTTGTTCCTGCGGCCGATAAACTGACAAACAAATTAAATCATTCTTAACAGCCTCATGTGCTTCACCGGCACACACGCACTGTCATAGAAATATACAAAAATAAGACAACAGACAAGTTCGCAGTGAAGCCTCTCCATAAACAATATCAAAACTAGAAAACGGGCTATCCTGTATGTGAGGGTTACCATACACAACGCAAACATAGACGAGCATTAAATTTCGGCACAGACATTCGCATAATCTATGTAAAGACAGACATCGAGCAAGTTGATACACATTATGTTTCCATAAATAATACACGACAGACACGAAACAATATCACATCCTGGCAATACCATAAACAATTCAGAGACAGACGACTAGCTTGCCTCGCTCAGCAAAGAGAGTAGTGGCTCACACGCATATGTGAACAGTCGACGTTTGGTGAACACACGAAGCAACAAGAGATAGTGTGAATAAGTACAGGTGATACACGTAAAGATAACACAGAGGTGAAAAAATACAATATCATTATGAGCGATGGAGAGAGAACGCAAACGGTACGCAGTGAACAGTTAACACTTCAGTAGACATTCTTAGTGACAGAGATGTTATACAGATGATACGCATACAGTTGTGAACAATGTTTTGGAGACATTCGGTAATAAAGAATAGAGTCTATATACAGATGATATATACATGCCCACAGGCATCTAAAAAAAAAATGCACATACTATATTTTTGGTGGAAAGTTTTGAGCGATGGAGAAAGGGGTATTGACAGTAAACTCACGGCCAATGGCCAATACAATGGTGACCGGGAAATATTTGTAACCATTTTGAGCAATGGAGAGAAGGAAACACACGCAGACTGTACATACACGGACAATGTAGAAGTGAACAAAGATTTGGTGGCCATTCTGAGAAATGAAGAAGCAATACAGAGGTGAACCACTACATACCCAGACAACACAGCGGTGAACACACAATAAGGTGAACAGAGAAGCAAAAAAGCGGTCACTTAGTTGAACGGACATCACTCCATGAACAGTCTGAGCAATGGAGATAATATGCAGATGATACACACAGACAAGACGGTTGGTGAAGAAACGATGTTTTGCACAAGTTTGAGCAAGGCAGGGAGGGGGGGGGGTGGAGGTGGGCGAGTACAGAGATGTTCTACGCAAAGAAGGCAATATTGCAGACAATAATCATTGTCTTATCTGGGACGATCGATAAATGGGAGATGGGACGGAGGGGTGTGAAGGAGGAAGGAAGAGACTGTGAGGCTGGAGGAGAGAGAGAGAGAGAGAGAGAGGAGAGAGAGAGAGAGAGAGGAGACGAACGAACGTTTTTAGTGAGGGAAAAGGAAGTACCCAAAGGGCATCCTTACACCTTGCTTACTATAATAAAAAGAAAACAAAATTAAAGAGACAAATAAGCAGATCGGAGAGAGAGAGAGAGAGAGAGGAGAGAGAGAGAGAGAGAGAGAGAGAGAGAGAGAGAGAGAGAGAAATTTACGAACGAACGAAAATGTGTAATGAATGAATAGAAAAAAAGAATAAGCACAATGAACTTGTTTATATTTTGCTCACAGTAATGAAAACAAGACAAAATTCAGAAAACAAGTAAACAAATCTCAGAGAGAGAGAGAGAGAGAGAGGACGGCGTAGAGAACTTTTTTTTTTCATTTCTGCGTGATATCCGGGCAACAACCGTTCGTCCACCTCGCATTCTCACTTACACACTCTCAGCACAACTACACCAAACTACCTCAGTAGAAAAAAAAAACAACATCACTCTAAGGAGCCGTGTTTCAAATCATTATCTGGATCGGTCAACAGAAGCACAGTATAGGCTCGCCTTTCTATCTGCCGCACCTTGATGCCCCGTTTGGACAAAAAAGCAGCTTTACTTCCACATTTGAAAAACAAACAAACAAACAAACAACTGCACACACATTTTATAAGCAAACTTCACGTCTTCTCATGAACAGTAAAGAAGTGTGTGTGTGTGTGTGTGTGTGTGTGTGTGTGTGTGTGCGTGTGTGTGTGTGTGTGTGTGTGTGTGTGTGTGTGTGTGTGTGTGTGTGTGTGTGTGTGTGTGTGTGTGCCTTGGCAGATCCCAAAGATGGACGAACATGGACCTGGAGTTGCTGTTCCAGCCAAGGAGGACTAAACCCCACTGAAGGACCGTGCCACGAGAGACCTTCAGGTTCCGCTGCTCCTCCTTCTTCTTCGTCCCTCCCTCAGACAGGAGCTCCAGAGGCGTTGACGAAGGCTGCAGTACGGCGGAGGCCCTCCAGAGGTCCACAGAGCTTCTCCCTCATCGTGGTGTCTGCGGGCCAGGTCTCTGCTCGGAGGTTTTGCTGTGTTGGGACAGTCCTGCAGGAAGTGCTCCACAGTCATCGCAGCTGTACCACCGTATAGACTCACCAGTGTGAAATTTTGTGAACATTTGTGGTTTGAAATAAGTTTATTTTAGCTTTGCAATCACGTGGTTTCACAATTAATGTCAAAATTTTAACAACAACAAGCTAGTCTTATAATGTGTTCAAATGTTTCTAACTACTTATGTGACAAAGGAATAGCAGGAGACTATTAAGGTTGCTTTTCTAAAAAGACGCAAAAATATACATACCCACACGCATACATATATATAGCCTGTTTGTGAACATTTCATAGCAGGAGGTGAAGGGTATCCTTTCTGTCGTAGTTCGGGTGCTGTTGAACCCATCTTTTTCTGCTTCTCTTTGATAAGGGTCTTACTACGCACCTAATATGTTCAAAACAGTCGTGGGTTGGTGAATTTCGGATAAATTTATTTACTTCCAGCTCTCAGCTCATCGACTTTTTTTCCAGATGAATCGAAGAGTGTTGTACTTTATTTCAGCATATTTTAATAAGAAGAATTGTAGGTGATTCCTCAAGGCAATGTGGACACACGGATTACAAGACAAAACACGACGCGTTTCGACCTCATCGGTCTTCTTCAGGTAAAACAAATAAACATTCAGGACAATGAAAAGAAAGAACGAGCTAATCACGTATCTTCTCATATTCGGCGCAAGACGGGTGTAGGGTGTTTTGTCTTGTAACCTGTTAGTCCATATTGTATTGCGGAATTAGAAACGATTCTTTCTGAAATGTATTTCAAATTCCGCCTTCGGTCATCTCACTTTGAAATTGACTTGATTTCAGCATGCCCTGGGAGAGGGGAGGGGGATGGGTGGTGGGGGGGGGGGGGGGGGCTTGCTGTGTCATTCCTGACCGCACGAACCAGACGGCAACAAGAAAAGACCTTTTCTTCCATGAAATGCGAAAGAAAGGAAGAAAGGATTGAGTAGACAATAGTAGTAGTAGTCGTAGTAGTCGTAGTAGTAGTAGTGTAGTAGTCGTAGTAGTAGTAGTAGTAGTAGATCGATGGGGAAGATATGTTAGAATAGTCAGCTGAAGACGTCTCAGTCGTTTTCAATGGAATGACACTGGCCAATCAGAATAGACTTTGCTCTGGCCAGTCGGAACAAAGTGTCATAATAATGGATGGGTATAGTGAAATTGAACAAACAACACGTTCAATACAGGAAAAAAGAAACGCATTGAAGGTGTGTGTGTGTGTGTGTGTGTGTGTGTGTGTGTGTGTGTGTGTGTGTGTGTGTGTGTGTGTGTGTGTGAATGTGTGTGTGTGTGTGTGCGCGCGCGTGCGCGCCTACCTGTCCTATTTGAGTCTGTTTGTCAGTGTTCTTCACTGAACGTGTTGACAACATCGACGTCCAAAGAAAATGAACTTTGTGTTTGTTTATTCATTCATTTGTTTGTCTACCTATCTATTTATTTATTTATCTATGTGTTTATCTATTTTTGCATTATGTGCTACAAAAAAATCCGTTGCTTTGCGCTGTGTTTATGTGTGTTTTGTGTGTGTGTGTGTGTGTGTGTGTGTGTGTGTGTGTGTGTGTGTGTGTGTGTGTGTGTGTGTGTGTGTGTGTGTGTTTTGTTCGTTTGTGTATTTTTGTTTGTTTGTTTGTTTCTCTTCAGCCACACATCAGTCTGCCCTACCCTTCTTACTGACAATATCTAACAATCACACACAAACACGATACGTTTTGTAAGGGCAGCATAATTATATCAATTCTTCACTAATAGATTGAAATTGTAAAACCATGTCTTTGAATTCCTAGTTTACAAGCACTTTTACTCCTCTTAGAAAAACAAAAGCAAAACAAAACAAAACAAAACAAAACAAAACAAAAAATAGTCAACACACTCCACGCGGCAAATTTCGTAACCTGTTATGTAAATTTCCCACCTGCTAATGGCAACAGCTCTGTCCACAAGTTCACCAACGGCCCAATGAAGCGTGCCAGTCACAACTGGCTGTCCTGTTTCTGCGTACGGTCCCTGACCCCACTACAGCCATTATCTCTTTTAAAAAAAACACGACAATGATAAACGGCCAAGAGACAAAGCAGTAAGATGGGTCTACAAAAAAGTAAGAACAAAAAAAGAAAACGAAAAAAACAGAAGGAAAGCAAGGGGAAATGTTAATGAAGTTGCCACAAATAATGAAATAAAAAAAAGCAACAGAAAGATCCATTTTGTTCTCATGATCAGACAGTTCAACACACGCCCATAACTTTCAAAGAAATGCTCCTTTCAGCCCCAATTCATCTTTTGCAAATGCAGACGCAAGGCGAAATACTGTCACAGACTAAGCAGCATTCGTTTGGAATTACAGGCTTGCAACTGTCTTATAATGGGAGCTGAACTTATCTTGCACGACGTGTGCATTGATTCGGGTCTGCTGTAAAGTACTGAAAAGAAAAAAAAAGATTTTCCATCAATTTTTTTTAGGACGGGGTTCGTGATCTGGACTGCATACTCCTAGTAAATGCTTAAGACGAGATACACGTGTGTTTAACATTTAAGTTGTGCTAAATGAAAAGTGTCCCGTTATCTATTTCACGATGTTTACTTTTAATGGAAAGCATCGAATGACAGAAACAGGTGCTAGAAAAAAAAACAAAAACTTGGCATTTTCGTCACCGATCAAAAGCACACGTGGAATGCTAAGATCTGGAACAACAAGACGACATACAGAGAGTGCGCCTGAAGTACTCCCTGAAGTCTCTGCTGATCATGGCGTACACGATGAAGTTGACAGCCGAATTCAGCAACCCCAGCAAGACTAGCATGTCCAGGACAGCCTGCGAAATATTGTGCTCCGTGCGGACAAACAGACAGAAGTAATACGGCAGCCAGAACACGCAGAAGCAGATGAACACGCTGAGGAACAGCCGCACAGACTTCCAGGGTGAGGACTTGGGTTCGCCGTGGCGAGGGCGAGGACTGGACACTGGGGAGGCTCTGGAGTAGTCTGGAACTTCAGAAGCCGGCGTTGTGGTGGTGGTCGCCGCTGAAGGTGCCATCGAGGCTGGATACCCTGCCACAGCTACGTGACTGGTGGTTGTGGTTGTGGTGTTGTTGACGGAAGTGGTCGTGGTGTGTGCCACAGCTACGTGACTGGTAGTTGTGGTTGTGGTGTTGTTGACGGAGGTGGTCGTGGTCTTGTTGGGAGATGCTGCCCTACTGTCGTTGGGACTGACGGGTCTTGTCTCTGCATTCTCTTCCAGAGCTGAAGGGGACGAAGCTTGAGCGCAAGATGCCGATTCTGGGAGAAGTTCTCCGGGTTCAGGCTCACTGCGAACGGCCGACGAGCATTCAGTTACAGTGACTGTAAGAGAGAGGAAACGTCAGCATCAACGTTGGTATTCTGGCTATGGGAAGATGGGTCATCACAGATTTCTGTCGTCTGATTTTGTGCAGGTTCAGGAGTGCTACAGTCTGAGACCTGTTGGGACTCTTGGACTTGGTCACCGAGACTGGCCGATGCCTTGCTCCCTGCCTGGTGGCAAACCAATCCATTCGTCTGGCAGCTCTCCTTCGGAGTTCCAGCGCAACCGCTAGCAGGGTCAACATCAGGGTATTCAGCTGCAGTCATTGGACGAGACGTGCCAGAGTTGGTACCCCCGTTGACCTCTGTGCGTGACTCTGCTGGGTTTGTCCAGACAGAGGCTGATGCAGACTGACCCCATCCGTCTCCTGGAAGCGGGTTGGCTGAGTTCTGCAACGGCTCGGGGAGTGGACCAGAGGTACTGCTGCCAGGTGTAGGGCCTGTCTGCTGGATGATCTCCTTGTTCGCCGCAGCGTGGGTGGGTAGGTTGGCAGAGCTGCAAGCAGACACGTCTGTACCTGAATTCATCATCT
This sequence comes from Conus canariensis, assembly GCA_033310375.1. NCBI lineage: Eukaryota > Metazoa > Mollusca > Gastropoda > Neogastropoda > Conidae > Conus > Conus canariensis. Next base: position 37,339,730 of record CM065736.1, read on the forward strand.
CAGCCTTATCAGTGACTGCTGCTTCATTCATGACCGACTGCTGGTTACCCTGTACGTTGTTGACTGGAGAGGAATCTGAAATGTGACCCGCGGGATTTGGAGCTTCATCGACAAGAGTGTGCTGCGTGACGGCTGAAACTCTCATCGTGGAGGGGTCCATGGAGGGGTCCTCTTGACGACAGGGTTCGGCTTTTCTCTGGACCTTGCTCCGAGTCTTCCTACCCGTGGGTTTCTTGTTCATGGCGCGATGTTTATGGAAAGCCAGCATCATGATTCTGATGTAGACGTAAGAGGTGACCAAGATCAGGAACAGGTGCAGAGAGCCCGTCGCGTACACGTTGAAGGAGACTGGCAGCACCTCCGGACCGTTGCAGTTCCGCACCGAGTCATAGTCGTTGAACAAGAAGACGCCACTCCCGTATACCGCGGACACAGTCCACACGAGCAGAATGCCGGCGATCACTTTGCGCCGGTTGATGACTCTGCTGTACAGGAAGGGATGCATCAGGAACAGGTACCTGTCCACGGACACGAGAAGCATGTGGCCCCCGGAAGACCCCGCCGTGACGTAGATGAGGCCCAGGAAGGCCATGCACCCGAGGTAGCTGTCCTGGAAGAGGTGGACGAAGTCGGGGAGGAAGGAGAGGCCGAGAGGCAGGAGGAGCACCCCCACCAGGAAGTCGGACACGGCCAGGGAGACGATGTACATGTTGGACAACGTGCGGAGGCGCCGCACGCGCAGCACCGCGCTCACGATGAGCAGGTTGCCTCCGATGATGAAGCCCCCGAAGGCCCAGGCTCCCAGACACATCCCAAGAGCCATGGAGAAGTTGCCCGACGTTTGATTGGCTGCCGGCGACGCATCTGACGCATTGAGCAGCGCCACTGACGCTGGTGAGATGGAGGCGGGCGAGGAGACGTCGGAGGATGAATTGACGGTATGGTTTGATGACGTGGAGAGCCTCCAGACAGGATCGACGGAAGTCGTCATCGCTGACGTCATGGTGGATGTGTAGGTGTGGTGGCAGAGGAGTCTTGTTCTGTGAGGTCTGGCTTAGGAATTCAGCTGTAGACAGAAAGACGGACATTCTGAAATTTCAAGGTAACATTTAATATTTTCGCAGACAGACAGCCGGAGAAGACGGAGAAGAAGAAGAAGAAGAAGAAGGAGAGAGAGAGAGAGAGAGAGAGAGAGAGAGAGAGAGAAGAGAGAGAGTCAGACAGACAGACAGACAGACTAGACAGACAGACAGACAGGCATGCGGATAGACAGATCGACAGACAGATCGACAAACAGAGACTCTGTCTGTGTGTTTTGTGCGTCTGCCCCCCCCCCCCTCTCTCTCTCTCTCTCTCTCTCTCTCTCTCACTCTCTCTCTCTCTCTATGTGGGTAGCATACGCGGAAGTTTTGATCGCATTCACTGTCTCAATTTCAACGAAAGCTTTCTCCATCGACTATACTGACGCATTACCCCCCCCCCCCCCCCCCCCCCCCACACACACACACACACAAATGCTGGGGTTTGAAACGAGATTTCTGGAAAAATCCTGAAGAATTACCCTGTGAAATCTACCAGTTACTAATGTAAAAGAAAGAATGGGAAACTGGACACGATGAAGCTCTGTTATTGATGAATTTCGCCATCACGTAATAACAAGCAGCAGATGTCACCCTCAGGGTTAGCTGTGGAGGAGAAAACTAACAATACTCACGAGGGAGCCAGAACAGCTCAGTGGGGAAGCGCCGGAGTCGTAATCTTGGTGATCCCGAGGTTACGGGTTCGAATCTTCGCCGGGCCGTTTCGGTACAGGGGGATTTTCCCCACGGAGTTAACACTGGTTCTGACTCCATTACTCATACAGTCCTTCGAATGAGACTATAAACCGAGGTTCCGTGTGTGAACGCACGCATAACATCTTGCACACTCGTAAAATCCCATCACCAACTCTCGGAAGAGAAGGCCAGTTTGGCCGTTGGTATGGATGACACGTTACACATAGCATGCACCTTCCCCGAAGTTGGAGTATGGCTGCCTTTAATGGTGGGATAAAAAAAAAACTGGTCATACACACAAAACTCCACTCCCTTTGTTGGGTAGATGGGATTAATCCTTGACAGTCTACACAGTGGGTGTCCGGAGGAGTATCAGCCTGCGTACGTAGGAAAAAAAGAATACTAACGAAAGGAGGGATGGAAGTGTGATACAGAAGAAGAAGAGGGGAGGCCGGGGGGGTGGGTGGGGGGGATTCAGTGGGCAATGTGGAGCTCATAATCCGGTGGATGAAACCACACCGTGTTGATTTCAAAGTGAGGGGACTGCAGGCGGAAATTGAACCAAATCAAAAAGAAACAAATTGTCGTTATTCCACCGGACAAAACGGACAAACAAATCACAGCACAAAACACGACGCGTTTCGACCTCCCTTTCAGGCAAGATCAACACTATTCAGGACGATGAAAACGAAGAACGGGCAATCGTTTGCGTTTTGTTATGCCATTTGTTTGTCTCTTTTGTTCCGAGCCGAATAATAATAATCTGTTGTTGTTGTTGTTGTTCTTTGTTTAATTTTACGCCAAGTTTATGTAACTCACTGTTGTGCCTGCGAAGGGTCATACAGTCTTCATACAGTCTGTCTGTCGCTGTGAGACATCCTTCCTTCAGTGCTGTTGTTGCGATCACCGTCGCTCAGTTTGTACTTGCGCTCATGCGCGCGCTCACTCACTCGCGCACACAAATTTGATGAATATGTCAATTTCAGTGAAAACACGTTCAAATGAGAGAGAGAGAGAGAGAGAGAGAGAGAGAGAGAGAGACAGACAGACAGACAGACAGACAGACAGACAGACAGAGCGCATACACATGCACACACATAACCACACACACGCACGCACGCACGCACGCACGCACGCACGCACGCACGCACGCACGCACGCACACACACACACACACACACACACACACACACACACACACACACACACACACACCAAGATGTAGTCGTACAGAAGCGAAGGCGAAGTTTATCAACGAATTTTTTTTTCCCAAGAAATATTAGAATATGCTGCCAGAAATCACGGTAAAAACTGTCATAAGAGTTTTTTTTTCGTCCTTTTTTTTACTTCTTCAGAAAAACACAAAATAATGCTCACGTACATAGGTGGCCGTCTCCATACTAAATTCTTGAAGTAATAAGAGCTGTCATATTGGTGCGTTTGTGTTGAGAATTACCGGGGCACACACTGGCAATATCTCCAGAGGTGTTGGCCCTGGCAATATCTACAGAGGTAATGGTGTTGTCCATATCTACAGAGGTATTGGTCTTGGCAATATCTACAGAGGTATTGGTCTCGGCAAAATCTACAGAGGTGTTGGTCTCGGCAAAATCTACAGAGGTGTTGGTGATGGTAATATCTACAGAGGTGTTGGTGTTAGTAATATCTACAGAGGTGTTGTGTTGGCAATATCTACAGAGGTGTTGTTCTCAGCAATATCTACAAAGGTGTTGGTGTTGGCAATATCTACAGAGATGTTGGTGTTGGCAATATCTACAGAGGTGTTGGTGTTGGCAATATGTTCAGAGGTGTTGGTGTTGGCAATATCTACAGAGGTGTTGGTGTTGGCAATATCTACAGAGGTGTTAGTGTTGGCAATATCTACAGAGGTGTTAGTGTTGGCAATATCTACAGAGGTGTTGGTGTTGGCAATATCTACAGAGGTGTTAGTGTTGGCAATATCTACAAAGGTGTTGGTGTTGGCAATATCTACAGAGGTGTTGGTACTGACAATATCTACAGAGGTGCTCATGCTGGCAATATCTACAGAGGTGTTGGTATTGACAATATCTATAGAGGTGTTGGTGTTGGCAATATCTACAGAGGTGTTGGTACTGACAATATTTACAGAGGTGTTGGTGTTGGCAATATCTACAGAGGTGTTGGTGTTGGCAATATCTACAGAGGTGTTGGTGTTAGCAATATCAACAGAGGTGTTGGTACTGACAATATCTACAGAGATGTTGGTGTTAGCGATATCTACAGAGGTGTTGGTACTGACAATATCTACAGAGGTGCTGGTGCTGGCAATATCTACAGAGGTGTTGGTATTGGCAATATCTATAGAGGTGTTGGTGTTGGCAATATCTACAGAGGTGTTGGTACTGACAATATTTACAGAGGTGTTGGTGTTGGCAATATCTACAGAGGTGTTGGTACTGACAATATCTACAGAGGTGTTGGTGTTGGCAGTATCTACAGAGGTGTTGGTACTGACAATATCTACAGAGGTGTTGGTGTTGGCAGTATCTACAGAGGTGTTGGTGTTGACAATATCTACAGAGGTGTTGGTGTTGGCAATATCTACAGAGGTGTTGGTGTTGACAATATCTACAGAGGTGTTGGTGTTGGCAATATCTACAGAGGTGTTGGGACTGACAATCTCTACATTGGTGTTGGTGTTGGCAATATCTACAGAGGTGTTGGTGTTGGCAATATCTACAGAGGTGTTGGTGTTGGCAATATCTACAGGTGTATTTGCGTCGTCAATATCTAGAGGGGTGTTGGTGTTGGTATTAGCAGTATTAATGGATGGGGGGGGGGGGGGGGGAGTTGGTGTTGACAGTATTTAGAGGAGCTGTGGCGTTGTTAATATCTAAAGAGGTGCTGGTGCTGGAGTTTTGAGATCTGTCGATGCAAGCTGTAGCACAGCCGTTACGTTCAATCTTCATTTGAGCAATAAACTACACGATGCAGATGAAGTCACACGAATATGAAAGTTTAATTAATGGTAAATTAGATATACAGAGCATTCCTGTACAATATAATCTCGTATCCTCCTCCTCTCACTCCATTTCCCCATCCCCCGAAAATGAAAAAATCAGACACAAATTGCAGTTGTGGTAAAGAAAAACAAAAAATCAAATATATTTGTTTCTGTATTTCTTATGGTGAACACACATGCGCAAACAAATTTGTAAGACATTTCCGATGTAAAAAAAAACCCACAGCCCTCTCAGAGAGAAAGAGAGAGAGAGAGGGAGAGACAGACAGACAGACAGACAGACAGACAGACAGACAGACAGACAGACAGACAGAGACACACACATGTAGGCGTCTCCGATTGTCTCCACCTGCAAGGAGTGGAAGAGAGAGAGAGAGAGAGAGAGAGAGAGAGGAGAGAGAGAGAGAGAGAGAGAGAGAGAGAGAGGAGAGAGAGGCCAAGAAATAGAATGTTCATTATGATCGACATGTCCAGTTAGCAAAATAATGGGATGGTTATTTAGAGCTTTTCCATTAAATACTTGTTATTCGACGGTTTGAAACATTATAAGCCCTTCTTATTTTTCAAATACAAGGAAATTTACTTGCAGTAAAGCACCCCAATACGCAAGACAGAGACTTTGTTGAATACGGGAGAGAGAGAGGAGAGAGAGAGAGAGAGAGAGAGAGAGAGAGAGAGAGAGAGAGAGAGAGAGAGAGAGAGAGGAGGGTACACTGAATACCTACAAGTTTCACATACTATCTCCAGCGCTATGTCAGCCCTGATCTGGCTCTTTGCAGTTGGCTGGGCTATAAGCAACATCACATCACCTTACCTTACCTTATCAGCACTATGTCAGCCCTGATCTGGCCCTCTGCAGTCGGCTAGGCTATAAGCAGCATTACCTTAACTTACCAGCGCTACGTATGAAAGAACTCGCCGACGCCGTGTTCGCTGAGATGGTCCACTTGCTAACCCTTTCATCGTTTTCCCCGGAGCGTTCCTCACCATCCACAAACTTCACTCACAGTCAACGTTCGTGGTTTGAAGTCGAATGAATCCATTGTATGGCAAAGACGTGAAACTGGTCACAGGACAGTACGCAGTCATACAGCGTCCAGTACGGAAGTAATCACGGAGAGCTCAAATTAAGCTTCAGACTGATGAATACACACGCAGGCGACGAAAGTGGCCAAACTGGTCAATATTCCGCTCCCAGTGATCAGCCGAGAGTGAAAATCGTGAAGTGCAAAGTGATCCAGTCAATGGCCTGCCCCGGAGGTCTAACAATAGCACTGCCGGGACATGTCATTACTGGAGAGCAGACAGAGCTATTAACAGGTCCTTCCCTCACAGGTTTTACCCAAAGCGCCAGTACAGGGGGGATAATTCACTCTTCAGACCCTCAGACTTCAACGCTCGGTTCAGACCCTACAGATGGTACATCTCTGAATGTGCGACATCGCCAAACGTCTGGAGACTCGGCGAAAAGGTTCAGGAGACGGATGGTCCTTGTAAAAGGGAACCGGCATCTGATGTCAAGGGCCACCCCCGCATCTTGCTGGTGGTGAACACACCACGTGTCTCCTGGTCACGTTTTGCACAATCCTCGGCGCTCGTGTGTAATTGCCAGTGTTCACGGAACTGTACAAAATTCAAGTGTCTACCGTTTCATCGAAATTCTCACAGGCTGTTCATCCAAATGGTATCTGTAGAGCGACATAAAGACGTTATTATCTGTGCTGCATGGGAAGAACAGATATGGCAGTGAACAATAAGAACAGATTTCTTTTGTGATCTCTAGCGACATTCACCTTGTTTGTATTGAAGGCGAAGTGGTCTTTAAACAGAACGAAGCAGACTCAGTGATTGGGTTGTTTTAACTTTCTCATCGCTGTTCGTCTCCGTCTGTTTCTTTTGCGTATGTTCTGCGTAATCCATGTTCCTGTAGAGTTGATGTAGTGTGCAAAAGGTTGCGTAACACGTGGACTTCGCTAGGCTGTAGCCCAATGCGTGAAAAAATCCCAGATATTCTGTGTAGACACCAGACTGGACGGGTACACTAAGCAGAGTACATTGATTCAAAATACAAACAAACAAAAAAAATGAAACACCACTTCTCAATCCCCTTAAGACCTTTTTTCACGTTGAAAGCAAAACAAAAAATCCAACATGTCTTAAGAGCTAGAAGTGATTAGGGAACTGTTCTCTAGTATTACTGCTGGTCTCCCCCCCCCCCCCCCCCCCCCCTTCCCCCCCCAACATTCCAAAATCTGAAAATATAGGTCCTCTGGCTGGTCAATACTCTTCACGGAGTGTTGACACTGTTGCCGTATCATTCAGTTCTTTATCAGACGAGGGACTCAGTTTCAGCAGGACATCACCATTGTCCTTGTTCCCATCCAGGATGAGGTGTGTAACAAAGAGAAAGAGGCCGAACCAGAGATGGTCTTCGCTTCATTGTCGCGTTGTGCGTCGCCAAGTTCACGTTTTGCGCAAAATTGTGTGTGAACTGCGAAGGAGCATAAATGGCAAGAATCGCACAGGCTACAGATAGTTTTGTAAACTTCCTCGCGAACGCTGTTTGTTAAGATCACTGTTTACCTGTTGTCAGGTCTCTCTTTGTGTTAGCACTCTGGTGGGAGATAGAGTGAGAATGAGAGAGATGCGCGCATGCGCGCGTGCGCATGCGTGTATGTGTGTATGCCTGTGTGTGTGTGTGTGTGTGTGTGTGTGTGTGTGTGTGTGTGTGTGTGTGTGCGTGCGTGTGTGTGCGCGCGCAGGTGCTCGTGTGCGTGTGTGCGAGTGAGCGAGCACTCTGGTGGGAGATGTGTGTGTGTGTGTGTGTGTGTGTGTGTGTGTGTGTGTGTGTGTGTGTGTGTGTACGTGGTGCGTCGTGGTGCGTGTGTGTGTGTGTGTGTGTGTGTGTGTGTGTGTGTGTGTGTGTGTGATATAACCAATGATTTTATCGAAATTGATTCTGTCTGATTTGGAGTGGAACTGGATGGACATGTATCAGTGAAGACGGACTGGCTAAAAATGGTTTGCGTTAAACGTGACTGTGCGTAACGTAATTGGGTGAAATGTGATGAAGCGAAACGGAGTTGGGTGAAACGTGACTGGGCGATTAGGTGAAACGTGTTTGTGCAAAACGGAACTGGGTGATTGGATTAAGTGTATTTGGGTGAAATGTGCTTGGGCGAAACAGAATTAGGTGAAACGTGACTTGCTTAAAATGTACTTGGGTGAAACGTGTCTGTGCGAAACGGAATTGGGTGAACCGTAACTGGATAAAATGTATTTGAATGAAACGTGTTGGGGCAAAACGAAATCGGGTGAAACGTAATTGGATTAATTGTATTTGGGTGAAGCGAAATCGGGTGAAACGTAATTGGGTTAAATGTATTTGGGTGAATGTGTTTGCACGAATGAAATCGGGTACAACGTGATTGGATGAAATGTATTTGGGTGACACGTGTTTGGGCAAAACGAAATTGGGTGAAACGTGATTGAATCAAAAGTATTTGGGTGAAATGTGTTTGCACGAATGAAATCGGGTAAAACGTGATTGAATTAAATGTATTTGGGTGAAACATATTTAGACGGAAACGAAAATTGGGGAAACGTAACTGGGCGAAACGTAATTGGGTGAAACGGACTGGGTGAAATGTACTTGGCTGAAACGCGACTGGGCGAAACGTAATTGGTTGAAACGTCATTGGGCAAAACGTAGTTGGTTGAAACGTAATTGGGCAAAACGTAATTGGTTGAAACGCGAATGGGCGAAACGTAATTGGTTGAAACGTTGTGCACCAGTTCTGACGGGTGCGGCTGAAGAAGAATAACCGAAAGGACATCGCTGACACCTGCTTTAACCGTACGTCCCACCTTCGGCCCGAACATAGTATGTCTCTACCTCTTCCCAGGAACATATGCTTTGACATTTCGTTCTCCTGTCAGTATGATGACATAAAAACCATGGCGTCAGTCTCAACCAAACTTGGTCGAGAAATAGAAAATGACCCACTAACGACGGTGTAAAATGTTGGTGCAGATCTGTGTAGCGGATCTGGATCAAACGGCTGGATCAACGATCCGTGATGCAAGATTATCACCAATTTCCCCCTACACATGAACACTGTGAAGTTGGTCTATAAATTAATAACTAACAATGAAGACTACATTTTCGTGGAATGATCAGCTTTGCAGTGGTATAAAAGTTGAATTTTGTAATTTTTTTTTTTTTTCCATATCCTTTTAAAAAGTACATGGGAATGAACTCTTTCAATTTCTACCCATTATTACTTCCCCCTAGCGCGGAAAGTACTTCTCTTTTCATTCATGAACTGACTCAAACGACCATACCCAGGATTTAGTCAAACTTTATAGCGGTCTGTGTTCTCCTGAGTGCTCTTCTCGTTTCCATGATTTGCTGCAGCCGATAAGTTTGTGCTGGGTCTAAAAAGAACACTGACCATCCACACAAAAAACAACAACAACAACAACAAAGAAAACAACTGTGGAAGAACTGTCTCCACACTTCTCACGATCTTTGTGAGCTTCGGTGTTATGACTGAGAAGATTCGAACTCTTGTTCTTGGACACTTCAGTGAGGTGGAAGTTGAGTGAAGATAACCAGCAGCCGTGGCGAAGTGGTTAGCGTCGTGGACTCCCGGCTGGGAGGTCGTGGGTTCGAATCCCATCAGTCATGTTGGGTTTTTCTGCCCCGACCGGCTCCTACCCAGAGTTGAGTTTGCTACGGGCTCAGCTGGGAAGACTGGGATCACACAGTCGAGTTTCATCCACTTAACGGATGCGTCTCTGAGAGTGGTGCTCAAATTTCCTGACCAACACTGCAGGTATCTGTATCTCTCGGGCCTGGTTGACGCCGGGATATATCATGAAAGGAAGCGTACGTAGAGTACAGCCCTGTCATGCAGTCTCAGACCAGAATGGAAATCCGTAGCATCATCTTCATCATCCTCATTCTCATCGATCAGCATAAAATTTATTTACAAAAAAAAGTTGAGTGAAGATATGTGACAAGACAACATTTTTGGTGCTGATCAATTAGTGAATCGGTCCGGACAGGAAAAAAAAGATTGACTCTTGTAAATGGAGGCAAGCGATTCACGGATCTATACTCTATGGCTGTTGCGACGGTCCCAAAACAAAAACGTGTCTTTTTTTTCAAACACTTTCAATTTCAATCGTCTCTCCACATCATCGCTGTCTCATTCCTTCAAAGATTTGTAGATCATCGAATCGAAAGTTCGAAAAACACCGTGTAGCTTAACCAGTAAATGGTTACTCTGGAACATTCGACAGTTATGACGTAGCACAGGTAGTAAAATCCATGGAACTTTCTTGAAGGATCGAGTTATGACCAATCAAAACGCGCGGAACATTCAAGAGAATTTCTGGAAGCTTCTGGCACTTTTTACCTCATTCTAGTACCTCAAAGAGATCCCCGGAATCATTGGGGAGTTAATGCGTGCGACATTTGGTAAACAAACATTACATCAAACTAAAGCGAAACCCAGGACATGCAGTTCAGAATTGATCGATGACCATCATAAATGAAACTGGACTGTTTGTATTACAGGGGCACAGACAATGCGCGCAGACCTTTGTTCTTTTTTGTTTTATAACTTAAACACACACACACACACACACACACACACACACACACACACACACACACACACATACACACATACACACACACACACACACACACACACACACACACACACACACACAGAAAGAGACACACAGACAGATAGAGAGAAGGGGTGGAGGGGGGTGGAAGGACGGGGGAGGGGGGGGGTTGATAGGGGGGGGGGGGGTCAAGGTCGTGGGCATCGGGATCGTGTCCGACTTGATTGTTGGCACGTTTGTACACTGCTGTTCCTGCCGAAGAACCGATGTATTAATCAATACTCTGTCTGTCTGAATGTCTATCTGTCTGTCTGTCTGTCTGTCGTCTGTCTGTCTGTCTGTCTCCCTCTCGCTGTTTACTATAACATCAGCGAAATGCAGGCTTTTATGCTGTCTGTTTTTCTGTCTGTCTGTCTGTCTGTCTGTCTGTCTGTCTGTCTGTCTGTCTGTTCTCTCTCTCTCTCTCTCTCTCTCTCTCTCTCTCTCTCTCTCTCTCTCTCTCTGTAACATCTGCGGAATGCAGTCTGTTATGCTGTCTCTCTGTCTGTCTGTCCGTCTTCTCTCTCTCTCTCTCTCTCTCCTCTCTCTCTCTCTCTCTCTCTCTCTCTCTCTTCTCTCTCTCTTTCACCATATTTTTTTCCTTTCATAGTTCATGTGGGGCTTTTGCCATACTTGAATATAATGATCGTCTGAATCTGTGTCTCCCTCTGTCTGTGTGCGTTGGAGCACGTGTGTCATGCATGCATTTCGCGCGCGCGCGTGTGAGTTGTGTGTGTGTGTGTGTGTGTGTGTGTGTGTGTGTGTGTGTGTGTGTGTGTGTGTGTGTGTGTGCTGGCGCTCGGTGTGCAGAGTGAGAGACAAACAGACAGACAGAGATAGAGACAGAGAGAGCGACAGAGCACAGACACAGAGAGATCTGTTTTATTAACTGTACTTTCACTTCAGTGGCACGACTCTTACGCCGCTCATTGCGCTTCCCCGTTCACAGCCACACCCAGGCTGTCCCACCGCAGACCAAGCACCGGCAATCCACAGGGAGCAGTCAGTATCCAGTTATCGTCAGGAAACCCACCAAGGGAGACACTGCACTGCGAACGAGTCATTTTAGACGGGTTCAGTGGTGCCTACTCTGATCCAACATACACAGAACACACCCACTAAGCCTCCTACTGACGAGAATGATTGCTTAATCATGGAACCAGCGTGAGTAAGCCGGCTCGCCCTCCAGGTGGGTGTCTCCACGTCTGTCCAGCGAGAGTCCCCATGGTTTTTATCGATAACCGCAACCTCTACACGAATTCACCAAGAGTACAAGCAGGGAGAAGGAAATAAACGCTGAGGTTGTTACAAAGAGCGGGGAATGACGATCCAGATTGACCGAGACTTTGTCAAATGCTGAACTATGAGGATGAGGATGAACTATGAGGATGAGGATCATGAAGATGATATATGCTGTGGAGTTTCATGTTGGTGGGAGACCACGTGACAGGGCTGTACTCTACACTTCCTTTTACAACCTATCCCGGCGTCAACCAGGCCCGAGAGATACAGATACCTGCAGTGCTGGTTAGGAAATTTGAGACGCGTCCATTAAGTGGACAAAACCCTGGGTGAGAGCTGAACAATCCCACGAATACATGGGTCGGATGGGAATCGAACCAACGATCTGCCAGTCCGCAATTTATCCTTTGAAGACCCGCATTCACATTTATCAGTCGTTTTACCAATTCCTGACGGAAATTATATATTTGTTCTCTAACTTTTCTGAAACAGATTCATTAAACTGCGCACTTGTACAAATACATGTTTTAAAATCATCACAACGTGTTTCAAACGCACGCTTTCTTGTTATCCTAAACACTATCTTCAAGTATGTATGCTGTGTGCAGAATTTCACCAGCGAAGTCTCCAGTTGCATACAGAAATATAGGTCCACCAACGTGTTCTGTGCAGCTGGTAAGCGGGGGCACAGACTCGACACGGTAGTGATTGAAGCGATGACGCTGTTTCTGCCAATTGACTGGCGATTCATCAAAGAGAGAGAGAGAGAGAGAGAGAGAGAGAGAGAGAGAGAGAGAGAGAGAGAGAGAGGGTGAACAGAATTCTCTTTGACATAGTAGTTGCATGATTCATTCGATCAGTTCGATCTTACCTCCTGCCATCATGAGGTATTATTGTTCTTGTGC
>CM065736.1:37359834-37394834 GCA_033310375.1 Conus canariensis
GTACTCTCTCTCTCTCTCTCTCTCTCTCTCTCTCTCTTGTGTGTGTGTGTGTGTGTGTTTGTGTGTGTGTGTGTGTGTGTGTGTGTGTGAAATTATAATCTAGTGAATTATTCACTTGCTTGTTTCATTGTTCTAATTCATTTATTCATCCCTTATCGGTCTTGATCTTCATAATGTTTCATACACTAATTTTGTCACAACCATGTGTGTGTTCATTTTGTTTGTTTGATGTTCGTGTATCAGCGGTTTTTTTTTTTTTTTTTTTTTTTAGTTGATTCTCTTGTTTTAAATAGTATTTATCTCTGTTTTAAATGTAATCCCAAAAAAAATCTTTCGTTTACTTATATGTATATTTGTTTATTTATTCGTTTGGTAACTGTTGATATGAATTATTTTTATGTATTCGCTCTTTTTCTACGAACGATATTTCCTGTTAAAAGTACAGCTAAAGAAACGATACTGATCCGCCATTCCGTTCTCCAATGATTTCCAATAAACAGGAGTTTCCAGATATCTAGACCACATACATTGACCTGCTTCCCTCCCGACTATGATCTCATCACATCATCAGGAGAGGTAAAGGAAGGCCGGTGGGGGTAAAGTCCAGGGAGTGCGGGAGAGGTGGGGGTTGTAGGAGGAGGAGGAGGAGAGCAAGCCGATGGGTAATTAGGATAATGACATTAGTCATGAGATCATTAACGATGTATGATGAGGGAGTGGTGTTTCTGTCAACTATGCTACTCGTGCACTGCCTCTGATTCATGACTTCTCAGACTTTTACTCTTGCGCTTTAGTACTGGTAACTTAATTACTGTTTCCTGCGTTAAAGTCGTCGTATGCCCCATTATTTGGTTTTCTTCTTGTTTTGGGTAGTCTGTGACATACCGTTGGGGGTATGTGAAAGAGAGGTTGTTTACCTGTACTTTTATTCGTGGCTATCATCCTCATCTTCAGGATCAGCTTCACTGAAACTGTTGTTCTCTCTCTCTCTCTCTCTCTCTCTCTCTCTCTCTCTCTCTCTCTCTTCTCTCTTCTCTCTGCTTCTGTCTGTCTGTCTGTCTGTCTGTCTGTCTTCTCTCTCTCTCTCTCTCTCTCTCTCTCTCTCTCTCTCTCTCTCTCTCTCTCTCTCCTCTCCACCACCTACTCCTTCGATAGCCACGCACTTTAAGATATGAAGCTGAACTGCGGTTTAATTTTTTCTTTGTGTCACGCTGTGTTAAGTAAGTTAATAACATAATATACCGTAGTATTTCTAATCCGTTTGGATTGAACCGTATTTTGGCGAGCAGAAATGCAAGAGTCAAAAGAAGCTTATTATTTGTTGAACAAGTTCGTAGTGGGGAGAAACAAGAGCAGGATAACAATTCCTCCGTCATTATTAAATGACTTGGCAAAGATTGAGAGAAAGAAAAGAAAAACAGGAGGGGGGGGGGGGGGGGGTTGCAGGGGAAGAAGGGAACAGAGAATGCAAAATCTGGGAAATATATAATATCATAAACATCAAATCCTTCACTGGCAGCATATGGGAGCCATTGTAACCCATCTTGACGACAGAACTATTCGCCTGCTCCGAGGCCTTTCGACCGCTGGATCGGACGTGTCAGGGAGGCACGGCTGATTGTGTCTGTGGTCCCTTGGCATCAAATAGAGATATACCACAGTCTACAATTCGGTGGTATTCTCACCACCAAAGGTTCGAAAACGGAATCCAACTTATCATTTTACAACGAAAAAAAAAAAAAGAGAGAAAGAACAACAACAACAAAAAAGGACACGTGCTGAATCTTCAAGAAACACTTTACAGACAAATTTACCCACAATCTCCATTGTTCTCATCTGTGGTAGAACCAAGCATTACATTTTATTTTCATTCTGTCGCTATACAATTTTTGTGTGTGTGTGCAGTATATGTCATCGGTGAATGTATTCAATAACTAGCCAGCAAAACGTTAAACGTATGCTATTTTTCTCCATTTGCATGCACAGTGACTGTATCTCTGTATCTGCATGCACATTGTCTGTGTCTGCATGCACGCTGTATCTGTGTATTTGCATGTGCACTGTTTGTTTTCTCTGTATCTGCATGGACATTGTCTGTATCTCTGTATCTGCATGGACATTGTCTGTATCTCTGCATCTGTATGCACACTCTCTGGATATCTGTATCTGCATCCACACTGTCTGTGGCTCTGTATCTGCATGCACACTGGCTATATCTCTGTAGCTGTATGCACACTGTCTGTGTCTCTGTATCTGCATGCACACTGTCTGTGTCTCTGTATCTGCTTGCACACTGTCTGTATCTGTATGCACACTGTCTGTAACTCTGTTTCTGCATGCATACTCTCTTTATCTTTGTATTTGTATCTGCGTGTACACAATCTGTATCTCTGTATCTGCATGTAAACTGTCTGTATCTCTGTATCTGCGTGCACACTGCATTTCTGTATCTGAATGTACATTATCTGTATATCTGTATCTGCTTATGCATTGTCTGTATATCTGTATCTGAATGCACATTGTCTGTGTATCTGTATCAGCATGCACATTGTCTGTATATCTGTATCTGAATACACATTGTCAGTATATCTGTATCTGCATGCACATTGTATCTCTGTGTCTGAATGCACGTTGTCTATAAAATCTGTATCTGCATGCACATTGTCTGTATATCTGTGTCTGAAGGTTCTCGTGAGGATGCGGGGGCCTCTTTCCTTATAAATACCAAACTGTGCTGTAGCTTCCTCACTCTCTTAGGCTCGGCTTGGTTGTGTGTAACAACTCTATTTGTGTCATTCTTTACTGTCGTCCAATCTTCTTCTGCCTGTTTAGACTGTTCTCATGTTTCAGTTCTGCAACTCTATATACATTTGACTGGCGACTGCGTTTGCCAATTTGGACATCGAGATGACAACAGCAACTCTGCTGTAGAGACTGGAGACTGTGTTTGCCATTGTGAAGATTTAAATAACAACAACAACAACAACAACAACAACAACAACTGTTCTATGTGCCCGAAAACAGCGTGTTCCATTATTGGACATTCAGATAACAACAAGTCCGTTGTACATGATCGAAGACAGTGTTTACCATTATGGACATTCAGATAACAACAAGTCCGTTGTATATGATGGAAGACAGTGTTTACCATTATGGACATTCAGGTAACAACAAGTCCGTTGTATATGATGGAAGACAGTGTTTACCATTATGGACATTCAGATAACAAGAAGTCCGTTGTATATGATGGAAGACAGTGTTTACCATTATGGATATTCAACCAAGAACAGTTCTATTTCATGTGACCGAAGACAGAGTGTATCCGGGAATCCCCTCGAAGAATCGGTCCTTAAATGAGACCTATTATACATAATGATAATTATGAAGTAGGATGGTAATTTGTATACATGATGATAATTGCGACACAGAAATATACCTAGATACGTGATCAACATTAACTGTAGTAATGATAATGACGAGACAATTACATGTGATAATCACCGTGACGTGGAAAACATCATGTGCTATGTGTAGAGATATGACGTATGGCTCTCACGGGGTAACCCAGACTTTCCTGGTCTTTCAGCTCAACAGAAATTATCAAAAGGCAGCTGGGTAGTCTGTTAGTACACCTTGCTGTTGTTTGTTTGTTTTGTTTTGTTTTCAAATGAAAATCGTTTCAGTAAAACAAGACTGTTCGCTTTGTTTTTGTTTTTGAATCAATCATTTCAGTAACACAAATGTGTTGGCTTTTTTTGTTTTTAAATCTATCGCTTCAATAAAACAGAGTTCAAAGTGGCTTCATGGTGAGTACCACGTGATCGCTCGGCATCAAAACATCTTCTCAGTGGATGCTGGGATTAATACATTAAGCACACACATTTCATTGTGGACACTATGTTTACCTTGTTCACAGATGCTAGATCTGATGTGATTTTCTTTTCATTTCGTAAAAGATTTTTGTTGTTGTTGTTGTTGTTGTTGTTGTTGTTGTTGTTGTTGTTGCACCAGCCCTATGGTGATTATGTTTTCATTCACGTGTGTGTGTGTGTGTGTGTGTGTGTGTGTGTGTGTGTGTGTGTGTGTGTGTGTGTGTGTGTGTGTGTGTGTGTGTGTGTGTGTGTGTGTGTGTGTGTGTGTGTGTGTCAGCACGATTAGGCTTGCCTTGCGCGCGCACAGGTGTTGCATCTGATGTAATTTTCTTTTTATTTTGATAGGATTTTTTGTTTCATCAATGCAATGGCGGTTACCTTTTCTTCCACGTCTGTCTGTTTGTTTGTTTGTTTGTTTGTCTGTCTGTCAGCGCGATCAGGCTAAAACAATTGAATTCATTTTTAACAAAACTTGGTGGAAAGATGAAATATATATCTAAGGAACGAAGTTGTTAAATTTTGGGTCCAAGTGGATCCAGGATTTTTTTTTTCACTTCGTTTACCATTGCGAAATAGAACACTTTTCGACATTGTCGTAATTTTCAAAGTATTCATGGAGAGGATGTACTAAATTTCTAAAGTATTAAGGGGGTGGGTGGGTGGGTGGGGATCTCAATGCAAAAGAATCAGGTCTGTTAGATGGATTAATACGTAAGAACCTGTAAGATTCAGTGCGGATCCGAATTATAACCAGCATCCATGAACGTGGAGAGTATGAGGGGCATTTGTTCAGTCAAGGGGCAATAACGCATTGAGGTAGCCACCTCCAGCTATCACCCCAGTAGTAGCTGAGACAATGATGAGTTAGACAGGCAAAATAGTTTAAACAGATCTGCGAGAGCAGTAGAGTAACCGAAGATCCGGTCAGGGTTTGATTGAAGTTGATTGTTCGACGTTGGCTGTAGTCTGCGTTCTCCTGAGTGATTTTCACGTTAGGTTCCTTTTCTCACCTCCCCCCCCCCTCCCCCCATCTTGTTTACGTCGCCCTACAAAAATACGCACAATAATATAAACCTTTATATGAGCATACAGAAGCACAGAGTTCGAGAGGTACCAAACACATTTAATCCGTCTCAGAGTGAGGTGACTGCAGGCGGACACCGAAACAAACTTCAAAGAAAAATTGTCTGTCTTGAAATGTTGTTCGTCTCTTTCGTTAGACGCAACAGTAATTTTCCTTTTTTTTAAGTTTGTCACATTGGATCAGCCAAAGTAAAAATTTAAAAAAAAAGAAAAAAAAGAAAAAAAAAAGTATCCAATCGTCAACTGACGGCACAGGCACTAACTAAAGGGGTCGACGGCACCGCGGAAGAATTCGATGGACAAGCTATCAACGGAAAGGGGGTGGGTGGAGGGGAGGAGGAGGGAAATGCTTGTATGAAATTGTCTTCGTAAGGGGCGCTTGAAGTCGCCGTCCTGAAAGCAGCGGCTGAAATATAGCCTATTCTAATGGGGGCGAGTCGATTCCCGTGGGGGGAGGGGGGGGGGGAGCGAGGGCGAGAGGCCCGGTTACTGGCCTTTCTGGCGGTAAACTGTATGTGGGCTTTAGACAGTTGATTTTATATGAACCAATGAGAATGGTCGCTGGTATGTCATCCCTCGGAAGTCTTGCTTGGTTCTTGACCGTCAAATTTCTGTACCCTGCTGTCAATCAAACGGAAAAAAAAAACGCTCTCAACCAATGACCTGCACTGCAATTCCACTATGCGACACTCACATCAAAATACGTTTTACTTCCCGAGAAAGGCACGGTCTTTGCTTTAACTTTCTTGCACGTACTGTCAACAAGACGTGGAAAGCTTTTTGCAGTCTTAGAAGCTTCGCGGGTGTTTTAAAGCTTCCGTCCGTTCCCCATCTTCGTGTTTACTCTTAACTGGAGCCTCCAGGGATTTTGTTCCATGCCCAGCTGTGCTCCAAGCATAGTTCTGTGATTTTCTGAACATGAAAGTCCAGGAAACTGGAGTCAAACTATGGTAAAAAGGTCATCTGCAAACCGGCAATGCTGTCAAAACGAATGCTTGTCAAGAAGACGCACAACCACAGCCCAAACCACATCATCTGCAAACTTCATTAAAGAAAGAACCGTTACAATCAAGACACAGGTACAGACAGACGTACATGCAAAAGGACAGACACAGGTAATAACAGACACAGAGACAGACACCTGGATTAAAAACAGACACGGGGACGGACACAGGTAAAGACACAGGTACATACAGACTCAGGGACAGACACAAGTACCGAGATATACACACGTATATACAAACATGGAGAAAGACAAATATACAGACAGACACAGGGACAGATGTATAAGTAAAGATAGGTACATAGACACAGATACAGAGAGACGTAGGGACAGACACATATACAGATACTCACAGACACAGAGACAGACACAGAGACAGACACAGAGACAGACACAGGTACAGACAGACATACATACATACATATACGGCAACAGGCACAGGGACAGAGACATGGACACAGACAGGTACATGGACACAGACACAGATACAGACTGACACAAGAACAGAGAGACGCAGGTGCAGACAGGCGCATAGACAGAAAAACAAAGGTGCAGACAGGCGCATAGACAGAAAAACAAAGGTGCAGACAGGCGCATAGACAGAAAAACAAGGTGCAGACAGGCGCATAGACAGAAAAACGCAGGTGCAGACAGGCGCATAGACAGAAAAACGCAGGTGCAGACAGGCGCATAGACAGAAAAACAAAGGTGCAGACAGGCGCATAGACAGAAAAACGCAGGTGCAGACAGGCGCATAGACAGAAAAACGCAGGTGCAGACAGGCGCATAGACAGAAAAACGCAGGTGCAGACAGGCGCATAGACAGAAAAACCAGGTGCAGACAGGCGCATAGACAGAAAAACGAGGTGCAGACAGGCGCATAGACAGAAAAACCAAAGGTGCAGACAGGCGCATAGACAGAAAAACAAAGGTGCAGACAGGCGCATAGACAGAAAAACGCAGGTGCAGACAGGCGCATAGACAGAAAAGCAAAGGTGCAGACAGGCGCATAGACAGAAAAGCCAAGGTTCAGACAGGCGCATAGACAGAAAAACGCAGGTGCAGACAGGCGCATAGACAGAAAAACGCAGGTGCAGACAGGCGCATAGACAGAAAAACACAGGTGCAGACAGGCGCATAGACAGAAAAACAAAGGTGCAGACAGGCGCATAGACAGAAAAACAAAGGTGCAGACAGGCGCATAGACAGAAAAACAAAGGTGCAGACAGGCGCATAGACAGAAAAACAAAGGTGCAGACAGGCGCATAGACAGAAAAACAAAGGTGCAGACAGGCGCATAGACAGAAAAACAAAGGTGCAGACAGGCGCATAGACAGAAAAACGCAGGTGCAGACAGGCGCATAGACAGAAAAACGCAAGGTGCAGACAGGCGCATAGACAGAAAAACGCAGGTGCAGACAGGCGCATAGACAGAAAAACAAAGGTGCAGACAGGCGCATAGACAGAAAAACAAAGGTTCAGACAGGCGCATAGACAGAAAAACAAAGGTGCAGACAGGCGCATAGACAGAAAAACAAAGGTGCAGACAGGCGCATAGACAGAAAAACAAAGGTGCAGACAGGCGCATAGACAGAAAAACAAAGGTGCAGACAGGCGCATAGACAGAAAAACAAAGGTTCAGACAGGCGCATAGACAGAAAAGCAAAGGTTGCAGACAGGCGCATAGACAGAAAAACAAAGGTTCAGACAGGCGCATAGACAGAAAAACAAAGGTCAGACAGGCGCATAGACAGAAAAACAAAGGTGCAGACAGACCAAGACAGAAAAACAGGTGCAGACAGCCACATAGCAAAAAAACCCTGCCAGAGATCAGTGTCGCATGACCAGGAAAACAAACGGCCGACATCTGAAGACCAGAAGAACAAGGTGCCGACGAAAGGCGCTAGACAGAAAAACAAAGGTGCAGACAGGCGCATAGACAGAAAAACAAAGGTGCAGACAGGCGCATAGACAGAAAAACAAAGGTGCAGACAGGCGCATAGACAGAAAAACAAAGGTGCAGACAGGCGCATAGACAGAAAAACGCAGGTGCAGACAGGCGCATAGACAGAAAAACGCAGGTGCAGACAGGCGCATAGACAGAAAAACGCAGGTGCAGACAGGCGCATAGACAGAAAAACAAAGGTGCAGACAGGCGCATAGACAGAAAAACAAAGGTTCAGACAGGCGCATAGACAGAAAAACAAAGGTGCAGACAGGCGCATAGACAGAAAAACAAAGGTGCAGACAGGCGCATAGACAGAAAAACAAAGGTGCAGACAGGCGCATAGACAGAAAAACAAAGGTGCAGACAGGCGCATAGACAGAAAAACAAAGGTTCAGACAGGCGCATAGACAGAAAAGCAAAGGTTCAGACAGGCGCATAGACAGAAAAACAAAGGTTCAGACAGGCGCATAGACAGAAAAACAAAGGTTCAGACAGGCGCATAGACAGAAAAACAAAGGTGCAGACGAACACAAGCACAGATATATACAGGTGCACACAGACACACCGATAAGGCCAAACACAACACCCTGCCGAGAGATCACCGTTGTACGCTGACCAGTGACAACAAAACGGCCGACTTCTGAAACTCAGCGGGATAGAACAATGGCCGACCGGAAACGCGCGTGAGACAAAGAGTGCAGATTAGCTGGCGGCGTAGGGATGATGAAAAGGGAGACAATCCGATACCCAGACAAAGAGAGAGCCTGGTATCATTGAATAGAATCTACCTACTGCCATTGATTCATTGGCTTTCACCGTCTCCGACAACCTCGCCGCTGCAATCTTGCTGGAGAGCAAAGAGACGGTCCTAACACTGGGAAAGAGCATGGGCCATTGAATTGGTAATGTTGCTTATAGCCCAGCTGACCGCAAAGGGCCATATCAGGGCTGTCACCACCTTGACGTCATTAAACAACAACAACAGCAACAACAACGGCAACAACCCCAACTCATTCATACATCCCTTTAAAATACAACTTCTAAAAAGACACTGGAAAGTTTGTTAAAAATCATTCTTCTGTGAAATCTTAGATAAGATGAAAAATGTTAAAATCCCTTTCAGGAATTCAAAGATCACTTCAGGTGGGACGTAAAAGAGAGCATGGACATGCCTTGACAATTGTTTCCCAGTTCCCGTGTACAGAAAGGTAACCTCGAGCAGTCTCGTTTCTGCTGAGTACCTAGGGTTTTAATGCACGTGACCCCCGAACCTGTGCACTGAACACCACTCCATCCTCCTCCATGTCGTCCTCCTTCCCCCAGCCTCCCCAGATCAGCAGCTATCTTCATATAGTCCGCACCTGTCTTCCCGCACTGACAATACATCTGTGTGGCCTGAACGTTACGTAACTTGCCACATTCTCTGACCTCTCTGCCCTGACCTATTCACTCCCTAGACTTACTACATAATCCATACACTTACCGCATATCCGTCTACCAGGACTTCATGTCTTCCTACATTGCCATGCGTCCCGATACTTACAATTTATCCCCCTACATTGACTTAATGTCTGATATCAGGTCTTCCCACACTGACCTCATATCTCCACATATCCCCACATTGACCTCACACAAATCAGTGTTGACAAAAAGATTACATGGTGTGTGTGTGTGTGTGTGTGTGTGTGTGTGTGTGTGTGTGTGTGGTTGCGCGCGCGCGCGCGCCGTGCGTGCGTGTAAGAATTAACTTGTTTTGCTTTCCTTATCAGCAGACTAAACATTTTCTTACCTTGTCTTGACCTTAGACAACGCCATTCAACAACATTATTTAATTCACCTTGAAAACTCTAACCAAAGTCAGGTTCAAACTAACGGTCCCTTTTCCTTCCCAGGTATTCGAAAAGTGATTCAGTTCTCGAGGCCTAACTGAAATCAGTTCAAAGATTTGAAAGGAACCACAGTCTGTAAACAGATACAACAAGCAGGTACGTAACCACCCCACGGTATACTTTCTCATTTTCTCTACCCCGTCAACCTTGTCAGGCTGTGCCAGTAAGACACTAGGCCTGTCATTGTTATTGCTTCTCTTACACAGATGAATGACTTGAGCTCCAGACGACAGCAGTGAACTTTGTCAATCCACGGGTCGTGTGCCCCATTTAGCGACAACAGGACTCCTTGAATTGAAGCTGATTTCATTCCTTCCTGTGGCCAAACGATGTATCTTGTTGGTGATATAAATAAAGCGAGCCACCGGGATTCGTATTGAAATGGCCGTTCTCTTGTTGTTTTATATAAAGAGAGTAAGCATTCGGTATTGATACTGAAATGACCGTTCTCTTATCATTTTATATAAAGAGAATGAGCCTCCGGCGTTGATACTGAAATGGCCGTTCTCTCTTAATGTTCAAGTTAGTATTTCAAGCAGAAGAGAAGGAACCATAATAAATGATTAAGCTTTGTCCTTATCGTTTTCAAGGACATAAAACTATTGAAGACGTATTGAACTGTGAAACCGAATCGAATATATATTTACATAAACTGGAATAAGATTTTCACACACACACACACACACACACACACACACACACACACACACACGCACGCACACTGCACGCACGCACGCACGCACGCACGCACGCACGCACGCACGCACCACACACACACACAGTAGTGGCACATTCAAAATTAAGTATCCACGACGTGTCTAACTTTGTCGGGTTAATGCTATGTCACGCGTCTGTTAAGTCTCGTCCGTGAGCCTCTCTTCCGAAATGGAGACACAAAACACGTTCATCTCAGTATGAATCCTGCACATCGTGGTCTCAAGGCCTAGCAGGTATGATGATGAATCATACATGGATTAGCCCGCATGCAGGGTCGCTTCACTAATGAAACTGAAAGTGGACATCCTAAGAGAAAACGTTGAATGGAAATATTCCATTTCTTATGCATTGGGTGTCATTCTGTGTATTAAACTTACAATAGGTCTTCGCATCGAAAACTTATCAGGCTGGTTCTTGTTCTTCTTCTGCTTCCTATATGCCGCCTGAGATGGTAAGTAAGAGGACCGGTGTGTAAGACGAAGTCCGCACTCCATAATACTGACCATGGCGATCCTCACAATTCTTTTTCCCCTGGGGCTTCATCAGACTGGAGAGTGATCTGACTTCTTACGGTGCGGAAGATGAAACAGCGCAGCAAAACGTGGGCAGGCATCGGTGAGCTATTACCGTACGTACCCCTGTATGAGATATTAATATTGTAGAGAGACGAGAGAGCACTTGACAATACCGTGTTGTGAGCCTTGAGAGGGTGACCTCCCGGATTCGGTCTACAGGCCTATTCAGCCGTCGCAATGTACCTCCAAGTCTCTGCTGCTTCAATACATCCACTACGCTCTGAAGATTTTGATACAAACCTACCATGGACAATAACGTGGAGTGGAGAATCAGAAATAGTCACGGAGGGAGCAGGACGTAGGGGGCTTCAGAACTGATAACCATTAACCTTGGAGAGACAGAGCATGAACAGCCTAAGAATATCTGACAATTGTTCAGGAAAATTAAACTCTAATGGTGCTACAGTCTGCGTAAAAGGTCACACGAATGGCCACGAAAGGATTCGCAATTTATGACAACATGATCACAAAGGACAGCAGAGGAATTCAGAATTAGTAAAAGCTGCCATTTAAAGAGCGGGTCATGAACGCGTTTGGACTGTGTGACAATTTGAACAGACGAACAGGGCTCACACAACAGGCTTCAGACTTTGTCCCAACTGTTCTTCTTGTTCTCAAGGTTGGTAGAGTGATGGTACGGAGTTCCGGCTTTATTTGAGCCCGTGTGACGGGTTGATTTCCTTCGACGTTTCCAGAGACGGCACTTCTTGGCACCAGCCTGGTTTGTGAAATGTAGACATGTGTAGCGTTGATCAGGAGAATTGATTACCACTCTGAAGGACATGACATGAATTAGACTGTACAATGTAATCCCAATTTTCCCATTTCAAACAGATAATCTTTACCTTACAGCAAATGAGGGCCCGTTTCAGTGCTAAACCAGCAAATCTAAAAACAATTCTTCAAAATATTGCAAAAAAAAAGTCAAAACCCCAAAAGCTAATACCCATTTTGCAGACGAAACCAAAAAAGAAAAACATTATCTGTGATGGATTTTGTTAAGGAAGGTCAAGGAAATAAAGCTGAATGGGAAGGGAACAAAACATCGTACAAAATGTTACAGAAACTGCCAAACATTGTTAACTAAAAAAAAAAATTCTGTAAAAAAAAAAGTCTCTCCCCCCACCCACCCCCCACCCCTACCCCCACATCCCTTCATTTGCGTTTTCAAATTTTGGCAGCACACCTCATGATATGTGTAACAACATTCAGAAATTCAGACGATGACTTTGCACTTTTATTGATAGTGAAAGTGCAATTAATAGAAAATAATTGAAAAAAAAATGCTCCAGTTCGTCGTTGGAATGGTGGCAGATGAACGGGCTAGAAGGATACAGATATGCTCACCAAAAACGCCATCCGTTAATGACTAGACAGTAAACAAAATATAACAAACTCTTCAGATTTTACTACACGTAAAATGGATGGGTGTGGCCACATGAGTTTCGAATGTTCCTCTTTAACTGCTCTCCTCATCAAACGATCTTGCAGTGGTGGACAAAGATACCTAGGAAAGAGGGAAAATGGTGCACAAATGAGCCAGCTGTCACAGAAGCTTCCAGACCTCACTCAGATACCGCAGCCATCCTTTATGAAGCGGCATTACTGTCCCTGCCGTCCAGATGCAAAGGGTGACGTGAAAGGTGCATTGTTTACCTGAGCTCCAAGTTCCAAGTCACTGGAGGGCTGGCGAGGATGAAAGCTGCTGGCCAGACTGACTCCGGGGAATCCCATTTCTGGAGTCCAAGACTTGAAGAGGGAAGTTGATTCGGTGATTTGAGCTTGACACATCTCATCAGAGAAACGAACAGAAACAAGAAGAGGAGAGGGGATGGAAGGACCTGACATTGGACGGCGAAAATGAAACAGACTAGCTATACTTTTGCTGTGCGCCTTCTTCCTTAACTATTTACTATGCTGGGTCGATGTCTGTGTGTGCAGTGTCTTGCGTTATTTTATGCGAATCATAATTTGTGGGGGAAAGGCAGCAATAAATGACATAACTCAAACTAACAAGGCACCCAGAAGAATGGAGACCTTCGAGGTTGAAACGGCTCTGGGTCTATTCTCTAATCCAGAATCGCAGGAAAATTCAGAGATAAAATGTATGTTTACTATGAAAAGGTTGCTAACCATGCTTGAGGACTTCGGAGACAAAACTGTGAGATCAATCCAGCCCAAGCTTATGACTGACAAAAGATGGAAGAGGAAGTGGAAATGGTATAAAGGAAAAGCTAAAGATTAGGGAAATAACAGTATACACACAACGCAACGGACAGGGACTGGGGTCAATGGAGATGATGTGGTGATCACAGGCAGAGAGGAAAGCAAAAAGAAATACAGGTAATACAGGAGCTGAAGAAAGAACAAGATGTCAAGAGAATCCAAAAAGCAGTCCAGCAAGGCCAACAGGGGTGGTGGACTACGTGTGAAAAACGCACTCAAATAAAGTCTCAGTTGAAATGAAATATGGCACATAGTTCATCTCAGGATCGGGTACATTATCAGGTCTGTATATGACTAATGCCGTCGAATCGAATTAAAACCTCGTGAAATGGTAAAATCAGATGACCCTACGTGGAACCTCTGCCAGGAAAAAAACAAACAGTGGCACATGGGTTCATGCAAATCAACGCTAACATAGGAAGGGTACGCATGGAAATACAAGCAAGTGCAGAGATTGAACACGCGGCTTGCAGTGCCAGACGAAACACTACGCCACCAAAAAATTCCAGCAAAGACGCGCTACACGGCCGGATGTCACAATGATGGTCTGGAACAGTTGTGACGATCCACAGCACGGAAGCGGGCTTTACTGGATGGAGTGGATGGATGGAAGACTGCGAGTTCACAGGAGACATCCAGAATGGGAAAACTAACTAAATATGTTTCCGCGTTTGTTCTGTGTGCTCTCTGTGCTGTCATATCTGCAAAGCGATTCGGTGTCGGAAGCAGCATTCGTTTTGAAGTTGTGGGCGTGTATTTATTTATTTCATCACGGGAGCAAGAGTTACCCTACTTGCTCGTTATTTCCTGTTTCCTGTTCCCCGCCTCATTTAAGATTTCCTCTCAAAGCAAGCGGCTCTGATAGGACTCTCTGTGCTAAATGACAGCGGAATGGGGACCGCTCACACCGACCACACTGAAAGGAGTGCCAGTCAGTTAACAGCTTGAGTGAATCTGGTCTACACGTTAAAGGCTTTGCTACAAAGGTGGCAGTCTGGTCTACACGTCAAAGGCTTTGCTACAGAGCTGGCAATCTGGTCTACACATCAAAGGCTTTGCTACAGTGGTGCCAATCTGGTCTACACGTCAAAGGCTTTGCTACAAAGGTGGCAATCTGGTCTACACGTCAAAGGCTTTGCTACAGAGGTGGCAATCTGGTCTACACGTCAAAGGCTTTGCTACAGAGGTGGCAATCTGGTCTCACGTCAAAGGCTTTGCTACAAAGGTGGCAATCTGGTCTACACGTCAAAGGCTTTGCTACAGAGGTGGCTGTAGGCTCAGCAGCCCTGCTTTCCTGAAAGAGCTCGCTATTTCTAGAGAGGAGAGCACCAGAAGCAATGGCAGAGGCAGCATGAAAGCATTCCAGCCGGACCTGGTCGCGGTGGCTTCGGGCATCCACCACACACATAAATGCACACATACACGCGCGCGCGCGCGCACGCGCACACACACACACACACACACACACACTCACAGAGAAATAGATACATACATTATCAACAAATACACTCACGTGTATACATACATACAAACAGGCGTGCGCGCGCACTTACACAGACACATAAACGCACGCACGCACGCACGTCCCACACACACACACACACACACACACATGTACAGAGAGAGAGAGAGAGAGAGAGAGAGAGAGGGAGGGAGGGAGGGAACAAATCAATTGACACATTTTTATTTACACACACACACACACACACACACACACACACCACGACACACACACACACACACAACACACACACACACACACACACACAGAACGAATGAAAGAACACTTTTTACTTTTTTATTTAAAAAGGGTTGCGAGATATGAATTGGTAATGATTTCTTTTTTACACTTCCTATGGACAAAAATAGATATGCATACTAAAAATGAATGAATTTGAACGAGAAATGAATTAGAAAAAAAAGAAACGAATAAAGATTAGTCAAAAACAAGAATATATATATATATATATATATATATATAATATATATATATATATATATATATTTCTTCAATCTATGACATAAGAGCAAACTTTGTTCATAATTGAATATTTCTTGCAGTCATTGCAACACCAAGCTGCTCTGTAAGTTGCTGGAATGGTGCTCGGTTACATATCCTTGGAATTTATTACTTTATGATATATATATATATATATATATATATATATATATATATATATATATAGCTGAACAATTAAGTAGTGGGGGAAAACAAGTGCAGGTTAACAATCCTTCCATCATTATAGTAATGACTTGGCAAAGATTTGAAACTTAAAAATATTTTTTAAAAAGGTTGAAGATGAAGAAAATGTATATTATAAATATGAAAACCCTTCACTAGCTGCACGAGGGAACCATCGCAATCCGTCTGAAAGGCAGATCTATATGTATCCCCTGCTCCTGGCCTAGGCCTTTCGTCCGCTGGATCGGACTCATCAGGGACACACGGCTGATAGTGTCTGTGCTCTTGGCGTCAAATAGAGACACACCACAGCCCGTAATTCTGTGGTGTTCTCACCACCAAGGGTTCAGAAAAGAATCCAACAGCACCCCCACAGCAGCCAGCGAAAGGTAGTAGATATATATAAACAATCCATCAGTCAATTCATGAAATGCGCTTAGAGTCTTAAAAATACATCCCAAAGCCATAAAAACCCATCTCTCCCCTGCATTCTTCTTCAGAATCCACAGTGGGAGTGGGAGGATATTAAATGTCTCCTACCGTTAGGAGATTATGACCTGGATTTCAAAAGCAACCATTTCAGATCATGTCTGTATAACCTGGCTACCGGTTTCAAATCATTCGCAGTGGTAGAGTCCCTTATTTATGAGAGACTGCATGTGCGCTTGTAAAAAGAGAGAGAGAGAAGCGCGCGAGAGACAGACACAGAGAGAGAGAGAGAGCGGCAGAGAGAGAGAGAGAGAGAGGGAGAGAGAGAGAGAGAGAGGGAAAGAATGAATGAATGATTGAATGAGGTAAGCTTACAAAGCCCATTTTCATGCAAGGGAAACAGCGCGGATGGGGGCTGTTCGAAAAATAAATTTCAAAGAATAAACACAGACAATGCATGTCATAAAACAACATCGCGATTTGGAAACCAAATCACAGAAGCAGTTTTTAAACATCGAACACTGTAAGTACACATTTTCTCTGTTTGTAGAAAGAACGCTGTCCATATTTCTCATCATTTCCTTAGATACAACATAATGTCACTGATTGTCACATTCTCTGATGGGTCGTTCTGTTGTTCATTCACCCGCAAAACGTCTTTGGCTTCATCTCTATTCTGTAAATCATGATCACAGCCAGTTATTATTATTATTATTATGAACATTTATGACGCCTAATCAATTGAATGCCCTAGGCGTTTACAATATCACAACAGACATCAAATCACACAATATTAACAATCATACATGAGAAAAAGGCATCAAAATCCAAAGCAAGGACACAAACTCACAAGCATGCATACACGCAAACACACACTCACACAGACACGAACGCACACAAAGCAGACACTCGCATCACACATTGCAAACGTCGGGTCACAGGGAAGACGAAGTTACCTAGGAAACAGATGAGTTTTGAGAAGGCGCTTGAATGTGGGCAGTGAGGGTGAGTATCTGAGAGAGCGAGGTAATTGATTCCAGGTAGTTGGAGCTTGATAGGCAAAGGAACGTTGACCAAAGGTTTTAGTGCGAACAGTGGGGATACTGTAGATACGAGTGTCACATGAGGAACGTGAAGCTCGAGATGGGGTGTAAAGATGTAACAGGTGGGTGAGATACTCAGGACAGGAAGACTCGATAGATTTGAAGCAGAGAGAGGCAATCTTGTAGGATATTCTTAGCTGAACAGGGAGCCAGTGGAGAGAGCGGAGCAATGGGGTAACATGGTTATATTTAGAAGTGCGGAAGATGAGACGGGCAGCATGATTCTGAACTCTTTGAAGTTTGTTGATGAGATGAGAGGGAGAGCCAGACAAAAGAGCGTTACAGTAATCCAGGCGGGATAGAACAAATGCGCAGACAAGAGCTTTTGTTGTGTTTTCTGAGAGAAGATGGCGAATAGAAGCAATTCGGCGGAGTTCAAGAAAGCAAGTGCGACAGACATTGCTGACATGCTGTTGGAAGGACAGGGTTTGATCAAGAGTTACACCGAGGTTGCGGGCAGTTGTCACAGTGTCTTCAGTTTTGCGTTGTGTAATAGTCTGTACTCATACTGGAGGCCGGTCCTGTTCACAAACCACATCACAAAACTCATTAACACAGTCTTGATCAGCACTTGGCTTCACTGACCCAAAATTCAGCATCGACACTTCATCGTGTACAACTGTCACGGATTCTTTGTCACACTGCTCCATGTCGATCTTTTTTTTTTTTTTCTTGTCGCTGTGCCGTATTTCCGTTGCAGGCTGAGTTACAGACGGAGTGAGATGGTTGTCACACGTAAAAATGTCACCACATGCAGTTGGCTGCGCTCGTTCTGTCCACATGGTAAAGTAAACTTGGTGGTGTCACCAAAAACTAAACTGGATGGAGAAGTAGTTGCAAAGCGAGAGGACTGCAGGCGGAAATCTAAACAAATCTTAAATAAATGTTAGCGAACCGCCCAGAGAACGTGGACAAACGAGTCACAAGACGAAACAGTATTCGTCTTGTGACTCGTTGTCCACGTTCTCTGGGCGGGTCGCTAACATTTATTTAAGATTTGTTTGGATGGAGAAGATAAGTTTTCAATCGCCTTCTTCTTTTGACTTGCTCTGTAGGTCTCTGCTCTGTGCCTATCCCTGTTCACCTGTGACGGGCATTTACGGCGACACGCGATGTTGTGGCCTTGGGTTAGCGAGGCAGGGGGCTGTTCGGTAGTCGTAGTTAAATGTAGGATGACGACCGTTTGTTTTCCTCTGCCCTCTATTTCGTACGAGGACAATGTCATTTCTTCCAGCGCAGCATTGGGTGTCGCTTCTAAAGCAGAGGGATGACCTTCAACAGGTATGCTGGAAGATTTACAGTTAATACAAAGTAGAAATTTATTGGAGCGGCCAAAATACGTCTTGCTGGGAGCCAGACAAGGGAAAGAGAAAAAGAGAGAGGCTGAGACTTTAGGCAGAGCCTGTTATTCCAGTTTGTCTCTTCTCAACTAAATCACACAAGCGATGTATAGAAACAAAAAACAAAACAAAACAAGATGCGAAGCGTATGAACGAACTCCCAGTTTATCTTGAATACGCTTGAGATATTCCATAAAGAAGAAAACTGTTAGGGGCCGTTATAGCCGTTAGTAACGGCTATAACGGTAAAATAAAACATCGGCCACCATCCGTGACGCATAATGAACATACCTACATATTTTCAGAAAGATCCGCCAAGTACTTTATGAGATTTTCCATAAAGAAGAAAAACTGTTAGGGGCCGTTATAGCCGTTAGTAACGGCTATTCTAGTAGAAATGAAACATCGGGCATCATCCGTGACCCATAAGAAACATACCTACAAATTTTCAGAAAGATCGGCCAAGTACTTTCTGAAATATTCCATAAAGAAAAAAAATCGTTTGGGGCCGTTATAGCCGTTAGTAACGGAAGAAAAACCGTTTTCGGCCGTTATAGCCATTAATAACGGATATAACGGTAAAGTAAACATCGGGCATCATCCGTGACCCATAATGAACATATTCCATAAAGAAGAAAAACCGTTTTAGGCCGTTATAGCCGTTAGTAACGGAAGAAAAACCGTTTTGGGCCGTTATAGCCGTTAGTAACGGCTATAACGGTCAAATAAAACATCCAGCATCATCCGTAACCCATAATGAACATACCTACAAATTTTCAGAAAGATTGGTCAAGTACTTTCGGAGATATTCCATAAGAAGAAAAACCGTTAGGGCCGTTATAGCCGTTAGTAACGGCTATAATGGCAAAATAAAACATCGGGCATCATCCGTGACCTATAATGAACATACCAACAAATTTTCACAAAAATCGGCCCAGAAGTTTTGTCTGGAGCGAGTGGAACACATTTTGACCACAGACGGACAGACGCACAGACAGACACACAGACAGCATTTCTTCATTCCCATTGTAAAGTACTCCCTGTTCTATAAGAACTGGGAGTACAACAAAACAAGAAACAACCCAAAACAATAAGAAGTTTATGGAGTACACAATAAACAATGAACCTATGATATATACGCTTTGATAATAAATATGCAAGCATACATTAAAAAAAAACAAGATGCAAAGCATATAAACATACTCCCAGTTCATATTGAATAAGCGTGAGATATTCCATACAGAGGAAAAACCGTTTTGGGCCGATATAGCCGTTAGTAACGGCTATTCTGGTAAACATGGGCCATCATCTGTGACCCATAATGAACATACCTACAAATTTTCAGAAAGATCGGCCAAGTACTTTCTGATATATTCCATAAAAAAGAAAAACCGTTATGGGCCGTTATAGCTATTAGTAACGGATATAACGATAAAATAAAACTTCGGGCATCATCCGTGACCCATAATGAACATACCTTCAAATGTTCAGAACGATCGGCCAAGTACTTTCTAAGATATTCTATAAAGAAGAAAAACCGTTATGGGCCGTTATGGCCGTTAGTAACGACTATAACGGAAAAATTTCACATCGGGCATCATCCGTGACCCGTAATGAACATGCCTACAAATTTTCAGAGATCGGCCAAGTACTTTCTGAGATATTTCATAAAGAAGGAAAACCGTTATGAGCCGTTAGTAACGGCTATAACGGTAAAATAATACATTGGGCATCATCTGTGACCTATAATGAACATACCTACAAATTTTCAGAAAGATCGGCCCAGTAGTTTTGTCTGGAGCGAGTGGAACACATTTTGACCACAGACGGACGGACGGACGGACGGACACACACACACACACACACCACACACACACACACACACACACACACACACACACACAGAGAGCATTTCTTCGTTCCATTGTAAAGTACTCCCTGTTCTATAAGAACTGGGAGTAAAAAAAAAAAAAAAGAAAAAAAGAAAAAAAAAAAGATGCAAAGCATGAAAAGTACTTCCAGTTTATCTTGAATACGCGTGAGATATTTCATAAAGAGGAAAAACCGTTTTGGGCTGTTATAGCCGTTAGTAACGGATATAACGGTAAAATAACACATCGGGCATCATCCATGGCCCATCATGAACATGCCTACAAATTTTCAGAAAGATCGGCCAAGTACTTTCTGAGATATTCCATAAAGAAAAAAAACGTTATGGGACGTTATAGCTGTTAGTAACGGATATAACGGTAAAATAACACATCGGGCATCATCCGTGACCCAAAATGAACATATCTATAGATTTTCAGAAAGATCGGCCGAGTACTTTCTGAGATGTTCCATAAAGAAGAAAAACTGTTATGGGCCGTTATGGCCGTTAGTAACGGCTATAACGGTAAAATAAAACATCGGGCATCATCCGTGACCCATAATGAACTTATCTACAAATTTTCAGAAAGATCGGCCCAGTAGTTTTGTCTGGAGCGAGTGGAACACATTTTGACCACGGGCGGACACACACACACACACACACACACACACACACACACACACACACACACACACACACACACACAAGAGCATTTCTTCGTTCCCATTGTAAAGTACTCCCTGTTCTAGGAGAGGAAGGAAGAACAGGACCGGATGGCCAGGAAGGAAAAGACAAGACAGTGAGGACAGGACAGGAAGGAGAGAACAGGGAGGAGAGGACGGGACAGGGAGGAGAGGACAGGACAGGAAGGAGAGGAGAGAACAGGGAGGAGAGGACGGGACAGGGAGGAGAGGAGAGAACAGGGAGGAGAGGACAGGACAGGAAGGAGAGGACAGGGAGGAGAGGACGGGACAGGGAGGAGAGGAGAAAACAGGGAGGAGAGGACAGGACAGGAAGGAGAGAACAGGGAGGAGAGGACGGGACAGGGAGGAGAGGACAGGACAGGAAGGAGAGGAGAGAACAGGGAGGAGAGGACGGGACAGGGAGGAGAGGAGAGAACACGGAGGAGAGGACGGGACAGGGAGGAGAGGAGAGAACAGGGAGGAGAGGACGGGACAGGGAGGAGAGGACAGGACAGGGAGGAGAGGAGAGAACACGGAGGAGAGGACGGGACAGGGAGGAGAGGAGAGAACAGGGAGGGAGAGGAGAGAACACGGAGGAGAGGACGGGACAGGGAGGAGAGGAGAGAACACGGAGGAGAGGACGGGACAGGGAGGAGAGGAGAGAACACGGAGGAGAGGACGGGACAGGGAGGAGAGGAGAGGACAGGGAGGAGAGGAGAGGACACGGAGGAGAGGACGGGACAGGGAGGAGAGGACGGGACAGGGAGGAGAGGAGAGAACACGGAGGAGAGGACGGGACACGGAGGAGAGGAGAGGACAGGGAGGAGAGGACAGGACAGGGAGGAGAGGAGAGGACAGGACAGGGAGGGAGAGGACGGGACAGGGAGGAGAGGAGAGAACACGGAGGAGAGGACGGGACAGGGAGGAGAGGACAGGACAGGGAGGAGAGGAGAGGACAGGACAGGGAGGAGAGGACAGGACAGGGAGGAGAGGACAGGACAGGACAGGGAGGAGAGGACAGGACAGGGAGGAGAGGACGGGACAGGGAGGAGAGGACGGGACAGGGAGGAGAGGAGAGAACACGGAGGAGAGGAGAGGACGAGGGAGGGAGAAGGAAGGACAGAGGAGGGAGAGGAGAGGACAGGAAGGGAGGAGAGGACGGAGGAAAGGAGGAAGGAGAGGAGAGAACACGGAGGAGAGGACGGGACAGGGAGGAGAGGAGGAAGAACGAGGAGAGGACGGGACAGGAGGAAGGAGGGGCAGGGAGGAGAGGAGGAACAGGAGGAGAGGACGGGACAGGGAGGAGAGGAAGGACAGGGAGGAGAGGACAGGAACAGAGAGAGGAGAGGAGAGGACAGACAGGGAGGAGAGGACAGGACAGGGAGGAGAGGAGAAGGACAGGACAGGGAGGAGAGGACAGGACAGGAGGAGAGGACAGGAACAGGAGGAGAGGAAGGACAGGGAGGAGAGGAAGGACAGAGAGGAAGGAGAGGACAGGGAGGAGAGGAGAGGACAGGAGGAGAGGAAGGACGGGAGAGAGGAGAGGACAGAGAGGAGGAAGGAGGACAGGAGGAGAGGACAGGAAGGAGGAGAGGAAGGAGGGAAGGAGAGGAGAGGAAGACAGGAAGGAGAGGACAGGGAGGAGAGGAGAGGACAGAGAGCGAGAGAGACAGGACAAGAGGAGAGGAAGGACAGGAGAGAGACGAGCGAGACAGAGGAGGAGAGGAAAGGACAGAAGGAGACAGGAAGGAGAGGACAGAAGAAGACAGAAGGAAGAAGACAGAAGGACAGAGGACAGGAAGAGGAGAGGACAGAAGGAAGGAGACAGAGAAGGCAGGACAAGAAGGAGAGGACAGGACAGAAAAGAGAGGACAGGACAGGAGGGAGAGGACGAGGACAGAAGAGAGGACAGAAAACAAGAAGACAAACATACTAGGCAGAACAACCAGAAGTCCAGAGACGCGAAAGGACAGGTCAGACAGGAAGGACAGGTCAGAACAGGACAGCAGGCAGGAGGGGACAAAACAAGAGGGGAATGCAGGATGGAAGTACAGAACAAGACAATGAATGCATACAATACAATGCAACAACAATACGAACATGCAATACAATACAATACAAACAATCAACAGAATACCATAAATGCAATACAAGCAAAACAACCATACAATGCAATGCAATCAAGACAATATCAACAAGCAATACAATACAGCAAAATACCATAAATGCAATACAAAACAATACCATAATGCAATACTATGCAATATAATACCATACAATGCAACACAACACAACCATACAACGCAACCAATACATATAATGCAATACAAACAACAAAATACATAAATGCAATACAAACAACACATACAACGAACACAATACAACAAAATACCATACAATGTAATGCAATGCAACACAATACCATACAAAGTAATGCAATGCACGAAATTGCCATACAATGTAATACGATGCAACAAAATGCCATACAATGTAATGCAATGCAACAAAATACCATACAATGTAATACAATGCAACAAAATGCCATACAAAGTAATGCAATGCACGAAATTGCCATACAATGTAATACAATGCAACAAAATGCCATACAATGTAATACATTGCTACAAAATGCCATACAATGTAATACAATGCAACACAATGCTATACAATGTAATACTATGCGACAAAATACCATACAATGTAATACAATGCAAGAAAATGCCATACAATGTAATACTATGCGACAAAACACCATACAATGTAATACAATGCAAGAAAATGCCATACAATGTAATAGAATGCGACAAAATACCATACAATGTAATACAATGCGACAAAAAGCCATACAATTTAATACAATGCAGCAAAATGCCATACATTGTAATACAATGCGACAAAATGCCATACATTCTAATACAATGCGACACAATACCATACAATGTAATACAATGCAACAAACCAGCCGCTGTAGCGAAGTGGTTAGCGTCGCGGACTCCCTGCTGGGAGGTCGTGGGTTCGAATCCCATCAGTGTCATGTGGGTTTTTCTGCCCCGACCGGCTCCTACCCAGAGTTGAGTTTGCTACGGGCTCAGTTGGGAAGACTGGGACCACACAGTTGAGTTTCATTCACTTAATGGATGCGTTTCTGAGAGTGTTGCTCAAATTTCCTGACCAACACTGCAGGTGCCTGTATCTCTCGGGCCTGGTTGACGCCGGGATATATTATGAAAGGAAGCGTAGAGTACAGCCCTGTCATGTAGTCTCAGACCGAAATGGAAATCCGTAGCATCATCTTAATCATCCTCATTCTCATCGATCAGCATAAAAAAACAAAACAAAAAAATGTCTCAAATTCTGTGGCCCTTCATGCCCTGCTCTCATGGTGACCTCAGTTTCGATGTTCTCTCCACGTCTGTGGCCTTGGTTTGGTTCCGTCGAGGTCACCGGTATCGGCGAGTCCATGGGGGCTGTCGTTGGTCGGACGTGGTGGCGCCCTCCGGAGGGAGAGCTCAATCACGCCGGCTCCGCGACTAAGCAATTATTGTCGTCAGTAGGTGGTTTAGTAGGTGGTGTCCTGCGTATGTTAGATCAGAACAGGTGCCACTGAACACCACCGAAGTGACTCGGCAGCAGTGCAGTGTCTCTTCTGGTGGGTTGCCTCTTGACGACTTGATATTGACTGCTCCCTGTGGATTGCCGGTGCCGGGGCTGCGGCGGGGCCGACCGGGCTGTGGCTGTGGACGGGGTGTCGGAATGAGCGGCGTGGGTGCACTGCTTCTGAAGTGGCGCAGAGGTTGGGACAGCAAAAAAAAAAAAGAAAAAAAAAAGAAGAAAAACATGCAACAAAATACCATACAATGTAATACAATGCAACAAAATATCATACAATGTAATACAATGCAACAAAATACCGTACAATGTCATACAATGCAACAAAACACCATACAATGTAATACAATGCAACAAAATGCCATAAAATGTAATACAATGCGACAAAATGCCATACAATGTAATACAATGCAACAAAATATCATACAATGTAATACAATGCAACGCACAATACAATGCATTCCAACACAATACTATACAATGTAATACAATGCAACACACAATACCATACAATGCAACACAATACCATACAATGTAATACAATGCAACACAATACAATGTAATACAATGCAACGCAATATAATACAATGCAACACATTACAATACAATGCTGCATAATACCATACAATGCAACATAATACGATGCAACGCAACACATTACAATACAATGTAATACAATGCAACACAATACCATACAATGCAATACAACGCAACATAATACCATACAATGTAACATAATACCACACAATGTAATACAATGCAAGACAATAGCATACAATGCAATACAACACAACATAATAGCATACAATGCAATACAATACCATACAATGCAACACATTACCATGCAATACAACACAATGCAATACACTACCATATAATCCAATACAATACAACACAATACCTTACAACGCAGCACAATACCATACAACATAACAGAATACTATACAATATAATACAATGCAACCCACAATACCATACAATGCAACACACAATACCATGCAATGCAACACAATACCGTACAACGTAATACAATGCAACGCAATACGATGCAATGCAACACATACAATACAACGTAATACAAGGCAACGCAATACGATGATGCAATGCAACACATTACAATACAATGTAATACAAGGCAACGCAATACGATGCAGTGCGATCCAATACAAGACAACACAGCATAGCTCGACACAACACGGTACCACACAGTACAACACAACTCGACGCCATACAACGCAGTATAAGGCAAGGCACTTCAGTGCCACACTATACGATACAGTACCGTTATAATACAATGCATTATGATACAACAAAAACACAAAACTGTATAATGTACAGTTCTGGCACAGGCTGTAACGTTTGCAATGTTTCGTTCTGTTCTTCTGGCTTACAACACGCTGTAGACTACACATCTGAACTACGCAGCGAGTGCTTCATTGCCACAACAGAAATAAATGAGTGTTACACTGTATCAGACAACCAGATGGGTACCGCACAATTAGACAGGAAACGATTCAGTTGACTAAAAGAAGAAGGCCCACCGGATGAAACAGCCAGTGTGTGTGTGTGTGTGTGTGTGTGTGTGTGTGTGTGTGTGTGTGTGTGTGTGTGTGTGTGTGTGCGCTTGTGTGTGAGGAGCGGGCGGGAGCGGAGACACTATTTGCGATGAATTGACAAACGCTAGACTGAATTCAGTTATTAAAACGTTCTCTTCACACACATTAATTATTGCAGACATTAAGACAGATAAGTTTTACCATTAAACTATCTAACTGCAAAGTGAGACGACTGCTAAGTGAATTTTCGTTATTTTATTCGTTTGTGTCTCACCTGAAGAAGACCTAAGAGGTCGAAACGCGTTGTGTTTTGTCTTGTGACTCGTTTGTCCACGTTTCTCTGGGCGGTTCGCTAACATTTATTCAAGATTCATTAAACTATCATCACCAACATAAAAGCTGTCATCACCAACATAGAAAACAACAACAGCAAAACAACAACAACAACAACAACAACAAAAGGGGGCGGGGGGGGGGGGGGGGGACAGTTTGAGGTGTAAAGCATTCTTGGTTACTGAAATGTCACTCTCGTGACGTTTGCCAAAAACAAAACAACAACAACAACAACAACAACAACAACAACAACAACAAAAACAGCTTTTCATCTTTTTTCCCCCTTTAAATTGCGACTAATCAATTCCGATATCAATGAGAAACCCGAACAGAGTGCAAACGGCAGCCAGCTTTTGAGGGGAACATTGAGGAGAGTCCGGCCCATCAGCGACGTGGAAGATATCACGCGGCAAGGCCATGGAGCGGTGCGACTTCATCAGTTTGGGCACGTGACTCCCGTTGACCAGCAGAACGACAGAGGTGGGCCTGCGCGCCGCCATGCTGATGAAGAATCGGAGTTCCCCGGAGGGTTTCTGGCCCCCCGCCATCATCACCACCACCTTGGACTTCCGCATGACGTCAAACACACCTTCCATCTGAATGCCTGCCTTGACGTCATCATCCATGCGGGTCACAGCCAGTCCACACACGTCAGTGAGCACTGACACCAGCTGTTCGGCGACGTCAGTGTCTTCTTCTGTCTCTTCGTGAAGGATGTGGACATCCCACTTTGGTTTGCTGACGTTTCCCTCGCCGCCTTCGTCTGTGTCTTCTGCACTGGTGCTGCTGCTGCTGCTGCTGCTGCTGCTGCTGCTGTCGGGTTTGACCACGCTAGAGAACAGGGTTCTGAAATGCGATCTGCAGTGGGGAGAACCTCGCTGGACGGCCTGTTTGGCCGCCTGGAAGTAAACCCTGGGCAGGAACTGCTTATCTTCGAAGAGCTCTATGGTTCTATTGCTTTGGGATGTGCACTGCAGCAGCTCCACAAACACCAGCGCTTCATCATACTGCTGCATTTCTACGTAATTCTCGATGCACAGTTTCAGATACTCCGGGTCGTTGCACTTTTGTGGGTCTAGCATCTCAATGTCACGTAAAAGTGCCAGAGACTGCTTATGTTGTTTGATCAGACGGAAGAGTGAAGCCTTCTCTTGAAGTTTCACCGCTGAGTTCTGCTCATTCCTTTCCACGGCTTCTAATAGCGCATGGAAAGAATTCCAAATGGTGCCAATGTTTTCCATGATGGCGGGATTCCGGGTGTAGTTTTCCACAGCGCATTTCAGAGCCATTAAATGCATGGATTGACTGTTCTCCAGCAGCTCCTTTTTCTTCTCTTCACAGGACGTGTCCTCTGCCATTTTTTTCAGCACGATCCCAAGCTGATCAGAAAACCTGATCTGATCGAACACTCCCATCTTCTCTTTAAACAGCAGTTTCTCGAGGAGTTTTTTCGCTTTTCCCAGCTCTCCAATGGTTCTGTAAACGAGAGCCAGGTCATACACAGCGGCTGAATTTACCCACTGACTGATCTCTGCAGCCTTGTCGAGAGCTTCAATGGTTTCAGTAACAAACGGACCTTCCTTGGAGAGTTTTGTCAAAGGTTCCAAAGGGCTCTTCGCAACTTTCCAGACTCTGAAGACTTCCTTCTGGGACATTCCTGAAGACTCACTGCCGTTTTCCAAAGGTATGGTAGATGCATGATTTTCAGGAAAGTGTGTCGATGTGGGTGATGTGAAACTACAGCAAGACTGTACTGAAGACTTGCAGCATTCTGTCTCGAAGTCCCTCCTTCTGGAAATCTGTTTTTCATAGTGAGGAAAAAGATACGCTGACACTTCGTCACTGATGGGATTGCTATCAGACTGATTGCTATGACACCGACTCTTTGATTCTTGACTATTACAACTGGTACACGTACCCACCTTCAAAGGCCCTTTGTAGTTTGTAGATATGCCACTCTCTGCAGAAGGTTCACTGTTGTAGTCTAACATTCCACTCTCTGTAGACACTTCACGATTATAGTTTGTACATATGCCACTCGCTGTAGACAACTCGCGATTATAGTTTGCAGATATGCCACTTTCTGTAGACACTTCACGGTTATAGTTTATAGATATGCCACTCTCTGTAGACACTTCTCTGTTGTAGGCAGGACATGCGCCGCTCTCTGTCGACACTTCACGGTTATAGTTTGTAGATATGCCACTCTCTGCAGACACTTCACGGTTATAGTTTATAGATATGCCACTCTCTCCAGACACTTCTCTGTTGTAGGTAGGACACACGCCACTCTCTGTCGACACTTCACGGTCGTATTCCGTAGGTATGCAACGCTCTTTTGACATTTCACATTTGCAGTGTGAAGAAATGCCAATCTCTGTAGATACTTCTCCGCTGCAGTTCATAGCTATGGCACCCTCTGTAGACACTTCACGGTTGCAGTTTAAAGAGATGCCACTCTCCGTGGACACTTCTCTGCTATAGTTTGTAGACATACTTCTCTCTGTACACACTACTCTTTTGTGGTCTGTAGATAATCCACTCTCTGTTGACAGTTCTCTGCTGCAGTTTGTAGACATGCCAGCCTCTGCCAATATTTCACAGTTGTTTGTAGACGTGTCATTCTTCGTAGACGTGCATTTCCTATTGTTTGAAGACTTGTCAATTTCCGTACACATTTCTTGGGTACCATCTGTAGGCATGTCACTTCCTGTAGACGCATTATTGTCGTTGCTTGGACACGTGTCACTCTTTGTGGATTCCTCCCTGCCTCTAGTTCTCGACAGGTCACTTTCTGTACATGCTTCCTTGATAGGGGGCGTGGAAACTGCACTGTCTGTACACTCTCTGCTGTCACTTTTTGAAGCAGACATGTCGCTCTTTGTGGATCCTTCCCTGTCACTGTTTCTTGACTGATCACTTTCTGCACGTGTTTCATTGACTGCGGCTGTGGAAGCTGCACTGTGTGTTCGCTCTTTGCTGTCACTGTTGCCAGCAGCGTCACTGTTTTCCACCAACAGGTCAGTTGTCTTTCGGGCTTCGTTCAGAGCCATGGCTTTGTAGGTTAGCCCCAGGTTGTGACACGCCTTGGAGGAAGGTCGAATAGCGACTGCCCTCTCCAACAGCGCACAGGATTTTTCCCTGTCACGAAAGTACCGGTACATCTTCCCACACTTCCACAAGACCGAGTGATCGTTTCCATCCAACTCCAGAGCGCGCTCACAGGCTTGGGGAACTGTCAGGCCTGATTCTTCCTGTAACAGTTCTTTGAGATCCGCAGAGCTGGGCATGAACAACAGAAGGGCCAGCTCCGCATAGGCCTTAGCTTCCAGGCTGCTGAGCCGGCACCCGTTCACAACGTCCGTGAACAGACGCAGAACCTCTAAGTAGTCTTCTTGATCGTTTGCGCCCGGAACTAGGTTAGGGCGAAGCATACGGCGACGTGTGAAAGCCAGGCCAAACTTCCACAGCCACACCTCAGACTCTGCAGCCTGTGGGATGACTTCTGAGAACAAGTCGCGGGCGAGTGGGTAGCAGTCTGGCAGGCAACGCGTGTAGCTGAAAGCCAGCTCCGCCTTGGCCTGGACCAGGAGGTGAGGGAACTCGGGCATTTCGAGTTTCATTTGGCTTAGTCGCTGGACCTGCCCCTCCGCCTTAGTTCGCTGGCCCAAGTGCCAGAGGATGACGGCTTTGTTGGCTAGTGACACGAGGTTGTGCCGCTGACCCTCCAGGCTCAGAACAAGCTCCGTCTGATCGAAGGCCTCGGCCCGTTCCCCAAAACGAAAGTGGAGGTAGGCAAGCAAGTTGCGGGCCCTGGCTGTTTCCAGTGGCGTGTGGTATCCTACGGTCAGGGCGGATTCCAGGGTGCTTTTCAGATATCGCAGTCCGCTGGAGCTGGAGTTCTCCTGGTTTTGTAGCTGAAAGGAGTGTGGAATGTCGTGGAGCTGAGCGTGGAAAGTCTGGAAGGACTTGCGCAGTGCTTTCAACTTCTGTTCCAGTTGTTGGAGCGGCACATCTAATGAGAAAAGCATTCAGAAATTGATTAACGAGAGAGAGAGAGAGAGAGAGAGAGAGAGAGAGAGAGAGAGAGAGAGAGAAGAGAAGAGAAGAGAATTGAAGAGAAGAGAAGAGAAGAGAAGAGAACTTGTAAACACATGATGAATGAGTTAAGATATACCTCACCCCCGTTTCTCCCCCCCCCCCTCTCTCTCTCTCTCTCTAAATTAGTCACATTCGTGAGGAACGGCAGTATGAAAATGCATTTAGTTATCTGGTACAATGAAAATAAAGTGAATGATCATCAGCTCCGATGTCATGTTACCATTATCATATCTCCAATTATCTCTCTTCTTTGTCTTTCCCTGTCTGTTTGTCTGTTGTCTTCATCACACACACACACACACACACACACACACACACACACACACACACACCACACATTCTCTCT
Organism: Conus canariensis; assembly: GCA_033310375.1. Lineage (NCBI taxonomy): Eukaryota > Metazoa > Mollusca > Gastropoda > Neogastropoda > Conidae > Conus > Conus canariensis. Next base: position 37,390,700 of record CM065736.1, read on the forward strand.
CTCTCTCTCACACACACACACACACACACACACACACACACACACACACACACCACACACACACACTAAAATAACATGCAAGTATGTGCTTCAGGTTATGCAAATATGAACACTCTGCTTCTTACACAATCAGTACTGTTGGTGGCTCATGACAATACTCTCTTTTCCATTAAACAAATACATTCCATATTGTCAGTAAAATAATCAATAGATGACAGTGGACTGACTTTTACAAATGTCTTTCTTATCCTAAATGTGCTTGGAGTTTTGATTATTACAACGACATTTTCTCTGTATCAAAACATGGAAGTTTCATATCGTTGGGAAAATTCTATTTGCATTTTTTTTCACTCTGAAAAGATGATTGATTTCTGTTTTTGTTTATTGTCGTGCAAACGTTTTCAATTTTCATATGAAAAAATATTCCAGTTTCAAAAGCACTCCTGTCCTATCACCAAACCAGACACCATCCTACATGGCCCTTAAGGCTCTATCAACATTACATCTACATTCTCTTGTCAGAGCCGCAGCATCGTGTGTGCTATCCAAAGTGAACTGCGTGGTAAGATCTACCTAGTAGATGAGACATCCCACACATGTGAGACGCACATCTCTGAACACCTGGCTGACATCCACCATCAGCAGTCCAAAACAGTCACTCTACACTTCAACCATCCCAACACAACATCATTCATGTCAAAGTCCAGGTGCTCTAGCAGGAATCCCATCTTAATGCCAGACCGGGGACCCTCTGCCCACTTGGCATCAACATCCCAAAGTAGCATGTGCTTATCCACCCCTACAACACAGGCCCACAGTGCTATCCACAGACACATTACCATACTACTCGCTATTCATGAATTACAGCTATCTTCCTTTCTACTCTCTATTCACTATCTCTATTTGCGTAATCAAACTATTCTTTACTCGTGTATCTGTGCACCCCTGTTTGTAACTATGGTTTCCTTTCAAATACATGTAGGCCTTATGTCTCTTTTACAAATAATTTCCTTCTCTCCTCTCTCTCTCTCTCTCTCTCTCTCTGTGTGTGTGTGTGGGGGGGGGGGGGCGTGTGTGTGTCCCCTCCCTTCTTTTTTTCCCTGTTCCAATAGTAGTGTTGGTGTTTCATTCGTTGATCGTTTCTATTCCTTTCAACCAGCTGTTAATGTTGCTACTGTCACAACACTCATTATTACCTTTGTTATCATTGTCATCATCATTATCATTACTATCATCATCATCATTTTCATTACTATTCTTCCTACCATCAGAATTATGATCACTATTAATGTTGTCATATTATCATTAATCCAACCATTACCATAAGTAGTAGTTGTGGTACTGGTAAAACTTTTCATTATTATTCAGATCACCATTATTGTTAATATCATCATCATCATTATTATTATTACTATTATTATAGTATTATCATTATCATTGTTGTCAATATTATCATAACTATCACTACCATTATTATTACTACAATTAAAATTATTATCATAATGCATTAGTATATTTCTTAGATTTCATCTTGCTGTCTTTCCCATTTCCTGTATCATTATTATCATTATCATTTCCATGATTGTGATCATAATTATTATCACAAATTTTCGTATATTTCTTAGCTTCTATCTTTCCCATGATCTTTATTCCCCTTTCTTCTCCTTCTTCTTCCTTTCCTTCCCCTCTGCTTCCCTCTTCCTCGTCCTCTTTTGTTACTATCATCATAATCATCATCATAATTACTACTCCTACTATATCCATATTATCCAACTGCTTATAATCCTTCTCCTTTCTCTCCTGTCACCATCATACTATTTTATTCGATTTACAATTATAATTATCATCTTTGTCAGCGTTATAACTGTATAATTATTCTACATCATTATTAATATTATTTTTACTAGTAGTGGCATTCTGCTCATTTCTTATCATTATTAAACCCATATTGTACTCCCCCTCATCACCCTCCCCCCCCCCCCCCCCCTTCTCACCCCCAGCAGCCTCGTTTGCATTCCATACCCGTTTTGCCTCAGTCTGAAGAGACAGGTGACTGTTCGTCTGTCATTTTCATTGTCTTGAATGTTGCTCGTCTTGCCTGGAGAAGACTGAAGAGGATGAAACGTGTGGTGTTTGTTGTATAATTTGTTTGTTCTATCGTTCAGCAGCACAGCGCGTATTTCGTCTTTTAATTTTGTTAAAAAAAAAAAAAAAATTTATATTGTACGATTATCCAGTAGTCTCTCCATGAAAGCGCAGCTGAGAGTCCCTTCTCTCTGGTAAAATATCCCACAGCCTATTTTTTTCAACCTCCAGACACTTTGTTCTTTTTATCTTTGTAACGATGCATCCCTACCCCTCACCCTACCCCGACCACCTACCTCTTCAGTTCCACCTAACCTTCCTCTCCCCATCTCCCTCTTGTCATTTCTGATGTCCAGTTGTTTTGTTTTTTTTTGTTTTGTTTTGTTTTTCTTATTTGATTTTTTTGGGGTGGTGGTAGTGGTGGGTGGGTGGGGGCGGGTGGTAAAGACATCATTGCTTCCCAACTATCTTCTCCATGAGTTTCAACATCCAACATAACTCATTTCCGAACACCATACACTTATGATGACCAACGTTTTGTGGCAAAATACAAGATTTTTGTCAGTCATGACAAACATATAATCCAAATTCTTCTTGTGGAGATAATCTGAGCTTCAGCCATGACACTGATGACATCTGACCAATGAGAGCCAACGGCAGGGCCATGGGATCCTGTTGAGTCACTCGCTTCTCTTGTCAGTCAAAGTCAAAGATTGGCTTCGAGCCAATGGCTTCCCTGATCACAGGTCTTGCACACACAAAGTGGGCGTTTCTAACGGTTTTTTTAAACGTGTGAGCAACTCAACTGACAGTTGCGTGATATGGTTTGTGTACATTTATCTTGCACTGGTGTGAAAGGAGGAGGGTTGATAGGTGGTGTTTCCACGTGGAGGGCGTGGCGCGAGCATGCAGTTCTCTAACTGGCCATGCAGAGGGCAAAACTGTGGATACACATTGGGTTTCCTTTCAGTTTTATCTGCGGAACGTGTTGATTGGCTCACTTTTTTGCTGTCTGCGGACTGTTCTCACAGCAGAGTGGTCGAACGGAAAATCAGCTGTTACTCTGGTGTATGCGTGTTCAAAAGGGCAACAACTCTCATGCAGTCATGTAGTTAAGGGATACAAATGTAAAACATAATTATTCCTCTCCTGTCCATTCACCCACAATCTTTCATTTTGTCACATAGTGCCTTTAGTTTACATGCTTAGGCATTATTTTCATTTTGTCACATAGTGCCTTTAGTTTACATGCTTAGGCATTATGTTCATTTTGTCACATAGTGCCTTTAGTTTACATGCTTAGGCATTATGTTCATTTTGTCACATAGTGCCTTTAGTTTACATGCTTAGGCGTTATGTTCATTTTGTCACATAGTGCCTTTAGTTTACATGCTTAGGCGTTATGTTCATTTTGTCACATAGTGCCTTTAGTTTACATGCTTAGGCGTTATGTTCATTTTGTCACATAGTGCCTTTAGTTTACATGCTTAGGCGTTATGTTCATTTTGTCACATAGTGCCTTTAGTTTACATGCTTAGGCGTTATGTTCATTTTGTCACATAGTGCCTTTAGTTTACATGCTTAGGCGTTATGTTCATTTTGTCACATAGTGCCTTTAGTTTACATGCTTAGGCGTTATGTTCATTTTGTCACATAGTGCCTTTAGTTTACATGCTTAGGCGTTATGTTCATTTTGTCACCTAGTGCCTTTAGTTTACATGCTTAGGCGTTATGTTCATTTTGTCACCTAGTGCCTTTAGTTTACATGCTTAGGCATTATGTTCATTTTGTCACCTAGTGCCTTTAGTTTACATGCTTAGGCATTATGTTCATTTTGTCACCTAGTGCCTTTAGTTTACATGCTTAGGCATTATGTTCATTTTGTCACCTAGTGCCTTTAGTTTACATGCTTAGGCATTATGTTCATTTTGTCACCTAGTGCCTTTAGTTTACATGCTTAGGCATTATGTTCATTTTGTCACCTAGTGCCTTTAGTTTACATGCTTAGGCATTATGTTCATTTTGTCACCTAGTGCCTTTAGTTTACATG
>CM065736.1:37409834-37469834 GCA_033310375.1 Conus canariensis
CTTAGTGCGTCTCTTTAAAGCGAACCTTCGAGAAGTATCATTAATGAAGTGACTTAATTGAGAAATGCTGTCATCGACTTCCACCCAGCACAACGATGGTTTTAGGATTTTTTTTTTTTTTTTTGTGCATAAGCCTCTTATTCAGCATGTGCTGATGTGTATTTTATTTTTCATGTCCTTCCTGCAAATTCACTGACTTTTGGTTATCTGGACAGTGAGAGAAGTGACCAGTAACTACATTTATTACAATTCCTTCAGTGTGGACTCTGTGTTCTGTGGCCTGGCTCCTGTCACTATGGATGCCTCGTTAGATAAAGGTGAGTGTGTTGTTCTTTTCATTGTACGTTCAGACTGTTAGTTGTACATATAGCTTATCGTACACATCTTCTATGTCCTGTCCATTCTTATAAAGAATGTTACTGATATGTCGACATGTTCGGGGCCTTTCTGGACCTAACAATGTCTTTCTCCACATCTTACAGGATCAGTGTTGCGTGACTTTAACCAGGCGCACACAGACAGACAGACAGACAGACAGACAGGCACACACACACACACACACACACACACACACACACACACACACACACACACACACACGCACGCACGCACGCACGCACGCACGCACCACACACACACACACTTTTAAGGGATGGATTACAGAGGATAATTACGCAAACACTTTGTTCACTCACTTGAATGTAAAAAGAAAAATCGACATGCGCATATATAGATACATATATGAAGCATAGGGCTTGCTTTGTCGGAGACGTCTGGCCTGCTCATGGTATTCCTGTCAGTGGGGAAGAAAAAGGCGAGTCAGTTTTGTCCATTCTGTTGAGGGAGAGAAGGGGGAGTTGTTTGGGGTGGATGGGTGGGGAGACAAATTCCTTATACTGACTTGTCTGTGGACTGTGGAATCACAAATCAATAGAACTGCACATACCACTGCTGGTGTCGCCTTTTCGTTCTCTTTCATTGAACACAGGCCGTGAATATGTAACCAGGAACTTCAGCTACAGGACTGCGAACAGCTCAAATGCTTGCATTCATTGAACTGCGGAAGGGGGCCTATAAAACTCTCGCGCGAGAGCGCACGCACGCACTCGTTCGCGCGCACGCACGCGCGCACGCACACGCACACACACGTGCACGCACGCACGCGCGCGCGCGCACGCGCACACACACACACACACACACACACACATACACACACACGCGCGCGCGCGCGCGCCAGCACACAGGTACACCTGTGCCGTGATATTCTTCCGTTTTAGATTCCTTCACATTGGCGATCCGACGTCCACACCCTTGTCGCCTACACCTAGTCTCTTCATTAGCATATTTCTTCTCAGTCGTTTGCTTTTCCTTTTTTCTTTTCTTTTTTTAACGAGTCCCACCCAATCACCCACTGATAGTTGTTCGTGTGTGTGTGTGTGTGTGTGTGTGTGTGTGTGTGTGTGTGTGTGTGTGTGTGTGCGTGCGTGCATAGCGTGTTGTGAGTGTGCGTGCGTGCGTACGTGCGTGCGAGGAGAGAGAGGAGAGAGAGAGAGAGAGAGAGAGAAGAGAGAGAGAGAGAGAGAGAGAGAGAGAGAGTGTGTGTGTGTTTTGTATGGTAATTTTTGACGCCGGTTTTTTTTTCTTGGCAGTGAAAAGCTCTCGAAGAACAACTTAAGCCTCGAAAGAAAGGTGGTCTTGAATTACGGCTTGCTGAACCCGTGCCCAGCACAGACCGAATTTCTTCCACTCTCTGACCCCCCGTCACATCCCCTGTCTCATTCCCCACCGCCTCCACACTTTCACTGCACTTGTGTTATACCTTCTAGTGACCTTCTAGTGACCGCTGCCTATACATGGAAATAACTCATCTCGGTAGACACACAGTTAGAGTGGGTAACATCATTCAATCAAAGAACGCGCAACACTGGACGAGCTACATCGGTGCGAGAGCTCGCTGGGTGGGCAGATCATCCTTGTGGTGAAGGATGTGAGAGATGAGGAGAGTAAAGAAACGGGCGGAAGACAAACAATTCAAATAAACAACGTGACTACTTCTTCAAACTCTTCTGGCTGTTGCCTGGCCAGCGTTCAGATCGTTTTCTGCACCAATCAGACGACGTTACGACTTTTCGTGCACCAATCACTGCACAATACAACTGTCGGCCACTTTTTTTTTTCTCGCATGCAAGAGAGCCCTAAAACAGTCCAGCGAACTCGGGTTCGCCTTTTCCTCGCTGTTGTTAGGGTGTGCTATGAAATGCTGACACTAGTCAAGCAAGCGAGAAATTTTGCCACCTCGCTTCTTTGAAACGTCGCACTGGGGTGGGGGGCTTTTGCTTCTTAACACCTTCCCTCACCTCTATGAGAATTGTACGTGATAAGACCAGGATACCTTCAGCGAGTGAATCAAATGGGCAAATTGTTCCCTTCTCTTGTTTGTTTGTTTTAAGAAAACAAACGCGTTCCGTTTCGGTTGGTGATCACATAGACATAAAAGATGTAGCGTTTCCTCTTTTTGAGGTGTTTATTTATTTTTTTATTGATTGGTTTATTTATTTATTTATTTATCTTTTGTTCTACTCTAAGAGCACTCGAAGGTATCAGTTGCTGTCATTATGACTCACAAATTAAACCTACGGAGGCTTAGTCTATTTCGACAAATGTCGGAAATCTCGTCTTTCTGTTGATTACAGTCATGTTCAAATAGATTGAAGAGGTGCTTGATCACCTGTCTGATTGCCAAAGTAATTAATTTTTTTTTTTTTTACCCGAGTATTCACTTACCCCACCTGTGATGACTGATGCTACCCAATGTTTTGTGACAGAGATGCGAGATTGCCCAAGTCAAATTCTCTTTTGTTGTCAATGGGTCTGTTTTCACACACACACACACACACACACACACACACACACACACACACACACACACACACACACACGCGAGAAAAAAATTACTATGACTAATATAAAGTTTGAAACTCGGACCAAGTGTTGCGGACAAAATATCAAAGATTTTTGGCTCACTTTTGACGACGTGATTTAAAAATAAACGATTAACCGTATTCGTTGTCTGCTGTGCTGTTGTTCATCCCACTTACCTGGGATCCATTATTATTAGTGATGCGATTTTTAATGTATTTCAGCTGGTGGTTTCACAATTAAGTGTTGTTGCTAGAAGGAGTTATCGAGCTTTCATAATGTAGAAACGACACATTGGGCTGGTACTACTGTCTCGTTTCACTTTGCTCTCAGTGTCATTGTTGCTTCGTGCTGGGCTATGCGATAAACAACAGCAACATGAACCATTTTGATTGGCGTGCATTGGGATGTTGCAGATACCTCGCTGTCACAGCTGGAGCAAAAATGGAAAGCTCTTCAAAAATCCTTTGAGACGTTCTGTGGCCAACTGAACGAGTTTCCCCACTCCTTTCATCTTCAGAACCAAGACAGCCTGTCCAACGATCAGCTGAACAAAGTGAAACGAGCCTTGCAGTCAGCTCTGGCAGTGGGATACCAGACGCCAGTGGAGACAGCTCGCGCACGCAACCTGCTTGCTTACGTCTACTTTCGCTTGGGGCAGCATTCCAGTGCCTTGGAGCAGGCAGATATGGTTCTGAAACTGGAAGGCGAGCATCACAACGTGGTAGCCATCGCCAACAAAGCGGTCATTTTGTGGCGCATGGGACAACAACCTGAGGCGCAAGAACAAGTCGACCAACTGATGACCTCGAAGGTTGACCTCCCCGGGTTTTCTTATCTTGTAGTGAAAGCCAGAGCAGAGTTGGCTTACAGTTATACGCGTTTCGATCCAAGCTTTTATCCCTTCGCCGAGACCCTGTTTAATGACGTGATTTCAGCGGCGGTGGGACCTGAACTTTGGCTGTGGAAATTTGGTTTGGCTTTGACACATCGGAGAATGCTTCCTCTAAAACCCAAAGAGGCAAGTGACGGAGATAAATTTCGAAGTGTTCTCGGTCTGCATTTGGAAATCATCGGACACTGCGCATCCAACAACCTGAAAGCGAAAGCTTATGCAGAAATAGCCCTTTTGATGGACATGCTCATATCAACAGAGCTCAAAGAAATCTTGCAAAACCAGGCTGGTTTGTCCGTTGAGAAGGCTTGTGCCCTGGCTTTGGAATGTGACAGCGATGACAATTCAGTTTTGTGGAAATGTGGGAAAATCTATCGGTATCTTCGAAAAACCGACCAATCCTGTGATCTCTTGAAGAAAGCTGTCTCACTCAGAGCTACGTCCAAGGGTTATCATCATCTGGGATTAACTTTCAAGGCTCTTGCAAATAGAGAGAAATGCGAAACTCAAAAAGAAAGTACGTCTCAGAATGACCTGACTGCAGAAGACAGAGCAGATCGTCTTTCTGAAAAACTGTTTCAACAGTTTAAAGCTCAGTTCTCCAGGTCTGCCAGTTTTGAACCAGAGGGTCACCAGGACCATATTTTCACATCTGCAAACAGTCAATTACAATGTGATCATGACAAGTTGCGCAGATCTGCCAGTGAAGAGTCACGTCACCAAGACGTGATTTCTACATCTGCTAGCAAGGAACCACATTGTCACCAGGACGTGATTTCCACATCTGCTAGCAGGGAATCACAGTGTCACCAGGACGTGATTTCTACATCTGCTAGCAAGCAACCACATCGTCACCAGGACGTGATTTCTACATCTGCCAGCAGGGAACCACACCGTCAACAGGACGTGATTTCTACATCTGAGAGCAGGCAATCCCAGAGTCATCAGGACCAGGTAGAAACAAAGCGTGAGTCATCAGATCCTGAAGATGGCGCAGAACCGCAGGTGAACAAGGATCGTCCCACAGAAGGGAAAGTCCTCCCGTGCACGCCACCTTCAGACACGTCTTACCGCACTGCAGACAAGTCCACCAAGGAAACATTCAGAGCCTGGAAAATTGTGAAATCGCCGTTGAACTCGGTGACAGGCTTGACGAGAGAAGATGCGTTTGTCAATGAGGCCATTGATTCCCTGTCACGCGCTGTGGAACTCAGTGAATGGGAAAACACTGCGGCAGCCTATGACCTAGCACTGATGTATAGGAGCACGGGGGAACATGAACGGGCAAGGTATTACCTCGAACGGTCACTGTCGAAACAACACTGCTTGCGGCATTACAATAAAATAAATGTTTTTGAACAGCTTGGTCTGACCTTTGCAGACATGGCTCGTGAAAGTCTGTGTGAAAAAGAGAGTGAAAGACTGACAGAGAAAAGCCAGTCAATGCTGCTCATGGCTTTGAAAACTGCTGCTGAAAGCTACAGCAAAGTTCTCCCTATAGATGAACGTCATATTGGAGGCCTCTGGCATTCGTTCCCAGCTCTGATGGAATCCGTCACCAAGAAAGATGATAGTTCCGCAGGCAAGCTGCGAGACAAAGCCAGACTATTCCAACTGATCAGAAAGAACAAGACGTCCCTGGCCATTCTGCAAGACATTGAGAAGATGGATCCACAGAAAGGGAATGATCCAGAGCATTTGAAACTTTGTATTGAGAACTATGTAGAGATGCACAGGTTTGAAGAAGCTTTGGTGTTCGTCGATTTGCTTCAGTGTACGTCTCAGCACGAAAAAGCTATGGAACTCTTTGGCGACAAGCAGTTTCTACAGAAGATCTATCTGCACGCTGCGAAACAGTCCCTGCAGCGAGGTTCTCCAAACTTCAAGCTGCATTTCAAAGCAGTTTTTGATCACTTGAATTTCTGTGACAGCAGCTTCTCGAGTGCTGAATGCACCAGTTCGGAGGCAGAAGAAGGAACAGACAATAAACCAGTGTGGAATGTTCACATTCTTCACGAAGACGTTGAAGAAGACGCCAACGTTGCACAAGGTCTGGTGTCAGTGCTCACTGACGTGTGTGGACTGAGAGCTACTCACATGGATGATGACGTCATGGGAGGGCTTCGCTTGGAAGGAGTGTTTGACGTCATGCGGAGGTCTAAGGTGGTGGTGGTAATGGCAGGGGGTCAGAAGCTGTCCAGAGAACTCCGTTATTTCGTCAACATAGCTGCACGCAGGTCCACCTCTGTCACTCTGCAGATCAACGGGAGTCACGTGCCCAAACTGATGAAGATTCGCCGCTCTCTGGACTTGCCGTCTGAACTTCTCCATGTCACCAGTCCCGTGGACCCTGGGAAGCTATCCTCACAGAAAATTGCCGCAATCTGTGACCTGCTTGGCTTCCTTGCTGATGTACAGGTCAAAAAATGATTTGATCACGTGCAATGACCTTTTCACACATCCAGCCATCTATTGTTCGCTGACTTAAGGATCATGTGCGATGTCTTTTTCAGCTAGAACTCTTGAAAGCGGATTGTGATGACTACTGAACGACGCTGTGCGCTGTATCTGAAGATTCGTGTCACCTAGAGGTCCATTTTCCCCAGCCTTTTTCTAAACAACAAAGAGAACTTGGTGAGACAGTTACACGCTTATGATTCAGAATGAATGCTGTTTGCGCTACCAATTCGCATATCACAAGTTCAGACACGAAACTAAAATGTAACCAAGAGAAAGAAAGGAACATTCTGTAACAAGTTTTCCGTTTTTGTTTCGTTTTGTTTGTTTGTTTTTATTTACCTTTCCTTTCTGTGATGTACCACATTATCATGTAGCAGTTTTGAAATGCTTGTAAAAGTGCTGAAAATACTGTGTATATGATCGTAGATATATGGGTATTGGTGCAAATGACCCAGTGAAAACGATCAATAGAGTGTACGACACCTGAACACACACACACACACACACACCACACACGCACGTATGCATACATGCATGCGCACGCGCGCGCGCGCGCGCGCGCGCACACACACACAGAGCGTAAACTTTTGTGTCTGTTTGGCGCTAATGATACGCCATACTCAGACCGGCCACCCTTCTTTTTCGAGTGCAGTCAGTTTTGCTCCGTCAGTGGTTCTCAGGACTAGGCCTACGAGATGTGTTTCGCAGGTGGGCGGGAGGAGAGGTTGGGGGTGGGGAATAGATAGTAGTTCAGAGTTTAGTTTCTTTTCTCTGCGAGAACCTGGAAGGCATAATCGGTTATCATGACGACACGGATGAGCTTCAGTCTCTGAAGATCTGTCTTAATTTTGATCAATTCTTGGACGTTTGATTTTGTTCTCTTTGTCGACAAGCCATTTTTTTTTTTTTTTTTTTTTTTTTTAAAGACTGACGTGGTGTTTAATTAGTATGGTACCTGTGTCTGTGATTTCCCAGAGCCCTTCTTTTATGATTGGTATTATGGAGTGGCATCAATGGCCAGTGTGAACAGCAGTGTGTTTTAATGTAAAACAGACCAAAATAACACTGTTCAAAAGCTTTGAGTTTGAGTCGGAGTATATAGGGGACGCCAGCAGAAACTTTTGATTCATATGTAGATAAGGGGTGGGGAGGAGGGGTGGGGGAGGTAAATACATAAGATTTAGTCCTAAGGGCTCTGCCTGGCTCATTCTGGAGATTAGCACTGGGGGGCCCAGGGGAGATGAAATGGCGGAGCAAATCTCTAATAGAAAAAAAAAGGGGGGGAAAAGGGAAGGGAAGGGAATAACCGGAAAAGGAAAGAAAAAGAAAAGAAGCAAGATCTCAAATGAAGAGTAGATCCTGTGAGAGGGGACTTCACAAGGCAAAAGTCTGAGTGGTGTGTCTTAGTGGCAGCAAGACTGGCTATTTTTGTGGAGGGATCTCATGAGGGGAGACCTCATTGAGGACTGGTGATGTGTCTTCGTGGCAGCAAGACTGGCAATGCTTATGGGAATTTTTTTTTTTTTTTGAAACACTGAACACTGACTGGTGGGCCCCCTTTCAATATAGCGGCATAAGAATAGAATGTTGATTGTGGTCGCACTATGGAAGAAGAAGAAGAGAAAGTTTACAGATTTTGTTTTTGTTGTTGTTCAGGTTTGTAGTTACGTCACATAGCCGATCTGTGTAGGTTGTAAGCTGTACTTTATAGTTCGGCATGTGCAGCTTGTGGCATGGCTATCTCCCCCCTCTCCTTTCCTCATCATTCAGCCGGGTCATTCAATTCATGATCGTTTCTCACAGGTCCTAATAATTTTGCTGGGAATCCTGCTTTTTTTCGTGCACAGTGTGGAATTGCTGTGGATGAAGGTTTGTGTTTGGAGGTAATTCTAGCGTGTATGAGCAGTTGTCAAGTGGTGTACTATTTCTGGAATGATTGCTGAAACAAATGACTTACCATAAATCACATTAGTTTTGTAGAGGTATTAATCGCTAAGTGAACTAAGATTGTTGTAGATCCGTGGACAGAGGTTTGTTTGTGCAATACTTGAACATGGTAGCTGCATGGAAAAGTTTCGCAGATTTTTTGACTGAAGTTGGTAAAAGGACACGAGGCAAGAATGATGTGGTATATTTTCCCCTTCTTTGAGTGCAAAAGAAAAATGAGTTCTGGTTAATGATCATTATTGTTAGACGACAGTCCGCGTGAGACTTAGTTATTGATGGGGAATGCGATATCATTTTGCTTGGTAGTGTGCTGTACAGGGCAACAACAGGATTAAGGATGCGGTGCTATAGAATGTTATGTTAGCTTGGAGCTACGTACGAATGGAGTGAGGCTTGTCTGCTAAAGATTACTACTACAACTACTATTGCTATTACTTCTCTCTCTCTCTCGCATTCGATTTGCTTTCAGTTGTTTTATGTAATTACTTTGCTTTTAAAATTCGTTTTATAGCTTGCAGCACATAGGCTTGTTGATCGTATTGAAAAGTATTATCATCATTATTGTCATCAGCATCATCAGTAGTAGTAGCTGTTGTTAGTCGGGAACAATTGTGATTCGTGGATTTCTTATTTTAGTGTTCGTGGTTACTTAGTGGTTGGCAGTAACCAAACAGAACAGATCTCTCTGTCCTTCCACTATTGCTTATGGGATGTCTGTAATTAAATGTTTCTTTTGAAGTTAATCAGAAAAGGAACTTGAATTATAGTAGATCATGTGTGTGTGTGCGTGTGTTTGTACAATGATGTACTGGTAAACCATAACAAAAGAGAGGCTGTTTGGTTAATGTAAAATGCATATGTATGGACATGATGGCATGTTGAATGCTGTCACAGGAACACACACGGAATTGCTTGGTCTGAATGTGGAGGATGAAACTTATTTACATTCGATTTCTGATACGTAAAGTGTGCAGGTCACAGAGTTCCTTGTCTAATGTTTGCATGTTTCGTTAGACACGTATTTCAAGGTAGTTTTTACTATTTGTCAAACACTGTATATCCTGTCGTGCTAGCAAATTACTGAAAGTCTCCAGAGTGGACGTTTTAGGAAGCTAGGCCTTCAAGACCTGGATTTCTGCCCCGATTCGACGTTTGTGCTAAAGAGCTGCATTAAACATCTGAACACTGCTGGCAGGATCTGTCCCATCTTCTTGCTATGGTTTGGAATACACTGTGCTGATTCTGCTGAAATGAAGAATTTTGGAAATAAATGCCAGAATGTGCTAACATAAATGCTTTTGTGTGTGTGTGTGTGTGTGTGTGTGTGTGTGTGTGTGTGTGTGTGATCTTTTTCCTTCATCAGAAAATCACTTTGTAAAGTTCGGTACAAGTTCTTTATGACCAAATAAACCGCACCAATTAGTATCAGTACCGAGTTTATTTAGATGGTGTACTAAAACTTTTGAAACACAAATATTTATGAGTGACCTACAGGGAAATTTAAGGCAAGAATATGTATGTTCTTATCAACTACTTTATGGTTTTTCATAAGTCTTTGGTAGACCCCTCCCCTATCTAAGACGCACATACATACACATGAAAAAACAAAAAACAAAGGGTATATTTCTTTATTGATGTACTGAATGTGTTGCAACACCATCGTAAGCACCTGCATACACTGCCAGTATCAATGTTGCCAGTGTCAATCAAGTGGGGGACGAGGGAGAGGAAATGTCAAACAAATGGCAATTACCTCCTCAAACATGAGCTCGTTTTAAACTGTTTCTACATTTCTCCATATATATTTATACGTAGACAAGCTATGTTTCTAGGTTACCAGCAAGCCAATTTCAAGACTGTACTCTTACAAAGTGGTTTCTCATCAACTCATTCGTTTTCTCTTTTGCTCCATGTAACATGAACAAAACATTATGAACCTTCTGTGTGTGTTAAAATGGTCGAAAGAAAGACCAAACGTTAGTCACATTCTTTTCCAAGACATTCCCACTTTTCCTGTAACATTATTTTTTATGTTGTATTTATTTCATGTCATCACCTATTGGGATTTTTTTTCTCTCTTTTTAAAAAAAACGTTTATAACTAATTTACCGATTCATATTTTCCCTCCAAGTTTAACCAGTTCCTAATGTTTTTTTCAGGATTCAGGGACTATCTTTTTGATATCAGTGACAAAAGTATTATATTCTTATTTTAGTCGAACCAACCCTCATATTTTTGCAGCGTTTGTTCTCCTTTGGACTTTTTTCTTTTTTTTTTGTTCTAAAAAACAAAAAAGTTGTTTTCTTGTTTGTTTGGTTGCTGATTTATTTACCCCTTATCAATCAAACATGATTTTTTTTTTTATTTCATTTTTTTTTAAAACTCCGGGTACAACAGTTCCCAGGCAATGTACTTACAGTCTCCTTGTCCAGCTCCTCTCAGTGGCTGTACATTCAAACCACTCAATTCAGCGCCCCTCTAAACTCAGTGATGCCAATTCCTCTATTTTATGAACAATTTCAAAATTTAATATCAACTTTGATTTTCTTTTTAAACACTCAGTTGCATCATCATGAATATATTTACCTACATTATATGCACCAGGATAATAAAGTCAAAGTCTTGTATAGGTTCAACATGTGGGCGAATTTGCCAAGACGTATGCATGGATAATTTACGATATATCTCTGCCACTAGCTGCCATGGTGATGCGGTTAACATCGCAGACTCCCAGCTTGGAGGTTGTGGGTTCGATTCCCATCAGAGCCAAGTGGGATTTTTCTGCCCCGACTGGCTCCTACCCAGAGTTGAGTTTGCTACGGGCTCAGTTGGGAAGACTGGGACCACACAGTCAGTGTTATCCACTTAATGGATGCATCTCTGACAGCTGCTAAAATTTCTTGTCTAACACCGCAGCTGTCTGTATCTCTCGGGCCTGGTTGATGCCAGGATGTATCATGAAAGTAAACATAAAGTACAGCCCTGTCATGCAGTCTAAGACCGGAATTGAAATCTGTAGCATCATCTTCATCGATCACCAAAAAAACAAAGTATCAAATTTTGTGGCCCTTCATGCCCTGCTCTCATGGTGGCCTCAATTAATTTTGATGCCCTCTCCAGGTCTATGACCTTGGTTTGATTCCGCCAGGGTCACCGACATCGCCAAGTCCATGAGGGCTATCGTTGCACAGATGTGGTGGCACCCTCCAGAGGGAGAGCTCACTCATGCTGGCTCCACAACAAAGCAAGTATTGTCGTTGGTAGGGGGCTTGGTAGGTGGTGTCCTGCGTATGCTGGATCAGAACAGGTACCTGAACACCACCAAAGTGACTCGGCAGCAGTGCAGTGTCTCCTCTGGTAGGTTGCCTCTTGACGACTTGATATTGACTACTGCCTGTGGATTGCTGGGGCAGGGGTGTGGCTGTGGCTGTGGACGGGGTGTTAGGATGAGCGGTGTCGGTGCATTGCCACCAAGATGGCACAGAAGATGGGACAGGAAAAAAAGTCTCTGCCAAATATTCCTGCTCCTGCTGCTGCTCCTCCTTCCTCAACAGTTGCAGCTAACCCTAAAGCGTTTGGCTGGTTAACCAAATAAGAATCTCCATCGTTACAATCCATGATAAGTGAAACAGATGCATGCAACAACTTGATAAAGAATACAGTCACATCCTTTCCCCTTTGGGAAAACACATCAGCTCTTTGGAAACATGGTTCCAGTGTAAACACGCATGCATTTGGCTTTGGCTCAGGTTCATCACTTCAGACGAGGCGTGTGACTCTCTTTCCCAACCCATGCTCTGTACGCCGTGTGTGTCGTGAAACCACCAAACAGCTAACAAGAAAACCACAGGTGAATGAATCTACCAAACTGAAAGTGAACTCGTTGAAAAAATTTGGACGTTAGCGTAACATCGAATCAAACTGTGATCAGTATCAAAATACGATATTGGGACGATTGGCGTCTCTATAAATAGTATTACCAAGTATGTTGGCAATCACGAGTTCTAAGATAAGGGCAGAGTTGTTCGCATGAGAATGTCCATCAGTAATTGAACCGACAGGTTTGCTTGGTGCATGTGAGTCAGTGGAAGAGAAAAAAAAAGGTGGGAAAAAATAGGAAGACGGAGACCCCACCTCAAAAAAAAAAAGAAAAAAAAAAAAGAAAAGATTAAGGCAGAGCTGCCTAGGGCTTCAGAGCACAATGTGCAGCATTTGGACATTTTAAATGTAGCATTCAAAATTTAAGCGTAGCAGTTGTATTCACTGCGACAAGTCAGACTTAAAAATATTTTCAGTCACACTTCACTTAGCACATGTCATGTTGGCAACTAAGGAGGATGTGGTTTTGTTCTACAAAAAAAAAAAAAATCAAGATAGCCTACTGCAAAACCAATTGATAAGGTGACAAAATTGCGATTGTCTTTAGTGATGTTTCTTCTGCTTTTTCCACTCGGCATATTTTCCATGACTTCTCATATGTCTCAGTTATATTTAAGCAGCCACTAGTCCTTTGACATATTTTCTTCTTTTTTTTTTGTGGCTTTTTTTTTGGGGGGGGGGGGGGGGGGGGGGGGGGAGCAGGATGGGGGGGGGGGATGTAGTATTTTGTTACAAAAGTAGCAGCAAAGCATTGTCAGCGTAATCGTAGCATGCCGCACCACAAGCGCTGAGCTCAGCAGCTGTGTACAGATGTCCACTCCGTCCAATGTTCTGTACTTCATACAGAGTGTAGAATCTCACCAAGTTGCCAGGTGAAAGTAGAAGTGACCTGTTATAAAGTGTCGCCAGCGGAAACAAAAGACAAGATAAGGGAAAAGAGGCAGGCAAGTCATCCACAATGGTAGAACACAGTGGACAACAGTGAAGTAAGACTGCAACAGGAGAACTTGTATTCATGACCAGTGAGAGACAACAACTAATATGGAACAAATTTCTAGCACGGTAATTCTCACAAGTTGGAATACAACGCATACTGAAAAAGCCTTCAGTTTCCCCATGCCAGACAATGTAAAATGTAAAATCAATGCTTGTGTGCCTTTCCTCTTTCTCTCTCTTTATTTTGTACTTGCTCCTGTGGATATACAGCTGCTAACATTGTCCGTTTAAGATGTGTATCCAGGCTGTTCACTCATTGGGCAGTACTTGCATACTGAAAACAGGAATAAAGAAACAATTCCTCCTGTTCCATCACATCATTTTCTTCTGTGTTATACTTTGTTTACAGCAGGGCCATGTCATATCTTCAGTGTAGAAATGTTCAAATTAATTTAACCTTGATTTTGAGTGTGCTGAAATTTGCAAATAAAATGTAAATCTGTATTCTTCTTCTTGCGCAATGGTGTGCGTATGCGAATGCCATGGCATGTGTTTGTCTTCCTTGTAAGATAGCAATCATAAAACATACAGGATAAATCTCCAATCTGATTCAAGTTACAAGGGGGGGGGGGGGGGGGGGGGGGGGGGGGGGGGCTTAATATCAAAGACTTTTCCACTGAATTCAAAACATGCTATTTAAACATACAAAAGATTAATAATACACAAACACACACAATATGCTTTTATTCATATAAATTGCAGACCTTACAGTAATTATCTCGCATATAGGGTAGTTATGCATTACCAGCAAAACCCCCCCCCCCCCCCCCCCAAACATTCTCGGTCACTTCTGAACTGAATCTGGATCCATACACCATTTTCCAATATAACTATTCCCAAACCAAAATTTCTCTCTGAAAACGACACAAGAAACTGAAACTAGTAAAAACGCTTTCTGCGAATGTGCTAGCAAAACTGCAGCAATCGGCAGTATCCATGACAGCACAGTCAGAACACCAGAGTTTCCTACAGCTTATTGTCACCTCCGCCAAGACAGGTATTTCACCAGCGTCTGCTGGTGCGTTTGTCTGTCTGTCAGAAAGGTTATGCAAAAAGTACTGAACCAATTTCGATGAAAACTGGTATGCAGATGGCATACAGCCCTCCTGCAAAACCATTTAATTTTGGTGGAGCTCCGGATGTTAGGTCAGAGCTAGGAACTTTTGTTGTTTGCTTCCTTTAAACACTGGCAGACGGTACCCCCCCCCCCCCCCCCCCCCCCCCCCATTCTCAACTGTTTCTGTATTGATTAGAACTCTTGCATATATATCAACTACAGCTCCAATGAGTCTTAACAGTTATGCATGATTTTACCGGGTTTGGAGATTAATGAATGAAGTCAGATTTAGTGTATGACTGAAGTTAGAAGAATTTGTTCATCTCGGCAGAGGTCTACACCCTCCAAAAGCCCTTCAATACTTATTAGTATTTTGGTACTGTCTGATTTTTCAAACAAAAGTGAAATAAACCCTTTCACATGATCTTCCTCATGCATGGGCTTTTTCTGTATTTTATTGTTCCTGTTCAGCATATAAGCCAATTCCCTTAACTTTTCACCAAAATCTAGCCCCCCATCGGACTAGAGAAAGCTCCTGCATTTTCCATGACTTTTGTGGTTCTGTGACCTATATGGGAATCTGTGAATTATCAGTTCTTGTCAATTTGATCAAACACCAACAGCGATGGCGGTCATCGCCGTAACTTTTTTGCACTTCAACCTGGTCACAAGCCTTCTGACTGTCCTACAAACAAGCATGCATGAAACAAGTCAATGGAAGCAACCAGCATGTCTGTGCAAGTCAAAGCTGAAATGCTAGACTAGATGCTGATCTGCCGCCTGAATGTGACTGGATCATAGATCATGAGAGCAGAGAGGATACGCATCTCGCCTTGCTTTCCTCCTAGCTGCCGCTCAGGAAGGTCTCCGACCACTTCCACATTCACCACACTGTCGGCTACCTGGGCTGCCCTCTCAAACCATGTGAATCTGTTTGTTGCTGTCCACTGTGGCTCAGGTTGGCTCACCTGCATGTAGTCTTTCCTGCACATAGCCTTTGCCCACACTCAAACCATCTGTTTTTTCTAATGTGGCCAACAGACAACCAGGCTAAAAACAGGAGGCGGACACACGAAGCCAAACTGATCAACAAGACGTGGTCAATGCCTTCGATATGCACAATGAAATTCAACAAGAGAAAGATGAAGTTACTTATCCTTTCCTCATCTGATATATGGTTAGATGTACTCCATTTCATACCATCATACCAGTTTCTTATCACCTTCTGTTCACTCCAAGTTTCATACACATGCAACTTCCTTTCACACTCTTGAGTGGAAATGACAAACAAAAAAACATGGGCAGCGAATGTTGCCCTAGACATGCCCAAATCACGCATCTAAATGACCTTTGTGACAACTTTAGGTATACAGACTCCAAAATGTTGTGAAATCATTCTTAACCCAACGTAAGTTCACCGCAGATTGGTCCCTGTTACCTTGGTAAGAAAAGCATCAGCTTAGCATACTACAAAAGCGCAGATTTGAAAGTGGCTTTGCATTGTTCAGGGATTAAAACATAGAAAGAACCAAGACTTGGGTTAGGTCTATTCCTACTTTCAGTAAATGCTGAAATCATCACAAGAGATCTGAACAAGAATGGATGGAAAGATCAACAACCACATAGCGAACACAGTAACCACCACGTAATGACCATCAACCATCACACACATTCCATAAGAGCAATGGAACCTCTGACAATTTCTGAATCGATCAAGCCCTAAACCGGCAAGAGACTTTATTGAAAGGCTGGATAAATAAACTGCTGTGGCGAAATGTTTAACGTTGCAGACTGTGGATGGGAAGTACTGGGTTCGATTCCCAACAGTGTCATTTATTATTTGTGCAAGTTTTGTGCACAGACTAGCTCCTACACTTGAACATATTGTCGGCAATTTGCAGAGGGCAGACACTGACCTAACATCCTTAAAAAGCTTTGATAGGGCACTCTCCCTCTATCACTCCATCATTACTCTGCCCATTCACTGCTTCAAAACCACCTGCCTGTCCAGCATCCATACACATCCCAACATCGTGCATTCTCATCAGTTACTCATTGCAACACCCCTTTAAGAATGGTGACTTGATGATATCATTCACTAACATCAGTTACTCTTGAATTTGACTCTTCAGACACCTGTTTCTTCACGAGAAAACAAATTGAGTGACCGAACAAAATTCAATCAAGCAGAAAATAATAAGGCTCTGCACCCCTATATATGCTCCTGAAAACTGTTCTTTCTTGTACGGTCTTCTACCGCATACACCCTAACTGTGTTCTAAATCTGGAAAAGATTCATATAAAAAAGAAAAAAAAAAAGATCTTGGATGATTTTTTTGCAGGTGTATCTGTTTCTCCTGACAAGCGAATTCTTTGAATAGACCAACACCCCCTGAACCTGGCACATCTACGGCTGCCCGTTGTATTTGAACAAAACATACGTATGTCTCAGCTGATGAACACAACAACAAAAAAACAAAACGTGCACTTCATACAATTTGTAATCCACTAAAAAAAAACCCCAAAACACGTAAGCTCTCTGCGAGTAAAACACTCCTATTCTAGCTGCTTCAAACCATATCCATGTGAAACGAAATATGTCATGTGAGAAGATCATTATGATATGAGAAAGAACAGTATGTGGACACCTGCCAACACTCCCCTTCTCCCCATCCTCCATTATTCCAGGCAAACCACAAATACAATTTGTAAACAGCAACTGACTATGGGAAGGAAACTTTGCACCAGATAAAGCTGCCTCCTACTTTGGACATTAAAGAAAACAAACTTTTTAAAAACCTCTTTGGAGAACGTTTTTCTTCGTTATTTTCTCGATTTTTAAATGTTGATAATTCAAAATACAATGCTTAACACTAACAGACAACCTTGCAAAATTTCCTCCTGTACTGTCTTCATGTTAAAATGCTCATTCACTCACTCTCTACGACACCAACACACATACCTCTGTTAAAGATCACATTGGTGATCATCATTTACAGCCCCCTTACAGTTTGCAGAACAGTCTACTGCACACACATTTCCTTACAGTGTTCATATCCAAACATGAAGACCAGCTAAAGCTCCTCTTTCCTTCAATTTTTATTCCGTTCTTCCATCTTTCGGCTTTTTCTAGTCTGTCCCTTTCTGTCCTCTCTTCAAAATTTCTGATATATTGAAGAAACAAGTTAATTCAGTATGTAGGTTTCAGACTGGTTAAAAAAAAAAAAAAACAAAGGAAAAAAAAAAACAAAAGCAAAAAAAAAGGAATGTCAACTAGGCAAATACAGCAACCCTCGACAGCACTGACAACACCCTACTCCATAGTACTTTGCCTGCAGGCTGGACGATGAGGGATGGCATTCTATACACTTCCAGCCAACACTAAGAGGTCATCTACAAGGCGACTGTGAAGCCAACCCACATCGGAATATTACCAAGTTTTACTGCCTCTCATGCCATGCTCAGTACAGCGATCTGCTTACATTGGCACGAAAACACACAGTAGTTGTACAAAAAAAAAAAAAAAAGTCTGACAATATTCACAAGTACAGTCTTTAATTTCCAGCAAACCACACAAGCCAGATGTCTTCAATGTTAGAAACTCGTACTTTTACCTCGATGTAAGGAACTTTCACTTTCAAAGACTTTGCCAGTGATCACTTCAGCGGTCTGTTCTTCAACATATCTGTCTCTTAAACATCAAAGCGAACCGCAATGCAACAGTAATCAAAGATCAGAGCTGATGTCGACAACTGTGATGGAACTTCACAAAAGATCAGAGCTGATGTCGACAACTGCGATGGAACTTCACAAAGTGAACGAAACATTCAGCTATCAAGTCAGATGTGTTCCTTTTGACACGTTTACTTCCAGTCCTGGTTCATTCTGGGGTGAACACTGAACTGACAGTTTTACATCTGTTTGGGGAAAAAAAAAAAGGGGGGGGGGGAATGGGGGATAAAGAGGGTAGGTTGGGGGTAGAGTGGGGGAGTGAAAACCATCTAAGTTCCTTTACTCTTCAGTGGCACCAAAACAAAGGTTTGCCAACATCCTCAAAACACTGACCAACAGTTTTCCATCTCGTTCAACAGCACCCTCATAAACCTCATTTACTCTTGCACAAACATCTTCCACCAACAATCCCACCCATCCCAGCCTCACTTTTTGGGCTTCTTCACCTTATTGCGGATGAGGGTGAAGAGATTCTTCATCCTCTCAAACGTCCCCACAGAATCGGGCAGATTCTCGAACGGTATGTGCTCCTCGACTCCCTGGCTGAAATTCTCAGCAGACGGGAGGGCCTTGAAGCTCTTCTCCCGGACCAGGATGGGCGTGCCAAAATCTTTTGATATTGATGAACATGAGGAGAAGGAGAAGTTCTTCTCACGCAGGAGCTGGGACTGGAATGGAGACTCTGCAGCGGTGGAGGGAGACTCCGTTTCACCGGTGGGGTTCGGGGCTGTGGCCTCTGCTGCCGTGTTGCTGCCATTGGCGACGACTGAGTCACCCTCAGAGTCCAGCTGGTGAATCAGGTTGTTGTACTCCTGCTGCAGGCTATCCATGGTGGGGCTGCCCTCTTTCTCCCCTACTTCTGCAAATGATCATCAATGCCATCCAATTTAACCCTCCTTTTGCAAATGATCATCAATACCATCCCATTTAACCCGTAGGGTGCCTTTAGGCCGTCAGCTGACGCCGCATTAAAAATGCTTTCCTAGTGCCTATGGGCCGTCCACTGACGTCATGCATTTTTCTTGAATTTTCATTCGTTACTATTTCTATCAACGGACTCAAATAGAGTGTGCGTAGTAAGCCTTATATGTCTGTAGTATTAAAATGATATGTAAATGACCGCACGTGAGGGGAAAGCCCATTTATTCTCATCACTGACTGGATGACCAGCCAGCACTTCGTTTCGCTTGCAAAGATGGCGGCGCAACCTTCGACAAGAGCAGCGACCAAATCAACGTATTTACACAGCTGAGCAGGCTCTGCTAATGATTTTTAACAAAGACAATAATCTTTTATTCAACGACTCACTCAAACATGAAGGTGAGATGATGATAGTGATGGAATTGCCGACCATATTCGTCAGTTATTGAGTCGGGCTGTGTGACCTCAGTGTGTGTTCAGCTGACGGCTCGCCAGCGTCCAACGAGCCAGCCTAGTGTGTACTCTGCACTGTGTGCCAGTGGCCAGTGACGTGATAGTCAGCGCGAGAGGGGAGTGCTGCCTGCTCGCGGCGTGACACTGGGCAGAGGGAAAGGTAGGGGGAGAGGAGGAGTGAAAGAGAGGGTTGAAGTTCAGCAAGGGGGCGTGGTGGGGAGAGGGGGGCGTGGTCGTGGACTGACCTGTCTGCTTAGAGAGTGAGCGTCTTGATAGACTTCTAAACTGTTTTACTTTCATTTACAGGTGTAGTGTGACAATACAAACTTTATTTTCAACTTTTTTGCTTTGTGTTCTTGTTTGGATGAGAAGATGTAGTGGTAAATACATATGTTTTTGATCGTGCAAAAAAATCTATCCAAATCTAAATGCCTAAATACTTTTTTATTATCAAAATTAAAACAAAAGAAGCCCAGATTCAAAATCTTCATTCAATTTCCTTCAAAATTTATATATATTTCATTTTTATATCTTTTGTAGTTTCTGAGCTAGGATTTTTTGTTAATTATTACCCCCAAATCATTAGATTTCCCTGGCACTGGGAAAGCCTTTGTTTGTAATATTTTCAGGCAGTGAACGGCTTAACCCTCCTTTTGCAAATGATCATCAATACCATCCCATTTAACCCTCCTTCTGCAAATGATCATCAATACCATCCCATTTAACCCTCCTTCTGCAAATGATCATCAATGCCATCCCATTTAACCCTCCTTTTGCAAATGATCATCAATACCATCCCATTTAACCCTCCTTCTGCAAATGATCATCAATGCCATCCCATTTAACCCTCCTTCTGCAAATGATCATCAATACCATCCCATTTAACCCTCCTGCTGCAAATGATCATCAATACCATCCCATTTAACCCTCCTTTTGCAAATGATCATCAATACCATCCCATTTAACCCTCCTTTTGCAAATGATCATCAATACCATCCCATTTAACCCTCCTGCTGCAAATGATCATCAATACCATCCCATTTAACCCTCCTTTTGCAAATGATCATCAATACCATCCCATTTAACCCTCCTTCTGCAAATGATCATCAATACCATCCCATTTAACCCTCCTTTTGCAAATGATCATCAATACCATACCATTTAACCCTCCTGCTGCAAATGATCATCAATACCATCCCATTTAACCCTCCTTCTGCAAATGATCATCAATACCATCCCATTTAACCCTCCTGCAAATGATCATCAATACCATCCCATTTAACCCTCCTTTTGCAAATGATCATCAATACCATCCCATTTAACCCTCCTGCTGCAAATGATCATCAATGCCATCCCATTTAACCCTCCTTTTGCAAATGATCATCAATACCATCCCATTTAACCCTCCTGCTGCAAATGATCATCAATACCATCCCATTTAACCCTCCTTCTGCAAATGATCATCAATGCCATCCCATTTAACCCTCCTGCAAATGATCATCAATACCATCCCATTTAACCTCATTCTGCAAATGATCATCAATGCCATCCCATTTAACCCTCCTGCAAATGATCATGAATACCATCCCATTTAACACTCCTGCAAACGATCAATGCCATCCCATTTAACCCTCCTTCTGCAAATGATCATCAATACCATCCCATTTAACCCGCCTGCTGCAAATGATCATCAATACCATCCCATTTAACCTCCTTCTGCAAATGATCATCAATACCATCCCATTTAACCCTCCTGCAAATGATCATCAATTCCATCCCATTTAACCCTCCTGCTGCAAATGATCATCAATACCATCCCATTTAACCCTCCTTCTGCAAATGATCATCAATGCCATCCCATTTAACCCTCCTGCTGCAAATGATCATCAATACCATCCCATTTAACCCTCCTGCTGCAAATGATCATCAATACCATCCCATTTAACCCTCCTTCTGCAAATGATCATCAATACCATCCCATTTAACCCTCCTGCAAATGATCATCAATACCATCCCATTTAACCCTCCTGCTGCAAATGATCATCAATACCATCCCATTTAACCCTCCTGCAAATGATCATCAATACCATCCCATTTAACCTCCTGCAAACGATCATCAATGCCATCCATTTAACCCTCCTTCTGCAAATGACCATCACTACCATCCCATTTAACCCTCCTTCTGCAAATGATCATCAATACCATCCCATTTAACCCTCCTTCTGCAAATGATCATCAATACCATCCCATTTAACCCTCCTGCTGCAAATGATCATCAATACCATCCCATTTAACCCTCCTTTTGCAAATGATCATCAATACCATCCCATTTAACCCTCCTGCTGCAAATGATCATCAATACCATCCCATTTAACCCTCCTTCTGCAAATGATCATCAATACCATCCCATTTAACCCTCCTTCTGCAAATGATCATCAATACATGTACCATCCCATTTAACCCTCTCCTGCAAATGATCATCAATACCATCCCATTTAACCCTCCTTCTGCAAATGATCATTAATACCATCCCATTTAACCTTCCTTTTGCAAATGATCATCAGTACCATCCCATTTAACATCATCCCTGGCTATGGCTGCTGCATGGTTTCCCCCCTTTCCCCTCCCCCATTCAGGCAGCTAGCAGCGGCTGAAAGCCCTGCCTACGTAGTTATTTTAATTTTTTTGTTTTTCTAACTGATTTTAGGTGGTGTATTTAATTAACTTTGTGTATGGACTTTTGGATGTGCATGCTTTCAAAAAACCCTAATAATTTTTGTCATGGGACAGCACATGCATAGATCAAGTAACAAAAAACAAACAAAAAACCCCCCACTAACAAAAAAAATCAAGTAACAAAAAACAAAAAAAACCCCACTAACAAAAAAAATCAAGTAACAAAAAACAAACAAACAAAAAAACCACTAACAAAAAAAACTCAAAGTTTCCACACATGCGTTACTGACATACATACAAACATACACTAAGACATGCACAAGTAAGCACATTCATAGATGGTTATACACACGCGTGTCTACATAGAGACACAAACAGATGAATGCTCACACACACACACACACACACACACACACACACGTACACACACACACACAGACATGCATGTACACAAGCTTTTATTTCCCTTTGAACCTTGGCTCAGATGGAATGCCTGCTAAATTCTGATCCCATGAAAGATCATTTGGATTAGCTCTGCAATCATTCAATTCAATCGGAGTTTCATCATCAACTGTGACATCACTGATCTCAGTTTCAACTCCTTATGCGTCTTGGTCGGCTGTATCATCATCATGGTCAGCGTCAGCACCTTGAACGTCTATTGCATTACTGACTCACACTGCATTGCTTCATCATCGCAGACTGTAAATGTCCAGTAGTTCAAAGGTACTTGGCTGGAAAGATTTAGTGCATCCAGTGCCTGAACTGGCATTGCAGCCAATCTTCAAATAAATCCTCCTCATCTTCCCAATCATTATCGCTTTCAATTTACTCCTTTGCCATCTGAACACATTTTTTTTTTTTTTATGACATATTCCAGCAAAACGATCTGAGCAAACCGGCACTGTGCGCAGTAATTATAGCAGATGAAGCGTGAAACAAACGTGCTGACCAAAACAGAAAAACTCTGTCAACGGTTCTTTGTTTCAGCCATGGCTACCGACCGTGAACTTCATTTGAACTTATCAATGAGGTCACAATAGGAGGGCGGGAAACCTCCCCAATCCCCTGGCATGAGTTGCTTTGCTCTGACTGTCTGGATTTGAATGCTGGAATTTCTTGCGAGACAGTGCACCCTTCAGCGAGCACTGTAGTCGCAAAACATTTCAGTCAATACACGGCAGGGTGCCCTAAGCATGCTGCAGACAATCAGGCAGTGTACATCTATGTACATGATGTAGGGAAAAAGTATTGAAGAAAAAACAATCAAACAAACAAACAACAACAGACAGAAAAATGGAGAAACAACCAAAAACACAGTCCTCTAATTTTCTCAACAGTCTTTGTCATCCGCTTTACGCCATCTTGTATGGAAGCATATCAGAGCAACTGAAGTACACGAAAAAGTCAACACATCTAATCATAAAAAACAAAAACAAAAAAAAACAGATAGACTTGGCTTGTTCATGTTTGGCCAAAGAAAATGAACACACATTTCTGGCCCATGAAAATAAACACATTCTTGTGGCTGTAGAAAAATAAACCTACTTCTGACCTTAGAAAATAAACATATGAACACACATTTCTGGCCCATGAAAATAAACACATTCTTGTGGCTGTAGAAAAATAAACCTACTTCTGACCTTAGAAAATAAACATATACTTGTGGTCACAGAAAATGAACACACACTTTTGCCTGAAAATAAACTCACACTTTTGGCCACAGAAAATGAACGCATACTTTTGGCCCGAGGAAATATACACAGGCTTGTGGCCACTGAAAATGTACTCACTTTTAGCCCTAGAACAGGGTTCCTACAGACTCCCAAGAACAAAATTCAAGGAGTTTTCAAGGAGTGCCTTTTCTATTTCAAGGCTACAATACTTGCATAAAAATTGAAAAAGGAAATGGCAGTTTGATTTTTCTGTGTTAAGGTTGATGAAAAAAATTATTTAAAAACAAATTTTTTTTGTACAAAGAAAACAACAAAAAATTTGTTTTTAAATAATAATTTTTTTTTTTTAATCAACCTGAACACAGAAAAATCAAACTGCCATTTCTTTTTTTCAGTTTTTATCACAGTGAGTGTGCCAGTACACCACACATTAGAACAATAACAAACCCAGACTCTTTGTATTAAATGCCAAAACACTAAAATCAGCAAAAATATGTCCATTTGTAAGTGAACATACAAACTATGCATGGTGTGTAAGAGACTGGTTGGAGGAAAAAAAGAAAAAAAAAACTAGTTAAAAAAAAAAATTTTACTCGTCGCGAGCGTTAATACCAAGGGAGATAATTTGTAACTTCATCAAAATTGATGAAGTTACAAATTACCTCCCTTGGTAATAGCTGACGGCAATCCAGGATCGCGACAATGTAAAAATTTGTTTTAAAATAATTTTTCATTTGCTTCAACGCAGAAAAAATCAAACTGCCATTTCTTTTTGCCACATTAAAATTTTTTGGAGCTGATGGCTTGATTTTCAAAGGTTTTCAAGGAGGTTTGGTCAACAGAACCAGATTTTATTGATTTTCAAAGGTTTTCAAGGTCTTGAAATTCACTGTCAGAATTCATGGAGTTTCAAGGAGTTTCAAGGAGCGTACGAACCCTGTAGAATATAAACACACTCTTGTGGCCGCTGAAAACAAACACACGTTTGGACACAGAAAATGAACACATACTTTTGGCCCGAAGAAATAAACACACACTTGCGGCCATGAAAACGAACACACTTTTGGCCACATCAAATGAATGAACACGCTCTTCATTCACAACATTCCTGTTGTCAGTCTTCATCTTCTTGATACTTTTTGTCTCTTCAAAACATACACACACTCCCTCTCTGCTTTAAATGCAAAAGACGGGTACCTGCATTCCCAACGTCTGTGTTGTCAACCTTCATTTTCTTTTTGTCTCTTCTAAACATACACACACTCCCTCTCTATTTTAAATGCAAAAGACGGGTACCTGCATTCCCAACGTCCGTGTTGTCAACCTTCATTTTCTTGTTGCTCTTCACCTCCTCTTCCTCCAGTTGACGTTTTTTTGCCGCCTCCTTCAATGCAAGGCACAAAGTAGCACTGACTCACCAAACTTTGCAACAACATATAGCGCATCTTGTGCACACAAACACACACATCCAAGCGCACGCCTAGCGACATGTTCACACACACATATGCACATACACGCACAAAGTCTCTTACTTCTCAAACATCAATAAGTTACCGAACTACAAAAACAACAAACTGATGAGCACAACCCCACAATCCCCAAAGAATCTGTAGCAACTTGAGTCTGAATTTCTACCTTATCTTCCAGCCTACAAGGTACTATAGTATGTAAGCCACATCCACTAAATGTTTTAAAAAATTTCAGAAAAATTAAACAAAACAAAAGCCACAATGCTTTCATTAGCGACAAGCAAATAGCGGCGAAATCCTAAATCAAGACAGCAACAAAGCCTGTGTATTCTGAGGACTGAGAGGCACAAACTGTGTTTACAACACACACCATGGCCATCTTTGTCAATGAAAACAGTGCTGATTCCACATCTTAATCGCAAGAAGGCTGGCGTAGAAGCAAACATGAATTGACCAGATGTTTTTTTTTTTTTTTCTTAAACAAGGAAAAGACACTGGTCTTTATAAATGGCGGAAGTTACAGTTTTGTGGAACAGCGACAGCAGCGGTATTGGCACAAATTTCTCTATAACAGTTCGTCATTTTCAAAATTAACTAGTGATGAAGTTTATTTCTGACAACAACAACAAAAACACTTCTTGGGATATCACCAAGGGCGTAGATGTGGAGGGGAAATCTAAACTGAGGTCACCATAACGACTGTCCATCAAGGGCCACAGAAGCCGAGACTTTTTTTTTAATGCTGATCTACGAGGGATGTGGATGAAGACGATGATGCAATGGAGTTCCTTTCTGGTTAGAGATTACATAACAGGGCTGTACTCTACGCTTCCTTTCATCATATATCCCAGCGTCAGCCACCGACAAAAGATTCAGACACAGTCTAGTTTAGTCAGCATACTGACACCGAGTGTCATTCAACAGAAAAAACCAAAACCACCCCAAACAAACGTGCACAGTAACACACAAACATTTCCACACTAAAAAAACCCATCATCTAACAACGAAGCCTGTCCATGCCTTATATATACCATATATTGATATGCATCAATACAGAAACTTCATTTCAATATTTCATCAACTAAAACTAGACGCTTTCAGAACTAAATATATTCATGTTTCAACAAAATGTGTATATGGTGAAACAAACAAATCAAGACATCATATTTTGTTTGAATGTGTGCCCCTTAGGACATACCTACCATGTTTATCAGACATGTCTTTAACTGATCATTTTTGTTTACTGATACTGATCTTGCTTTTAAAGTTACCTCTTGTTTGATATATAGTCCAGTTAGGTATTTACTTTAATATGATATTGGCGGTCTTACTGTGATTATATGTACACACCTGCAAACAGTACACATGCATGTGAGCACACACACACATTCTCTCTTTCTCTTGTCAAATATCACATCATTTTGTGAAAGGACGTAAAATGAAAGAACTACTACTACTGCTAGTGTCCACACCTGCGTGGCCATATCCTCCATCAGCGTCTTCTTCAACTGGTGATGCTGAATGGACGGCATGCCTTTGCTCTCGCTCTCGTCGATGAAACCCAGCGGCACAGGCACTGTGAACCCTGGGTACTCGATGATCTTGTTCACATCAAACGCCTCGGCTGCACAGGACAAAGAAACTGTACATGCCAGGGATTAATCTAACTGTGCCAAAAACTGAGATAGAGAAAAAAAAACAACACAAACATCGTTAATAACCAGAGAAATACTAACATACCAGCAGAATGGTGGTTTACTAGTCAATAAATCATATAAAACATTTTGACATGATGGAAAAAAACAAACCTTGTGTTCAACTGCATCTCAAATTGGACATTACGATTATCTCCCTTCCCTTGTAGCAAAATGCCAATTTATACAATGTCAAACCCAAGAATGATGGTAGACATCCCATGGAAATCCACCACACATAAATTTACTGTTCTGTCAGTCCATACCAACTGACAGACCTGCTTTCAACAATGGAAGAGCTGATCCTCATTCCCTGACTGGTTGACACCAGCTAGAGTAAAACCACAGAAATCTGTAGCTTCCTAAATGCTCGCTTCTTGCATACTCACCAGCGGAGGGCTGTTCACCACACTCTCCATCCTCCAGACTCTCCCCTCGAATATTTGTCTCTGCAGAAAACCAAAAGACAGGCACATGACGTCCATCTTCAAGAAAGTAGAGGACAAAAAGGTTTGTGGTAAGTATGTTTGCATTCACTCAGGTTGCATAAGGGAGTAAAAAGGTTGGGAGTGTCGAACAGTGCTGATCTGGCAATACATTAACATTTTGAAGAAAAAAAAACAAAACAGGAACAAGCACTGGACAGTATCTCTTTTGTCATTTTGCATTTTCAGCTTATGAATACATAAACCAATTAAATAAAAAAAAAAAAGCTGTGACAGCCGTACACAATAGGACGGTAGTCTATACTGGGTTACTTTTTCCAAGCAGAAAAATTGAAAAAAACATAACTTGGAAGTAAGAGAAAACATCCAAATACGTGGAATAACACCTACAAAGAACAGTATACATAATAATAACATCTTTTATTCTTGCTGAAGCCTTGACATGATCATGAAAGAATGTACTCTGTACACACCTGTGACAAAGGCAGCAAGGAATGAGAGGAGTGACCAGAATGGGGACACATCCTCTGCTGAGGAATTATCATCGCCTCCGCCAAAGAGGTTATGTTTTCGGACTTTCATCCTCGTCAGGTGGTTTGGTTGTTTTGTTTGTCAGCATGTTCAAACAATACCTCACACAGCGTGTTCAAACAATACCTCACACAGCATGTTCAAACAATACCTCACACAGCATGTTCAAACAATACCTCACAGAGCGATCTTAACCAAACTTGGCAGAAAGCCATAGTGTGGCCCATGGACAAACCCATGAAGTTTTCGTTCAGATCTATGGTGAAGGTCCAGATCAGACAGCAGATCCAAATTTTCTGCTGGATATGAAAATATTGTAAACATACTACTTATAACAAAACCAAACTCAAAACTATCTATAAAATACAATATTTTCATGAAATATTTCAACTGTCTAATGATATATACACTTTTTGGGCACTTCATATTTTCCATTTCCTCTGAAAAAAAAGGTACATGGGAAGTCACTCTTTCAATCCATTACCATTTATTTCCCCTGAAGGCCATCAATGGGTGGATCCAGGACCGGTTTAACCCTATTGGGGGCTAGAGGTTTGAGTTTTCTCGAGCGCTCTTTATGTTAATTATTATTTCAATTCTGGAGTGAATCAGGTGTGTGAAATGCCCCAGACCAGTCAGCACACATGTTAATCTCACTGTAAATTTACTGTCCATTTGTACGCCTTCGGCTATTTCTTGTTTAGACTTCAGTATCGAAATCCAAGGAGACTCCAGACCTGTCTACCCTAAAAAGTTACTTTTCAACTAAAATGAACACATTTTCTACAAAATCTGTGCACACATCTTCCAAATTTTTGTAAAGGCAGGGAGTGAGGGGGTGGGGGTGTATTTTCACCAAACCTGTACAAAATACAGTGAAACTGTACGGGTAAACAGGCCTGAGACTCACTGGACACACGTGATGGCGGGCAGACTTATTCCTGAGGGAGAGACACTCATTACATCTAGCCTTGTGATCATGCAAACACCGTCATCAGCTGGGAGCTTTGTTGCCAGGGTCCTGCTGTATGCTGGAATGGAAAAGGCAACACTGGAGTGCCAACGCTTAGCTCTGAAATGCAAAGAGTTCTCTGGTGAGTGGGTTCATGACACATTATGACAGCTCCATTGTGGACTGCTGGTACAGGGACTGCAATGGGACAAACCTGGATGACAGGGCCTTGGAATGAACAGAGTGGAAGTAATACCATGGAAAGGGCAAAGAACATGAGACAACACCACCAACAAAAATACCACCCACAAACAAACACACACACACAAACCCTCTGAACAACCTACCCCAGCTATCTTTGTCATACTCTAACACACACACACACACACACACACACACACACACACACACACCACAAACCCTCTGAACAACCTACCCCAGCTATCTTTGTCATACTCTAACACACACACACACACACACACACACACACACACACACACCCACACCCACAAACCCTCTGAACAACCTACCCCAGCTATCTTTGTCATACTCTAACACACACACGCAAACCCTCGAACAACTTACCCTGGCCACCTTTGTCATACTCTAACATATACACACACAAACCGTCTGAACAACTTGCCCCGGCCATCTTTGTCATAGTCTAACACATACACACACAAACCCTCTGAACAACTTAGCCCGGCCATCTTTGTCATCCTCTAACACACACACACAAACCCCTGAACAACTTACCCGGCCATCTTTGTCGTACATGACCAGAGAGGAGCTCTTGCGGTTGGCCTCCAGCAGCCAGCCAGGGGGGTAGCCAAACATGCGCATGCGGTAGATGTAGGGAGGCAACTGGTCCGCCTTCAGACCCATGGCTTCCCGCAGACCGTCACTGCACAGAACCAACACCAACGGTTATTCACGTCAACCATCAGGCTTCTTGTTTGACTCTGTATTATAACTTGTAACATTTTGATTTACCCTGCGCACAGGCTATGCTGGGTTTGATTTTCAGAATTTTTTGCTTGCTAATCTGCATTTTTATTTAAAAAAACAAAACAAAAACAAAAAAAATCTACGGAACAGAGTGACGTGGATCTTTTCATATCTCAATATTTTACAACATTGCTTGTATGGTCATTACTTATAAATTTAGTGGTCTTTGGGTTCAAAAGTGACAAAATGCCATAGACATATATACAGTGGGAAATATGTGGGACATTAACCAAATACTCTGTATTATGCTTAGTGCACAAAAAATTTGACTGAACAAGTCGAGACCTATATAGTTAGTGCTGATATTATGATAAGCAAAAGGAAAATGTTCATGATCAATGATGCATGGATTCCAAAATGACATCAGCAGAACTGGGATGCATGCGACATCAGATCCCTTTTAGCGCTTGCTTCTTGATTAATATCATTCTATGTTTCCTTGTTTTTTTTTTGTTTTTTTTGTTGTTTTTTTTTGGGAGATCAGAATTTTCAACTGTTTCCTACCAAGAGGAAGAGCAGTTGACGGGAATCTTTTTTCTTTACTT
Organism: Conus canariensis; assembly: GCA_033310375.1. Taxonomy (NCBI): domain Eukaryota; kingdom Metazoa; phylum Mollusca; class Gastropoda; order Neogastropoda; family Conidae; genus Conus; species Conus canariensis. The sequence goes on from CM065736.1 coordinate 37,440,091, forward strand.
TGTATTGCTAATTTCTATTATTAATGGACATAAGTTACGCATGCATTAATATGAGCTCGCTCTCTCTCTCTCTCTCTCTCTCTCTCTCTCTCTCTCTCTAAGAGTGTTCATCGTCGTCGGTGTGTCTTGACTGTCTTCCTTTCTGTTCACTTCTGACTTTCTGTCGGCGGAGGTCTTCATTCTTCAGTACGGCATTCTCTTCAGTAACAAGTTGAACCCATAGTGGTGTGGGTTCGTGTCTTGGAAGGTCGAGTTCTCTCTTGTTTCCATCAAAGGCAAGGGATGTTCTGTGTTGTGGCTGCGCTCGCGTCAGCACCATGTACATTGGTTTTCTTCGGCTTCATGGTTGCCGTTTCGCTCACTTCCACTTTTCGTTCGCCTGGTGTTCCCAGCTGTAGCCGTTCGCTGTGATTCTCCGTGGCCAAGTTTTATTTTCGTTAAATCATTCATTTGTCATCTTGTTAGTTTGTATTCTATGTACCTATTATAATTTGATTCCCTTTTTCATCATCTCTCCTTTTTTTTTTCCCTTCTTTTCTTTTCTTTCTTTTTTTTTTTTCCGCATGCACATGTCCCCAATATATGACACATCATTAGGTTCATGCATTACTCTCTCTCTCTCTCTCTCTCTCTCTCTTTGTTTTCGTTTTGTTTTATTTTGTTTTGTTTCTTTATTCTTGAATATTCAACTTGCGGTTTTTCATATATTTCGTAAAATTAGTTCAGTCTCAAATATCAGTTCCAGATTTTTACACTTGCCATATTTAAACTTTGAAATAGAAAGTTTTGCAATTAATAGAACTATGTTCACTTGTTTTCTTGATTTATCTGTGAATACATCTGTTTTGGTAACGCCAAACAGAGCTGTTGTTACATTCATAGGGATCTGTATGTTGTAGCGTGTGAGAATATACTGTTTTACTTGGTTCCAGAATGTGGATAACTTAGGGCAGGAATAGAAGGCATGCTCAATGTAATCTATTTCTTTGCACCAGTGGCATTTATTTGTTTCCACTACACCCATTTTTTGTAACAATATGTTGGTGGGGTAAATGTTGTGAAGGAATTTAAAATGAAGGAGTCTCAGTCTAGATTCCTTTGTACATTCATAGGCTACGTTAAAGTAGTCTTCAATGTTGATGTTTAATTTACGCTTCCAAAAGTGTGTCGCGCATATTTCATGGTTTTGCTTTAGGGCAAAAACCTTTCTGATTTGTTTATTTGATAGAGCTGTGAGGTTTCCTTCGTCTGTTGCAACATCAGTAGGGGGTTCGTCTTTGTGATCAATGTTAGCAAGTTGTTGCTTCCATGTGGATGGGATTGCGTTTGCCAGCGCATTGTATTCGAATGGAAGGTTTGGGGAAGTGCCTAGTTTTTCTTCTATTTCTCTAAAGGTCATTATACGTCCATTTCGCCAAAGATCTTGAACGAGAAGGATACCTGCTTTATACCATTTTGTAAACTGCAATGTATTTCCTTTGTATTTTATATTTCGGTTGTTCCACAGAGGTTCTGTTTTAACATTCTCTATTGGTCGGTCTTTGTTAAAGGTGGTGACTGCAATTATTACGTCTTTCCAAAAGACTGAGGTAACTTTTTCTAATCCTTGAATTTCTTTAGGATCAACATTACAGTTAAAAACGCAGTAGCTGTTCTGGAAAGGTGACATATTATTTCGCGCGAGGATGCTCCAGTGAGCTTTGGTTTGTTTGAGGAGTCTTGCTGCCCATTTGACTAGGAGCATTTGTTGGTGATGTTCGATGTTAATCATACTTAGGCCGCCTTTTTCCTTTTCTAGGCTAAGGACACCTCTTTTTATCTTTTCAAATGCTTTTTTATTGTTGAACTTTTTTTTCCATAGGAACCTATAAATCAGTGAATTAATAGTGTGGAGGGTTTGTTTTGGTATGGATGCTGCTTGCAATACGTGTGAGAATTGTGACAGCAGAAATGTTTTAGTAAGAATAACTTTACCATAGAGGGATGGGTTTCTGTTTTCCCATTGCTTGATGATTTTGGTAATCTTATCTACTCTGGCTTTCCAGTTTTCTTCGATCTCAGAGATTTCTTTGTCTGCCGAGAAGTAAATGCCTAAAACTTTGAGTTTACCAGATTTCATAGGAATATTATTAACAGTGCCCGTTTCACACTTACGTGATCCTAACCATATACCTTCTGACTTACTTTTATTTAGCTTTAGGCCGGAGAAATCCTCGAATTTTACAACTATGTTTGTGGCTTCCTGAATATCTTGTTCATCTTTAAGGGTCAGTGTTGTATCATCCGCAAATTGTTTTATTTTAGTACAGCTAGACGCGTTTCTTTCGTCAGGGTTTTGTGTTAACTTAATTCCTTGGATATCTTTACTGTTCCTTATTCGGATAGCTAGTGTTTCAACAGTTATCACAAAGAGGAGAGGACTGAGTGGGCAACCTTGCCTAATGCCTCTTTCTGTTGGGAACCAGTCAGATAACCAGCCACCATTGTGAATACAGCTTTGTGTGTTTTCCATAACGGTTAAAACAGATTTTTTAAATCGTGGGCCGAAATTGAACAAATCAAGCGTTTCTAGGATACAGTCTTTAGACAGGGTGTCGAACGCTTTAGAGAAGTCTAGTGCAAGTAGGGCCCCTGGTTGGTTCGTTCTGTTGAGGTATGTAGTGAGATCATCAAAGAATCTCAAATGGAAGGCTATGTTTCTGCCTTTTATAAATCCTACTTGGTCTTCGCTAACGATTGATGTTATTATGTTCTGCAGTCTCAAGGCTAGTGCCTTTGTGAATATTTTGTAGTCTGTATTTGTGAGTGTAATTGGCCTGTAATTAGCGAGGTTATGTTTGTCTAGATCGTTGCCTTTGTGTATTAATGTTATGATTCCTTTTTTCATAGAAAAGGATAGTTCACCTTGCTCAAGTGAAGCGGTAATACAATTCAGTAAGTGTTGTCTTAATTTATCCCAGAATTTCTTATAGAAGAGTGGTGTGAGACCATCACTCCCTGGTGCAGACTCATTTTTTAAATGATTAAGGGCTTGCGTGAGCTCGTCTGATGTAATTTCTTTGTCGCAGAATTTTTTTTCTTCATCTGTGAGTGTGGGGAAGGCATCATCAGCTAGGAAATCGTCTTTTATCGTCTCTCCATGTTTAAGTAGTGTGTCTTTTTTATATAGCTGTGTGTAGTATTGCTTAATTTCATCTAGTATTGTTTGGGGATTGTCTGTTAATGACTGATTTACACACAGTGATGCAATAGTGTTTGCTGCTCCTTGTGTCTTTTCTAAGCGCAGAAAATATTTAGTGTTCTTCTCACCCTCTTCGATCCATTTGACTCTTGATCGAATTTGAGCGCCGCGTGCGTCTTTTAATTCTTGCAGTTCTATTTCTTTTTTAAGTTGATGTGCTTTTGTTGCTAGGCCTTTATCCAAGGGGTTGTACGACAGTTTTTGTTCAATTTCTTCCAGTTGTTTGACTTTGGTTTGTTTCTGCCGAGGCCAAATTTTAGTGCCCTTTGAAAAGTTTATACAGAATGATTTATATCTTACTTTAAACATTTCCCATGCCTTTTGTGGGTCTTCCTTGTCATACTGAATAAAGTGGGCATCAATGAAGTCAGTCGTTTCATTGAGAAACTCTTCCTTTGACAGCAATGAGCTGTTAAATTTCCAGTATCCTGGACCTCTTTGGAATTTATTCGTATTATATTCAACTTTCACAAGTTTGTGGTCTGAGTGTGGGAATATTTCAATGTTTGTTCCTCGTATGGATGTGTATGAAAAAGCATCACAAAATATGTAATCAATTCTTCTTGCAATAAACGGGGTAGATTTGGACCAAGTGTAATCTCTGGCATCAGGATGGAATGTTCGCCATGTATCTTTTAAGTCATAGGATGTTAATAAATCCGAAAGAGCTTCTCTTTCTTGTAGTGGGTGAGATTTTCCTGAAATGTTGTCAATGGGGTGTACTGCTGTATTAAAATCTCCCATGACCCAAAGATGATCATAGTCTTGTCCTTGTAGTATTCTATTAAGCTGATTTAGAAATGTTAGTTTATCACTTGTTGAGTTAGGGGCATAGCAGTTAGCTATGACATTAGTTTTATTTTCTAATACAACCTTTATTAACAGTATTCGATCTGTTGCTTGGATGAGTTCTGTTTTCATTTGTTTATCATTTATGAGAATGATGAGTCCATTACTTCTGTTTGTGCCTGGACTGTAATAGGCGTTTCCTGTCCATTGTGCATTGATTTCTTGTATAATATCTTTTGTTACGTATGTTTCTTGTAGACATAAGATGTCTATGTTTTGTTTCCTCATGAAATTAAATGTTGTTCTTCTTTTTAGCTTATTTCTAAAGCCACGTACATTAAGTGTACCAAAACATATGCTGTTATTCTTCATAGGAAAAGGCATTAACCCGTAGAGTGCCTTTAAGCCGTCAGCTGACGCCGCATTAAAAATGCTTTCCTAGTGCCTATGGGCCGTCCACTGACGTCATGCATTTTTCTTGAATTTTCATTCGTTACTATTTCTATCAACGGACTTAAATAGAGTGTGCGTAGTAAGCCTTATATGTCTGTAGTATTAAAATGATATGTAAATGACCACACGTGAGGGGAAAGCCCATTTATTCTCATCACTGACTGGATGACCAGCCAGCACTTCGTCTCGCTTGCAAAGATGGCGGCGCAACCTTCGACAAGCGCAGCGACCAAATCAACGTATTTACACAGCTGAGCAGGCTCTGCTAATGATTTTTGACAAAGACAATAATCTTTTATTCAACGACTCACTCGAGCATGAAGGTGAGATGATGATAGTGATGGAATTGCCAACCGTATTCGTCAGTTATTGTGTCGGGCTGTGTGACCTCAATGTGTGTTCAGCTGACTGGTTTGCCAGCGTCGAACGAGCTCGCCTAGTGTGTACTCTGCACTGTGTGCCAGTGGTCAGTGACGTGGTAGTCAGCGTGAGAGGGGAGCGCGGCCTGCTCGCGGCGCGGCACAGGGCAGAGGGAAAGGTAGGGGAAGAGGAGCAGTGAAAGAGAGGGTTGAAGTCCAGCAAGGGGGCGTGGTGGGGAGAGGGGGGCGTGGTCGTGGACTGACCTGTCTGCATAGAGTGTGAGCGTCTTGATAGACTTCTAAACTGTTTTACTTTCATTTACAGGTGTAGTGTGACAATACAAACTTTATTTTCAACTTTTTTGCTTTGTGTTCTTGTTTGGATGTGAAGATGTAGTGGTAAATACATATGCTTTTGATCGTGCAAAAAAATCTATCCAAATCTAATTGTCTAAATACTTTTTTATTATCAAAATTAAAACAAAAGAAGCCCAGATTCAAAATCTTCATTCAATTTCCTTCAAAAATCATATATATTTCATTGTTATATCTTTTGTAGTTTCTGAGCTAGAATTTTTTGTTAATTATTACCCCCAAATCATTAGATTTCCCTGGCACTGGGAAAGCCTTTGTTTGTAACATTTTCAAGCAGCTTCAAGCAGCGAACGGGTTAATAAATCAGAATACCATAATCGTTAGTCCGTTACTCAAAACTGTAGGTCGAAAGGGTGAGGTCAGTCCGTCTGCCGTGTGCACACATCAGGTTCCGCTTTCGTCTGCTAGCCCTGACTCTTCACTTTCCCCCCGTTGACGCTCAGGCATCTTTGTTGGGCGTTTCGCTTCGAGCTCGTCCGTAGGCGATTCGCTTCTCTCTCTTTTTTCCTTTCTTCCTGATGCGCCACTCTCCGCAGTGCCGCGTGACGTGGTGTTGTCTGCTTTCTCCCCCTCTTTTCGTGTGTTGTGTTCCGTGTTAGGTCTACCGAAACACGCCGGCCCCGCCTTGTGCGGCTGCGGTGGTACCGTTAGGCCTACGTTTGTATTCCCCACTACCTCCGTGCGGGTGTGTTGTCCGGCGGGTACTTCGGCACTGGCCTGGTCGCTCGGTTCATTTGCTTCTGGCATATCTTTCGGACAGTCAATTCTCTTGTGCCCTGGCTGTAGGCAGTTTTTACAGACAACCTGATTTTCACAGTTCGCTGCCACGTGGTTCTCTTGCAGGCACTTGCCACATCTGAGTTTTTGTTTCATCTCCCTATAGAAGATGCCTGCAGTGAACACACCTACTTTTAAAACTGGCAGCAGAGGTGTGCGTGGTAGTGTAATGTACACAAATCTGCGGCCAGTTTCGAACTGTGTCAACTGTCCCCCTGGGGTTCGTGCCAGTTCGTTTCGCACTGCACAGCGTAGCTCCACACCAATTTTTTTAAGCGCGTCTTCAATGTCTTTGTTTTGGATGTGCAGTGGAACATTATCCACCCACAGTTTCGTGGAAGGTTTCTCCTCCCCCTGTCCTCTAACACTGAAGGGGTTCGTGTCTAATAGAGCCACTCGTGCCCCCCTGAAAAGAAAACCTTCCAACAATAGTGTGTCTCTGTCTTTCTTTTGTTTGGGATAAATTTGCCACAGTCCTCTAATTCGCTGTGCTCCCCGAATCGTTCCCCTTCCTGACACCGCTTCTGCTGCTACACAGATGTCGTAGGTTGTTGGAAGGGACTCGTACTGCGGCAAAGCACGCGCGGTCACATACACTGGGTCCACTGACGGGGCCGCACCGGCCACCGCCATTTTGCCCCGGGCCCTACACTGGTTCACTGGCCTTGTTTTTCCTCCGGGCTTCGATCGAGACGTTGTTGTCACGGAAATAGACAAATAAATACCTACCACTGAACACAGCAAAACTCTGTACTATATTTGGAGTATCCACTCTCTCCTATACACACCTCTCTCTCAAAACACTCAGAGCGCTGGAAACCTGTGGCCTGCTGACATCAGAGGCCGGCCGGAAGTCTATGTTTCCTTGTTTGTTCTGTGTGCTCTGTGCTGTCATATCGGCTCGACGATTCGGTGTCGTAAGCAGCATTCCTTTGGAGTTATGGACGTGTATTCCTTTCATCATGGCAGCAAGCGTTACCCTACTTGTTTGTTACCTAAAATCATTCTTGTGAAGTAACACATCCTACAACAATCATAGTGAAGAGAAAAAAAAATGTGGCCCTCCCCCCGACCCCTTCTCTTTTCCTAGCACTGATCAATTATATCATCCCCTCCTAACTCACTTCCCTGTTCTCTTTCCAAACTCCTCTAGCTGCCCCTTCTTAACACCTCCAGTTTCTGAAAGAGATAAACATTTTTCGTCTTATCTATATATATATATTTCACAGAAGAAATATTTCAATGAAATTCTGGTGCGTTTCTAGAAAATGTTTTCATGTGTTGCGTGAGTTTTTCTTTAACCCCTTTTGAGAGTTGACTTTGACAAGGTAACAGCCCCGATATGACCCTTTGTGTCCGGCTGGGTTATAAACAACATGAAGGGAACTGAATCCTCTACAAATTAAAAGAATATCAGCTGGCCCAGGAAATGTTGATAAGAAAAGAACAGGCATGGACAGTTCAGCATGCAGGCTAAAGTGCTATCAGCGTGAAAGCAACTCTATTCCCTTGATCTTCACAAACAACAGAACAAAACAGAATCGAGGGGAAAGGATGAACAGCCTTACCTTATGGTACCAGCAGCAAACCTGGCTTTCTTGGGGTCCAGTTCTGGGTCCTCGTGGTAGCGGCCTGGGTTGCTGTAAGGAAATCTATATCTGTGCCACATGTTTGATTTTAGTGGAGGGCCCAGTACACATGGCTTTGCGACAGAAGGGGAGAGAGAGAAAATACAGGAAGGAGTAGAGAAAGACAGAGGAGGGAAAGAAAGACAGGAGAGGAAGCGAAAGGCAGGAAAAGCAGAGTAGGTGGTAAAAAGAGTGACAGGTACACAGACAGAGAGAGGGAAGGGGGGAGGAAGAGAGCGAGTGAGCGAGAGAGAGAGAGAGAGAGAGAGAGAGAGAGAGAGAGAGAGAGAGAGAGAGAGAGAGGAGGGAGAGGAAGAGAGAGAGAGAGAGAGAGAGAGAGAGAGAGAGAGAGAGAGAGAGAGAGAGAGAGGGGAAAGGAAAGAGCTGAAGACATTGGACATTGTGTGTGTGTGTGTGTATGCGTGTGTGTGTCTCTGTGTGACTGTGTGTCCGTTTGTGCCAGATATGCGAGCATTTGTATGCACATTTCTGTCCAAGCACAGAATTAACTCACAGTGATGGAAAGGTTATGTTTAATGCTCACAGACAAGAACTTGGCTTTATTTTGTACCTCAAACACATCGGAGAAGCAGGGGATAGGGGGTGCTGACCAGTCTAAATAGCTTTTGTATAATTCATACTAAAATAAGGATTATTCTTTTTTTTAAAAAGAAAAGAAAGAATGAAGAACCCTGTCAGTAAAAAAAAAACAACAACAACGAAATAAAGTTACCAGTCCCGGGGTTTAAGCCTCAGAGTGGAAAGGTTGGTAGGTCTGCATACCACCTCTGACAGGGCATGGAAGACAACTTACAAAAGAAAAAAATTCCATAAACAAATAAAACATCAAAGCTCATGTGCTGACGGCCTTGCTGATTTTGTTTTACCTTGATTTGGCACTGTTCTCCTGGCGCTCTCTGCGTTTGGCGCGGATACGGTTGTGATCTTTAGGGGCGACACACTCGCTCAGGCGATGGTCGCCGCCGCAGTTGAAGCATGCGTCTTTTGGCCTGCACACATGGTTTAGTTTCCACTGCTACAACTGATGGGCTTCCAAACAGATGTATGTCGACCACACTTGGTTGATCGATGACTCTAACAGATCATTTTAGCTTTTCCCTTCATTCAAGTTTCGTTTGAGACGAGGGAAGGAGGGAGGGAGAGAGAGAGAGAGAGAGAGAGAGAGAGAGAGAGAGAGAGAGAGAGAGAGAGGGAGAGGGAAAGAGTGCGCTCATACATGTGCATGTATGTATACACGCAGTCTTCTAAATACAAGCAATTCAGTCAAGCGTTCGTGCTGAGTTGGTCCATACATTGTTTTTTTTTAAAAAATACACTAATACGACTAATCTGTCAACCAGCTGAAGCTGAAGCAATGTGATTAGGAGTTTACAGAATCGTCATTCTCTTTCACTCTGTTACCCTCTTTTCCAGAAATAAGGTCAAATGCGAACTAACATCTCTGAACTTCCATTCATTCCTCTACTTACTTCGGAGGTGGCTTCAGAGACTGCTCCTCATTCTCATCTGGCGGCGGGTAGACTTCTTCAAACACCTGGAAGTATCTTGAGGTCATGGTCAAGGACTACGTAACAATCATCTTCATTATCATTCACCCCATGACATTAGTTGTCCACTGGCTTTCGTCCGTAGTAACTGGGTGGGGGGGTCCTTCATATTGTCCACACACAATCTGATTGGTCTGCCTCTGGGGCCTTCCACAGTACCCTGCAACGAGAACTTGGGCAGGGTTTATCCCGGCCAGTGGCACACCTACACCAGGGAAGCTCACAGTGTATGACAACGGCTGCAAGTGGTTATACCAGTATTATGTGAATTTTTAAAGTAATTTTAAGCAACTCCACCAGTTAACATGGACAAATAAATTACAAGACAAAACACGATGCGTTTCGACCTCTTAGGTCTTCTTTAGGCAAGATAAGCAACTTTCAGGACAATGAAAACGAAGAACGAGCAATCACTTTTCTTCTTGAATTCATTTTCCTGTCCTGTTTTCATTGTCCTAAACGTCGTTTCTTTTGCCTCGGAGATCGAAACGCGTTGTGTTTATCAATTAAAATTCTTTTGAAAATGTGTTTCAATTTCCGCCTGCAGTCACCTCACTTTGAAACCAGTATTATATGTTTACTTGCTACTCAGTATAGTATTTGGTCTTATGCTCCATGTATGGAATGATGCCAAAGTGTCTCTCTAAAGTGTTTATTCTCTAGAGCCAGTATCTTTCACCTGAGGTCTGCTGTCTATGCCCAGCTCTCTCCACCACCACCAGTGACCTGTACACTTTTGTCTTTAATGGAAAGCTGAGAGTTCTGATGTTCATCGTCAAATCAGCATCCCAGTGAAGATAAAAGTCTGCGAGTCAAATACCGGATTGGAAGAAAGAGAGAGAGATTGGAGAGAGATGGCAGGGGTGGGGGGGGGGGGCAAGGGGGGGGGGGGGGGGGGGGGGGAGCAAGGGAGGGGAGGGAGAGATGGAGGGGGGAAGGGGTAGGCAGAAGCAGGAGGAGGAGAGAGAAGAGAGAGACGGAAGAGAGAGAGAGGGCAGAGGCAGGATGGAGGAAGAGGAAAGAGGAAAGGAAAGGACAGATAAAGCCATAAGAAAGTACGGAGGAACAGACAAAGATAGCACCCGGCAGATCAGACAACAAGATAGAAGCCAGCCGAGCAGCGAACAAGTTATATAAGAAGCAATGATCAAATTGATACTGAACAAAATGTAACACCTCCTCCATTCCCCTCCTACCCCACCTCCTCCCGAAACACAAACACAATTTCATCCCCCAAATCCAGACCTACGCTCTTTAAAAAAAAAAATTTCTCTTCCCCAACCCACCTGATCACAAAGAACCTACATGAATAAGTGAAGATATCAACAGCCCCAGTAAGACCTCAGAGGATTAAAGTTTGCAAGACATTTTACTTGTATACGCTGTGTCATCTTTTTTTTTCTTCTTCAGGTTTTGCTGTATATCAGGGTATCATATGACCCCCAGATATGATTTTCGCTTGATAACCAGCTCAATTTTCAGATTATCTCCTCATAAAGCACAGCTCCGTATATGTTTTACAGAAAAAAAAAAAAATTGTTAGTAACACAGGAATGAAACGAAACCACGAAAAGGCTTTCTTCCTTCAGAAAAAGCATGGGTGCCGGAAGATCATGACGTATGGAAGGCTTTAGTCTGTCACAACAAACATGGATGCCTTGAGACCCATGATGTATGGTGCGCCAAAAATTTCAGGTGATGAAAGGCGAAGGTTAACATGTAAGCTTTTATGCCTGGCGCATTAACCTACTTCCTTTCTTTAAATCATAACATGAGAAGCATTAACCCTTTTTTTTTTCCCAATCAGAACATGAGAAGCATTGACCTATTTTCTTTTTTTTAAAATCAGATCACAAGGCCAACTGCAGCAGCAGCGGTCAAGGATACTTGGGTAGCTCTGCGCTGCCGAACTCCTTGGGGTCATCCTCATCCAGAGGCCAGCCTCTGGTGTCCACCATGAAGCCGTTGTGGAACTGGGCGCAGCCGATGATCTGCAAAGGCACACACACAAACACGTCTTTATTATAATCAGGTACACAAACACAAACATGTCTTTATCATAATCAGGTCTGTCAACGACCTGATGGAATGAGATGAAGACCGTAGTCAAAGGCTGAGGTAGTATGCTTTTCTTTTTTATCCACCAGAAAAAAAGACAGAAAAAATGAGCTTACCAGAATAAAAATCAAGCAGTCATAAAATTAGTCAGAAATTTTCAACATATCGAAAGGTTATTCTAATAGAAAAAAAGGAATCTTCAAGGGCAATGCAAACGGCAAAAAAAAAAAAAAAAAAAAAAAAAAGGAAGGGGAAAAAAAAGAAAGAAAAAAAGAGCTAAAAAATGATTACCAGAAAATCAAGTAATTCCAGCAAAAAAAACAAACTAGATAAACATGAGGAAAAAAAACAACTATCACAGCTGAATAAGTGCTGCCTTTTTTTTTTCTTTTTTTTTTTCAATCTGTTTCTACCATCATTTTCCTGATGCCATAAAATGGGTGCACAAATTCTATACCAGATGATAAAGTTGGGGAAGAAGGGGGGGGGGGGGGGGGATGGAAATGGGAGATGGAGAGGGGGGGGGGGGAGATAACACTGGTCTCCACAATGTCATCAAAAAAGACTAGAGATGGGGAAAGGTGATAGTGTGATGAGGAGGCACTGCAGACAAAATTCATGGTTTTTTTTTTAAATTATTTTTTTATTTGTGACCTTTCAGATCAAACTGTAAAAAAAAAAAAAAAGTCAGAAAAAAAATGAACACAACCACCAATTTCTTCTCTCTTGATCTCTCTCTCATATTTACTCATTCAAATGGATCTGTTATGCAGTCAACTTCAGTTTTAAAATCCCATATCAAATGTGAACAGGTCTTCAAATAAATGACAAAAAACACAACAAACCCACTCAAATTCCCCATTCCGTCACAGACAGATCCTAATTTCAATACTCACCCCATGTGCCTGCCACATGCGACTGTTGCGTTTTTCTGTGGGCAGTTTGTCGTTGATGTCTACACAAGTGGCCACTGTCGTCGCCTGCAACGCAGAAATCGTACTCCCGGTTGTAACATGTTATATGTTCACCGATAACACCAAGAAAAACTGCTGAACAATAGAACCAATTCAAGATTAAAACTATGAGCAAAGAAAAAAAAAAAAAAGCATGTGCATGTGTGTGTGTGTATGCTTGAGAGAGAGAGAGTGTGTGTGTGTGTGTGTGTGAAAGTGTGTACGCGAACTATAACAATAGGCATAAGAACCAGCACACCCACACCCACACAAGCAAACATACAGGCACACTCATGAAGATGTGTTTCAGCATGACATTTGCACAAAAAGGAATCTATTTTTGCAAAAACATTTGGAGATTAAATGAATGAAGCCAGCTTTATGAAAACGAAAAATGTCATTTCTGACTCTCAGTTTGTGACACCCCCTCATCAATTCGGTAGTGAAACAGCAATCTGGGTTGCAAAATTAGGTAACTGACTTTATGGTTTTCCGAGTTATTTCCCGACAAAGCGCTATATCATGATAGTTTCGCAAATTTGGAATTTTCTTAGATTTTAACTCTGTGTTTTGGTATTTCATTCAGAATTACTGAATTCACATATCTGACATTTCCCAACTAAGCATGGACGAATCTTAGGCTATGGGTAAAAATGTCTCAGTTTCACACACACACCTTGGTGGAGAGGTCAGTGGCTGGTTTGGTGAAGTCCTTCTTGTCTGCATGCTGAGCCAAGCTAATGATGTACTGCTCAATCCGGCTACGGTACTTCCTGCACAGTTGGCAAAAGAGCATTACAAAGAATACGCATAGACTTGACTACCCCCAAATCATTCCATCCTGAACAAATGACGTAGAAAAAAAACAGGAACAAACTGCAATTTGCACCAGTTTTCAGGAAAGCACTATACTGTTACAAATGTGAAGCTGTTTAGGTGGACGTGTATGCCTGTTTGCACATGCACGTCGTTGAGGGCAACCTGAGTGACAGCATATACTGAGTCACTGCAATATCAAGCTATATGGCTTACTGAATTTCACTGGCTCTACTTTGATGATGACCATGGCCAGGCTATGACCAGCCCTTTGTGCATCGATGCCGATTTGAAATCCATGTCAAGAAACCTTTCTCTCTCTTAAGCTTTTGTGTGCGCGAGCGTATGTTTGAAAAGAGAGAAAAGAGAAACTCTGCAAACCCGATTCCCTTTAAAAAGCAGAGATGAGTGTGTAAACACCCCTATAATGTTGGAGACAGGGTGTGCCCACCCCTTACGACAGAACTGAATTGGGAGCCATTTAGATAACAAATCCAACATTTCATGAAAACAAGAACTGGTTAAAACATGTGACAAAAAACAACAACAAAAATCAAATTAATGACAGTCAGCACTGAAGACAGCGACATTTGCAGAATGATTGGTGCATGTTCTGCTGGCAATTTAATTTCTGATGATCAAGCACTTTCACTGACTTGATGATGGAACACGTATGTGTCCAGATGTTCTGTGCGAGTCTGGTAACTGCTGGTCTAGCTCTGAGTTATAGTCACTATCCACCTCTGTTTGTTTAAAATATATCCCTGAAGGTCTTACAGAGTCCAAGACGTGCACCTGTGAGTAAATTGCAGCCCCTGATACCCCTCACTATAAAAATTCTACAAGGGACACTAACACTAGTAAAACAGCCTTCACTTGGAAGTGAAACGGGAGTGCTGCTAAACATGAAAGTCCTCAACTTCAATGAGGAAGACCATAGCCCCGCTACTGACCAATCCCTCTGAAAATGTGCACATGCATGCACACCCGCAAGCGCACGCACTGCGCACACACACACACACACTCTCACCCCCCCCCCCCCCCCCCCCGCTCCACTAAAGACACACACACACACACAGAAAGGCAAAAACTCACTTGGCAAACCTGTTGTTCTGGAACACGATCTGAACAGCTGGACTCTGATCATCACTGACACTCCTTGAAACATAGGGAGACAACATGTGGATGAAAAAATGTTAAACACAATGGAAGCACTGGGACTGTTATAGGAAGCCTAGCTCTGTAGTAGTGTCTGCGTGTGTGTTCACCACATGAACACATACACATACACACAGGTAGGTATATGGACACAAAATAGATTTTTTTCCTCCTGTTGTCTCATTAACTTTTCTCATAATTATAATTCTTGGCAAAAATTCATTGTCAGAAATATTTCAAAATAGGCCAGGCTTTCTGAACTGTTTTAGATCAATAAGAGAAAATGTTTCACAAGTAGATTTCTATACCCACACACAAAAAAGGGAAGACTTTAAACAACACTGAACAAGCTAAAAAAAAAAAAAAAGGAAAAAAAAAATTGGAATTCCCAAAGCACTCTACTTTCACTAAAACAAAGAGTTTCAGTCATAAAATTGCATATGAAAATTTCGGTTCCTTTCGGCTAAAAGTGTAATAAAAAAAAAAAAATCCCAATCAACCCATCAATGACCATAGGATTTTACTCAACATGTGGACTAAGAGTGAGAGTGGGGCCATATCTTATAATATTTTCTGATACCACTGATTTCTTGTTGCTGCATTAACAAACAAACAAACAAACAAAATGAAAAACATGTGAATGTATGCAACATGTTTTGTCTCATTAAATGGATACCGATTAAATTAACTGCTTGCTGCAGTAATCAGTGAATTAAGTTATACAAATGAAACACAAGAATTTATCTAATACATAACGTAGCCATCATAATCAAACGATCCCCCCCTCCCCTTCCCCAACATCGAGTACTGTTTTACATTCAGAAATAATGACGAGAAATTACTTTCTGAGACAAGAACATTTTGTGCAGTTTGACTCATCTGTTATCTCTTATTGTTATCTGAAAGTTCATTGACAATCACTTGAACGAGATAATCAGATGAAACAAAACAGTACAAAGACTACATCACGTATTGTATTCATGGTCATGTGTACAATTTTGAACAAACATTAATATCTCATTCAGAATTCTTAAATTTAATACAAAATAAACAAAAATCACGCTTACAAGAATGCTTATTCCCACCAAAGTCTGTGCCACTTCACTTCTGTTGCTGAAAATGTTCAGTTTGTCAAAAGGAAGACACCCAGTGAATTGAAGAGTTTGTTTCCATCTATTCTACTAAAAAGAAAAAAAACAAACCTATCAACAAAAATGACAGCATAATTCTAAGTCAGTTCACACATTCATACACACTAACTGATGTAAACTGTCAAGCTGCTCTCAATGGTAAGTCTCTGCTTGCACATTTTCATGGTCTACTCATCTTCCTGCAATGCAGGTATAACTGGTGACAGCGTAGAAGTGTTCACAGCGTTGTTTTCCTGTACTTCCAATTAGTCAGGCAACATAGATATTCCAAAAGCAGGTCAGTCTTGGCGGTGAATTTCAGTTTTCGATGAAGCTTGCAACACCTCTGCAGATGTATAGAAGATGAGAACAGGTGGCATGACGCTGAGCTGAGGATGGTCAAAGACATAACGACGGTCAATGACTGGAACCATATGTCTTGCCTCCAGCGCTGTTGCTGAACCTTTGATCACAGACTAGCATGATGCGAAGAAAAGAACGGCCAGGCATGCAGTAATGAAGCAAGTGTCCCTGTGAAGTGAGGAGCTCTTCCTTCTGTTGATGCAGCAGTTTCCTTCTTCAAAGTGCCGCATTCACATAGATGATGCCAGCTGTACTTTTAACGTCTTGACTTTGAAGTTAGAGCATCCATTCCAAACAGCACTGTCATTCCAATCTTGCACTCTCCAAGTTTCTCCTCCTCTACTTCACTGTAGTCTGTGAAAAGTATCTCCAGATCCAAATTTGCATATATGGGAGAAGCAGATAAAACTTTTGTGTGCAAGCCGGTGTGTGCAACAGCTTTTGGAGCACATGTTACATCACTTACTATTTTGTTATGTCTGACACCAAAAGGAAACAAACTCTTCAAAAAAACAACAAACAAACAAACCTGATAATCAGCTACATAACTCTAACAATAAATCTTATCACAATGCATGGAAAACTGGCATGTCAACAATTCATGATCAATTCGTTCAATCATCTCACAATGTAAAAAAAAAAAAAAGAGCATTCATTAAAAAAAAAATTAACCAATCAGGACAAACGTGTACACACTGGTGAAGCTATGGGGGAAGGGCAAACAACAAGAGATGTTGTGGACAGCAGAGCGAGCACCTCAGTGCAGTACCTGTGTGCAGGCCTCATCAAGGCAAGCAAGCAAAAGCAGTCACCAAGGTGGCAAAAAACACCTCAGCACTGTGGCTTGGAGCCCAGAGAGCGGCCCCAGCTCTACTCTGACTGATCTGCAACCAGCTGTAAGAAGGCATGTTAGACTGGCACACCACACCCAACAGGCACTGACTTAACACCTGCAAGAGGCAACAAACATCAACTGTCTCAATACTGTTTCCTCTTCGAACAGCTAAATGAATGTAGCACACTGACCGCTCAGCCTTTGGAGCTTCCTGGCAGATTCAAACGTTGCGTGTTAGTGTCATCGTTTTCTTTGTCTGTTGAAGAAATCTGCTGTTTCCATGAAACCCAGTCTTTCTTTAATGCAAAAAACAAAAAAAACAAAAAAAACACATTGTCAAAAATTGTGTGATCATAATGTTTGTTCCTTGACTGTTTTCCTGACTGTCCTCTTCTTCAATCTTTTCTGGTCGTCTTCTTTATAGAAGTTCACCTCAAGCTCATCACAACTTACGTGCTGATCCTTGTTTCAAACAGAATCTTTTATTTCTTGTAACTCTTTAGGATATGTGAAATCTGACAATCCTGACCTTCTACATTTGAGATTCCCTCTCCTTAAAAAGAAACCTTACTTTTCTTCCCCAACATTTTCCCACCCTTTTCATCACTTTTACCTTCCATTAGTCCCCACTGATCTTCCTTTCAAGTAACTTTCACCATTCACATTCTTGCATTTCTGTCCAAATCAAAACTTTTTTTTTTGATAAGTGACACATTAAAATAAATAAATAATGTAAACAAAGACTGCAGCAAAAATGTGAATGTGGTGTTGGAAGTATAGGGGGAACCGAGTTACACGGCTGGAGGAAAAAGCTAGGAGGACAGAGACAGGAACTTTGTATGCAAAGTACACGTGCACACAAACCCTCCATGTGTTTGTGTGTACATGCATAGTGTGTGTGTGTGTGTGTGTGTGTGTGTGTGTGTGTGTGTGTGTGTGTGTGTGTGTGTGCTTTGTCAGTACAACCTATAGTTTATTTGACAATAAATGGTTTCAGTCAATGTGTGTGTGTGTGTGTGTGTGTGTGTGTTGTGTGTGTGCGTGCGTGCTGGTGCGTGTGCATGCGTGCGTGTGCGTGCGCGAGTGTGTGTGTGTGTGTGTGTGTGAGTCTGTGTGTGTGTGTGTGTGTGTGTGTGTGTGTGTGTGTGTGTGTGTGTGTGTGTGTGTGTGTGTGTGAGTGCGCGTGTGTTGTTTGTGTATGTGTGTGTGTGTGTAAAAAAAAAAGAATAAAGAAAACATGAAAATGTACAATGAATGTGTGTATGAGCACACATGTAATGTACACACTTATCTAAGTCATTTGATATTTCATAATAAAACATCACAAGCAACAAAGTTAGGAACACCCGTAATTTGTCCAAACTCACACTATTTGCAGTGTTCTTCTTTCTTCAATGCACTTCTGTCCAAACCCTTTGTCCTACGAAAGAAAGGTCTCAACCACCCCCCCCCCCCCTCCCCCCCAGCGTTAGTGCTTGATAGTCAGTAAGAGAATGAATGACTCATCCTTTCTCATGCCAGCACAAGCTTTCCGCTCTGTCAAAGTCCTTCAGCTCCTAAAGGCCGATCTTCCAGAGGTCTGAATGTCTGAATCGATGGATCATCTTCCAGAGAAAAGCAGAGTGTGAGGTAGCGGTGTGAGCTTCCGGCGCTTCCGTTCACGGACCAAGCATCTCTTGGTTATTTCCAAAAATTCTCAACCTCTTCTGAAGTACATCCACCGACCTGTTCCAGCATCCCGAAGAGACAAAAATGCAGCAGTTTTTGAAGTTTGATGATTTCAGTCGCACTTCAACTTTTTTCCTCCCCAGTTCACAGCCTCTCTCTCACACACAGAGTTCTCTGTACTCCATACAGCAGTTGACAAGGATTCGGCAAGAAACAAGGTAGTGTGATCAGTCATCTTCAGGGTGTCAGAGGTGCAATTACTGAAAATCTGCTTCTTGTGTGTTTTTTTTCCCTTTTCCCCTTGTTTACAAACCAGAAGGATGCAATGCTGAAGATTTGCAGATGATGACGTTCAAAATGTTTTCAACTGTCCTGGTGACTTGACAGTGATCTCCATCAGGACCAGTTGCTCCAGGACCAGGTTTACTGATGAATTCTGTGATTTGTCAATATGTTGCTGTCAAAGCAGAATTGATCCTTCTTGCCTTCTTTCCTGTCTTCAGTTCTCTTTTGGGGAAAAAAAAAAAACTTAATGGGAGAATAAGACAAGGTGTCATTCAATAGAAAGGGGAACTGATGATTCACCATTGATACAGTGCACATTCATAACATGAAATAACATAATCTCTTGCTATTGAAGAGTGGGCACGGGGAATATATGTCATACACAAGAAACAATTGTAACACATTTGTTATTGATCAACTTCACTGAAAGCTGAAGCATGATTCTTCCCCGCTCCCTTTTTTTTTCACATCAAATTTTATGTATGTCTTCAAAATGTTTACAGAGAATTACTCACCTTGTTGAGTCAATGATTCGGGCAAACTGTTGTAGTTTGTTTTCTGGCAAACTGTTAAAGCAGTGTGTTTGAAAAATAGGGAAAGCACAAGAGCTTCTGAACGAAAACTTAATTATTATTCACTCACCGACAGCTTAATTATCCATGCTGGTCAACTATGAAACAAATGTCTTATTTTTTTTTCTTTTTTCAAATATTCAAACCTAACCCAAACACACACACACACACACACACTCTCTCTCTCTCTCGCACACACACACACACACTTACACACACACATACTCTCTCTCTCTCTCACACCTTACACACATACAAACACTAAATGGGGGAAAAAGGACATGGTGCTGAAAGTGTCACGTGGCAACTAACAAGCTCAGTGATATATCCTTTGAAGCTAAAAATCACACATAGTAAAATAATGAACAGGGAAAGAACAAGATTATGTATTATATCATTTTTCTGAGGTCTCTTCAAGTACTAATTCTTGGGTTAAGAAATACATTTTGGACACAATTTCATTCACTCCTTTTGCATCACAACATACAGGACTTGAGTTGTTCATTCTCACACAATCCACTTAAGTGTCACTGTCAGTCAATGAGCCATTTCTGAACACAAGCATTTGCTCTGATTCAACAGCTTGGCCTCCTTGACTCCTCTGCACCAAATCAAGTACAATGACCATACCCCCCCCCCCCCCCGAACCATCCAGCTTGTTACCAGTTCTGCCTTGTTTCAGAGATAAAATATCTGTGAATCACTGAATGGGAGGCAGGCAAAACTGTGGCAAGCAAACTATAAAAAAAAAAATACAAAAAAAAAAAAAAAAAAAAAAAAAAACTTCATTTCTATGTTCCCTTCAAATTTTGGGAGGTATGATTAACCTACAGTTTCGGAAGAAAGAGTATGAATACACCTTGCTCTGAAATGGGTCTAAATCTTCAGTTATGTGTGCATTACTTTTATTAGATCCTCCGCAGTTTTAAGATATGTGTGCATTACTTTTATTAGATCCTCCGCAGTTTTGTTTGCTTTTTTTTTTTTCCCCTTGTTTACTTCACACTAAGTGTTTAAGACAGAAATGAAGTGACAAGGAGTCGAAATACATCAGCTGAATATATAATAAAAGAGAAAAATAACCATACACACACAGAAAGCAGAATTACTAGAAATAAATCATACAGTTAACTAAAGGAAGAACATGTATGGGCACTCTACCCACAATCCATATCATATATATGATACATGTTGGCTGGTTGACTGTTTTGAGTTTTTTTGTTTTTTTTCTTCATTTTCTCAGCTTTTTGGTTACCCACTCCATGTTCAATGGTTTGTAAAATCTATACATGTGAATGTGTGTGTGAGCTCACCATGTTAACTCTTTCCCCATGTGCATCAGCAAAGCCAGTCTTTCCATATGTATATATGTAAAATGATGTGTATAAATAGAGACATCACCATTGGCTTATGTAGCATGCTAAGCTATTTGTCCTATTTCTGTGTTATAGTTTGACCTTCAGCCTGGGTTAATGATATATCTTAGATAAGCACTTTAGGAAAGATAAATCCAATGCCTAATAGTAATTACTGAGATTAGTTTTACATTGTAAAAGAAAAAAAAAAAGATTTAATGGGCTGCTGTGCTCGCCAGTTCTAGAGCTCTGTTACATGCTAAACTGCCGACTTCCTCAGTACAAGGTAAGTGCAGTACTCCAGCTTGTAACAGTTCATTGTAGATCCTGTGGTAGGTGTTCGGCTTGCAGACGACAAAATACACCAGGCGGTATTGAAATGAAGAGGATCCTTTTATTTACAGATGTTGAAGAATATAGGAACAAAAACAATCCACTGACCTTCAGGTTCAACAAGTCGTACAGGAACTCAATCGTACATGCAGCAGCGAATATTTTACTAATGTCAGCTTCTCGTTAACCAGACTCAAACTCAATGAAGACTCCAACACTTCTATGCTCGACAATGACTAGAACTCTTCAACAAATTTCATTTCTCTTTCTTTCTCAGTTGCACAGCTCTCATTCTTTTATATGTTATCTATAGAATATTTTCGAACATACTCGATTATTCTTTTCTAAAATATTCTGCATATCAGTAAGCTTAACCAATGAAATTGTGACGAGCGTATGCGAATGTAATTCGGTCAGCTTCTACAACATTCTCGAACCTTCGGTAATGCACTAGTTGCAACTTACGGAAACCTGGTGAACATTCTAACATAATCTTGAATATTCCAATCGCATTATCAATTGATCCAAAAACAATACTGAATAATTAGGCATATGTTCACTTTCCAAATGTTTTAAACAAATCAACAATAGCACTACACTGACCGAAAATATAAAGATCTAAAAGCGATAAGTAAAAGGAAGCTTGCAATTCATCATTATTGTTATGACGTCTTTCGAAAAAGTTTCTCCTCTCTGGTCTCCCTTTTAAATTGTAACAAACTCTGAGCTAGGCAGTACATAACAAGTACATTGTGAGTAGAATACATATAATGCTGTTATATAACAATGCACGTTTTGCATCAATACAGGTAATAATGATGGAAATAATAGAAAACTAATTGGTTACACAAGTCCTAAGATAGAGTTACTCCAATAAAACTATTTACCGAATGAAAATGGGATTTGTCTCTGGCTAAGTATACTTACATTACCTTACTCTTCCAATTAATTTACAGCCAATATACTAAATTTGCTGGCAAACTTTTCATGGCTGATACAGTAAAGAGAAATCCTTCCATCTCCTGCAGCCACAGCAAAATTGCTTCTACCCTTCCATCTGAAATCTCCTGCAACCACTGCAAAATTGCTTCTGGTTCCTCCACTGTTGTCAATCTGCAGCTAAAAGAAACGAAAGATAGATCAGATTCCCCCAGCTTTTCATGATCGTTGGGCCAGTGCAGTTACTGACTCTTCTATCTTTATCAGAAACATGCTTCAACCCGACGAAGCCCTCTCTCTAAAATGTCCAAATTTAATATCAGTGGGAAGGGGGCACCACAAACCCAGATTACACCAAAGCAAATAAAATAGAACAGTTTCTTTATTATTTCAAAGCCCTGCTGACCACACACAGCCCTCCCCCCCCCCCCCTTACCCCCACCCATCCCCAAGGGCTGTCATTGCTAAAGGAAAAGAAGTTCTGTCTTACTGGCTACAATACATGTGAACATAAGGAAGGAAGAAAGGTGGCAAGTGGTTAAGACATTCGCCTGCCAATCCAATGTGTGAGAAGTGCGTGGGTTCGAGCCCTGCCTTTCTCGCCCTTTCTTTCCCAGTTTGAATGACAAATCGAACTGAACGTCATGTCCATCGGATGGGGACTATAAGCGAGTCAGACCCGTGTGCCTTCCTGGCCCCCTGCACACGTTAAAGAACCCATGGCAGTTGAAAATCGAAAAGACAGGGGGGTTCCCTGCTGCCCTGTCGAAATTGAAGTAGACTGAAGATAGCCGCCTGGTATTTCTTACCAAGCCACAAAAACTGTCACTTACTGTTATCGTGTGCCATTGTGTACCGATGGAAATGGAGGACACGTATAAACATCGCATGCATCCTGTGTGAGAAACTGGAGGAATAAATGAGATAAATGAAAATGAGTGACTGATTTT
Organism: Conus canariensis; assembly: GCA_033310375.1. Taxonomy (NCBI): domain Eukaryota; kingdom Metazoa; phylum Mollusca; class Gastropoda; order Neogastropoda; family Conidae; genus Conus; species Conus canariensis. The sequence goes on from CM065736.1 coordinate 37,462,696, forward strand.
TGAATGGTACAGGAAACAACTGAATGAGCGCCAGTAGGCTGCTCTTCGGCCGGCTCTACCTGGGTAGGCAGCCCGTTGAGTGAGTGAGGTAGTGTGTTTATTGTAAAGCGCTTAGAGCTTGGTCTGTGACTGAGGATAGGCGCTATATAAATACCCAATATAATAATAATAATAACATGAAGTTCACAGGATCAGACTCAGAGCATGATCATCTTATATATGGTAAAGTTATTGTATCATCTTATCCATGTGAACCAGTATGTTTCTTCTGTGAACAGTATGTTTTCACTACAAAGTCACCAGATTACAACAAACAATGCTGGTGCATTACAAATTCTACACAGAAAATGTGTAATCATTTGCAAGCACAGACTTGTTATGGTCTACACCTGTAGAATGACAGACAATGATGCAAAAAGTGTGTGGGGTGTGTGTGTGTGTGTGTGTGTGTGTGTGTGTGGGTGGGGGGGGGGGGCAGAAATCATGTTAATAAAAGGCAGTATCATGATGTTAATAATACACTGAAACTGGTGAGTGGTCACTGTAGGCCATATAGTACTTATAGGCAAACATAAACATGACACTATACCTATTTGCAATGACTGTGACTGACATCCACATTTATTTTAGTGATTTACCCTCCTACTAGTCCTAGTTAATCTTTTAACTGAAAGATTTATAAATTATTGTACAGTTGTTGGGCTTTTCTGTTACTAAATCACTTGAGTAAATGTGGATGTTGCTGAGTGATCTACAGACTCTCCTCTTCAAATTCAGCTTTCATTTCATAGTCCTTATTTGAAGAAGCTTAAGTCTGACCTGTGGTTTAATGGGAAATCTAAGGAAGAGGATACTCTCAAAATTTTCTTGGTAGGTCGTAGTTTGTTGGGCGCTGCTCTGCTCACTTTCTTCTGTCGGTTGTTGTTCGTTCACTCCTTCAGCCTCCTCTTCACAAGGTTCTTGGTGGTCTTGGGATGCTTCAACACCAGCAGCTCCCGAGTTCGTGCGATTTCCTTTTCGTTCTGAAGCGCATCTCCTTCTTCCATGTCTGATTCCTCAGAATCTGATTCAGCACCTCTGAATATAATGCGCGATCGATTTTCTGTTCCCGATTCATCTTGGTCATATTGAATGAAGATATTTTCAGTGTCCCTATCTCTATAAAATTCTGAAAAAAGACTGGCGTCCCCAAAGACGTTCGCCATGGTTGCCGGAAATAGAATTTGATTTTAATTGAACAGGACCGCAGAATCACGATAAAGAAAGGGAGGGGGAAATCAAGGCAATTAGATATTCTTCTTTTGATCTACACCAACCTCAAACACGATATCAGTAAATTATTTCAAGAATTCTTTTCATCAAACTAATTTAAAACGACTGATAACACCTTATCAATAGAGACGATCCGTCAAGCATTATTCAGCATGGAATGTCCAGGCCATTTGCGAAAACGAAAGCGAAGCCTTGGAAGAACCAGAGACGTAGAACCCACCAAAAGATGAAGCCCGTGAAACTATCTGTTTTGACATTAGCTGATAGACATCTCCGGTTTTGTTTGATGGACAGAGACAACCGATTTTATAACTGTAGTGATATGCACGCGGTACGATGCACCTATCATGTCTCCTAAGTGTACAGATAACTAATTTGGGAGATCTTCCACTTTGAAGTCTCCACACGAAGTTCTTGTTCATGCGCTGTCCACCTCCGTCGTTCTGTTGATGGTTTTGGCATTGTATGAAGTATAGTGGGAAGGAAGGAGAGAGGGGGAATGGGGGCAACGGGTGAACAGTGTATGGGGTGGGAAGGATGTGGCAGGGGTTGGGCAGGAAGATGATCTGTGGGAGGGGGGGGGGGGGGGGGGGTAGGAAGGGGGGAGGTTGAAGGCAACTGATTGTGATGGATATAGGGATGTCTTCTTCTTTTTCTGTAGAGTCTCCACAATCAACAGGCTGATTATTATGAGACTGTGAACGGGGGATCAGCAGGGGAAAAAACACAAAACAAAAAAAAACCCTATTTTCTATTTCATGAACATGAAATTACACACATTCAGTGTGTTACACACAAAGTGACACCCCCACCCCTATCTTGCCTACTCACTAGCCTACACAAAAAAAAGCAAAACAAAAAAAAAAAAAAAAAAGGTAAAACTAAGTGCGGAGCTGCCAGCAGGCTACCACGGTCGCTTTTCATCCATTACTATGGACTCGCTGGCCCCAGGCTACAGTAGGCAGCTCAGGCCCGCAACATCCTTCCACTCATCCATGCACACAACAAGACAGCTTTATGTAGAAATCTACTGAAGATGCCTGTTGACCAGTGACACAAATGTGTCAGGGGTTTTGGCATCAACAGTATCCTGGGGGAGGGAGTTCCAGTCCACAATTGTTCTTGGGAGGAACGACATCAGCCGGTAGTCGGTGTCTGCAGCTAGCTATGTGGTGCTATGGTGCTGTTTCAAATTGGATTTGAAGCCTTCCTTTGATGGCGATGACAGACACCCAGTGATGGTAATCGGACAGAATGAGTTCCTCAGGACTGTAGCAGGTTGATGTTAATGCAGCATGGAGGTACACAGACTTGAGGGATGACATGTTATTCTTGCAGGTGGGTGTGGGGTTGGTTTGCATGGAGTGTTGATGGCAGTTCCTGGCAGGTAAAATTTGAAGGGGGGAGGTGGGGGAGGGGGGGGGGGACGAAAGAAAGAAAATGAAAGAAAAAAGTCCAACGTTGCAGAGCATGTCTGGCTGCTAAGTGATCTTTCTTTCCACCAGTGATATGGGGCAGTGGTGATTCGCAACCCAATGGGCAGCACTCTGCTGTAATAATAATAATATTAATGATAAAAGAAGATTTCAATATCTTTAATTATGTTGGCTTTCCAGAGTTCTAAGACATATTCTAGAATCTGTCTGTAAGGCGATTGTTGTGTCTATCCTTCATGTTGAGAAGGTCTGCCAAGAGGCTGATGCCAAGGAAATAGGTATTTGCTGATGCTGTCATAGATCTTCAGTTCTTTTGAGAAGCTGACAACCATGTCCTTACTCTCCTTTAGATGTATTCAGTTTTTGGCCATTAAAATGGAATGCATCTGTTGGTGGACTTTTCTGCCTCATGACATGAGAGTCTGGCATTTTTGTGGATGGAAAGACATCTTTTAGCCAGACATTTGATTTGTTGTTTAGTTGATCTTATTGATCTTTGGAAGAGTTCACTGTCTTGTGAGAGTCTCATCACAAGTCTTGTGGCCGTAGACATCTGTCAAGGAAGGTCATTGATTGAGTGGAGAAACAGCATATGGCTTAGTACGAGCCTTGGGGTACTTCATGTTCTACTAAGGCTGTCTTGGATAAAGTGCCAACTGCAGTCACTGCCTGTTGCCTGTCTGCTGTGAAGTTGGAGATCCAGTTGCGTGTTCCCTGATCCTGTTTTGCTGGAGCTTGTGGATCAGGTAGAAGGGGCAGACAATCAAATGCCTGGAAGAAAGCCATCAGCAAGATGCATGGCTGTGAGTTTTATGTATTGCCTGCAAGCTGGTCCACAAGTCCTAGCAACTAGGTTTCACAAGATGGCCTGTGCTGCAGTAGTCACATTAACCAACAGTTACTAGTAAAATACCATTTGCAAAAGCAGAAATCTGTTGCCCTGTCGATGCAAAGTACCAGCTTTATTTAGCTAGGTATGGCAACTTATCAGATAGTTCAGATATTACACTAAGATTTTGTTAATCTGTGCATTAATTTTCAAGTAAAATTGAATGTTAAATCCTTCACACTTTGTTTGTCAGCAGTTTTTCAAAATTCAGTATGATACATCACATCATTGTATTATACTCTGTTGGTTTTAACGCTGGTTCAAAGAAGCATGTTGTTCAGCCTCAGAAATGACAACTTTGCAGTAAGCCGTCATTGAATCATTTTGTGGTCTTTGACATGAGCCTGCTACTATTGAGCAAAAAAAAAAAAAAAAAAAAAAAAAAAAAAAAAAAAAAAAAACATCAATATTTTCCTCTTCAGCTAGTGGGCAAAAGCAGACTGACAGAGTTGAAAATGTAAAAGGTTTGAGTCTCTCTTTGACTTTTAAAGATCAAGATTAAATGCCTTTCCGGAGTTCCATTTCTGTTTACCTTTATATCATCAATGATTTCTTTTTTTTTTTGTCCCAGTGGGATTGGTTTTGACTTTGGTTGCCTAGTGACACTGAAGGATTGTATGCATTGAGGCTGTTTTGTCAAAATATGGCCGTTGGTTGAGGTCTTGTTTTTGTATGGCACTGACCAATAGGATATCCGAAATGCTTGATTTAGATACACAGAAAGAATGGATGTCAAAACTTCACATATCAAAAAAAAAAAAAAAAAAAAAAATGATGATTGATTTTTCTGGTTATTGGCCACCATCATTTGCACAGCACTCCCAAACACAACACACACACACACACACACACACACACACACACACACACACACACACACACACACACACACACACACACACCACACACACACACACGCACACACACACACGCATACACACACACACACACACACACTATACACACACACACACACACACACACACACACACACACACACACAGAGGAATTAAAAGAAGGGGGCAGAAGAAGGTTTTATCGGTGTGTGTATGTGTGAACATTTTCTACTGATGTCATATCTGTCCATTTATCCATCCATCGATCCACCCACCCACCCACCCATCCATCCATCCATCTGTCTATTCATCCATCCATCCTCCATCTATCTATAAAGAGAGAGAGAGAGAGAGCTATGAATATTGTCCATTTTGTGTAGATGAACAAATTCTTTTTGTTTCAGACCGGATGCCAGCCTTTATTCCTGGGCTCCGACATACTGCATGACACACTGGAATGGGGAAAGAACCTGTGCCGGATTCACGCCAGGTTCGCCAAACAGGGCCTGGCCACAAAACTGGTGTTCACAGGTAGCAGCAGAGTCTGTAAAGACTTCGGGCTGTCATGTAGCTAGCATAGGTATACAGTTTCCATGGCTATTTATGCCATTCTGGGCTGTCATGTGTCTAGCTAGGTATAAGTTTCCATGGCTATATTATTGCCTTCGGGCTGTCATGTGTCTAGCTAGGTATAAGTTTCCATGGCTATTTATTGCCTTCGGGCTGTCATGTGTCTAGCTAGGTATAAGTTTCCATGGCTATTTATTGCCTTCGGGCTGTCTTGTGTCTAGTTAGGTATAAGTTTCCATGGCTATTTATTGCCTTGGGGCTGTCTTATGTCTAGCTAGGTATAAGTTTCCATGGCTATTTATTGCCTTCGGGCTGTCATGTGTCTAGCTCGGTATAAGGTTCCATGACTATTTATTGCCTTGGGGCTGTCATGTGTCTAGTTAGGTATAAGGTTCCATGACTATTTATTGCCTTGGGCTGTAATGTGTCTAGCTCAGTATAAGGTTCCATGACTATTTATTGCCTTTGGGCTGTAATGTGTCTAGTTAGGTATAAGGTTCCATGACTATTTATTGCCTTCGGGCTGTAATGTGTCTAGTTAGGTATAAGGTTCCATGACTATTGCCTTCGGGTTGTAATGTGTCTAGTTAAGTATAAGTTTCCATGACCATTTATTGCCTTCAGGCTGTAATGTGTCTAGCTAGGTATAAGATCCCTTGACCATTTATTGCCTTCGGGCTGTAATGTGTCTAGCTAGGTATAAGCTTCCGTGACCATTTCCTATGAGTGTAATCTTTCTTTCTTATCTCAGCTAACTTCGCTCTGTGAAATTCAGATTGCTCCCAGGGCCAGATTAGCTCAGTGGTAGAGCGCCAGACTCGTAATTTTGGTTATCCTGGGGTTGCAGGTTCGAATCTCCACTGGGCCGTTTCGGTACAGGGGGACATTTCCCTCAGAGTTAGCATTGGTTCTGACTCCATTTCCCATACAGTCCTTCAAATGAGACTATAAACAGGTTTTGTGTGTGAAAGCACTTATAACATCTTGCACACACTTAAAATCCCATCACCAACTTTCAGAAGAGAAGGCCAGTTTGGCTGTTGGTATGGATGACACTTTATACATAGCATGCACCTTCCCCGAAGTTGGAGTATGGCTGCCTTAATGGCAGGATAAAAAAACGGTCATGCACACAAAACTCCACTCCATTTGTTGGGTACATGGGATTAATCCTTGCCTGTCTATACAGGGAGTGTCCGCAGGAATATCAGCCTGCGTACGTAGCAGGAGAAGAAGAAAGACTGCTCTCACCAGCTAGAGAATCTTGTCCTTGTATGTTGCCCTTTATATTCTTTCTGTTATCTTCTCTTTCTTTTTTTTTTTTTTTGGTCTCTTTTTCTTTCTTTCCAGACTGCATGTCTTTATGTCTTCTGACATCATTTTAAAGCAAAGAAAACTGTGTTTGTATGGCCATGCAACAAGATCCTGTGGCCTCGCTAAAACAATCGTCCAGGGGTGGGAAAAAAGAAAAAAAAAGAATTGACTGACAGCATTGATGAATAGGCTGGCAAACCCTGTGCAGAGACCCAGGCATTGGCAGGCAACCACCTCAGTAACTCTTCACAGAGTTAGGGGAGAAGAGGAGAGCAAGTTGTGTCTTTAGCGGCTTTGTCAGTGTGATTTTTTCCTTCGGAATTTAGGTAAGTTTAGTCTCTTGTTGGATTCTTTGAGCTACTTTGTCAGTGCGAATTTTCCTTCGGAATTTAGGTAAGTTTAGTCTCTTGTTGGATTCTTTGAGCTACTTTGTCAGTGTGATTTTTTCCTTCGGAATTTAGGTAAGTTTAGTCTCTTGTTGGATTCTTTGAGCTACTTTGTCAGTGCAAATTTTCCTTCGGAATTTAGGTAAGTTTAGTCTCTTGTTGGATTCTTTGAGCTACTTTGTCAGTGCGAATTTTCCTTTGGAATTAGATAAGTTTAGTCTCTTGTTGGGTTCTTTGAGCTACTTTGTCAGTGTGAATTTTCCTTCAGAATTTAGGTAAGTTTAGTCTCTTGTTGGATTCTTTGAGCTACTTTGTCAGTGTGAATTTTCCTTCAGAATTTAGGTAAGTTTAGCCTCTTGTTGGATTCTTTGAGCTACTTTGTCAGTGTGACTTTTCCTTCAGAATTAGGTAAGTTTAGTGTCTTGTTGGATTTTTG
>CM065736.1:37474834-37489834 GCA_033310375.1 Conus canariensis
AGTGAGAAGACTGGGATGGTAAGTGACACAGTGTCTGGGGACAAAATGCCAGAAAAGGGTGAAAGGGTTAGTCGAAAGGTCATGGCAATGTTCGCACCTGCACTGTCATGTACTCCAGATTCAAACATGTTTCTAAACACTTCTTCTTCTGGAGATTGTTCAGGTCAGTTCCTTTCTGAAGTAAATCACAGTGAACTCAGCTCTTTAACATGTAAAGAGCATGTGGCTGATGAAATGCGTTTTGGTGAATCAGCATCCTCAGCAGAATTAAATGACTCGGTTTGTGGCTTGGGCCGGTCCTATGATGTTGATGAATTATTTAAGGTGCGTAGCGTTTCCCACATCGATCAGCAGACTTGTCTGCCAGTCTCACAATGCAGCAGAATAAGCAACAGACATGGGCCACTGGATGTGACGGAACGTGTGTCAGATTTACATCACATTCACATAGAGTGGTGTCATGCTCAGACACAGACAGGTCATGTTGTTCAGAACTGGGATGGTTCATTTGGGGAAATGGAATTGTCATCGGTGATTACGGGAGTGGAGAGCCGCATGGACAATGACTGTGACCTCACAGTGACCGCTCATGATCGACAGGCGGAGGTGAGCTCCGAAAGTGACCCTCAAGCGTCAGCACAGACCGTTTCTGATGACCCACCAATGAAGAACGTCCACCAAGATTTCCTCCAGACTAACCATGTTGATGCTGCTTTGCGTGTACAGAGCTGGATGGAAGAGGTTCACAAGATGAAAGTGCTCCTGAACACTGACAATGCAAAGACTTCTACGTGCAGTGCAGGTCAAACTTGCGAGGATTCTGTTGACGCCGTCAAAGCTTCAGACGTTCAAGGTGTCCAGCTGGAAGTCATGCTGGTGGTTCTGGAGTTCCTCTGTCATATTGTGGATGGTGTCACCACCTCGTCGGACATTTCTACCTTTTCACAGATCCTGATGTTGATCCAGAACGCAGCAGAAAAAAGCGCCAAGTTTGCCGCAGCTTCGCGAGAATGGCAGGTGGCATCTGCCCTGACGCTGAGCGTGCTGACTGAACTTGGTGAGTGGCTAGGGGAACAGTTCCACCTGTTCCAGGCAGCCATCTCCCAGCGGGTGACAGCCTTCAAGCAGAAATACATCAACAACATCAGCGACCTGCCGCCAGCAATAGACATGATTGCAGAGCTGTTTCCCTCATGCATGGCGGTGTTCACTGGAGCCTGGATAGGTCTGACAGACATGCAGGTTGCCGAGGCCGTAGAGAAGGACCACTGCTATCAGAATCCTTCCAGAGCAGTGCCAGAGAATCAGCCGCCCAAGCGGAACCCTTACCCTTTGGTGCAGTTGGTCCTGGAGCTGCTGAACAACTCGCTAGTTAGTGGCATTGCTCATGTGGTATTCTGCAAGTTGTAGGTTATGATGCATGCTTTTTTGTTTTGGTGCTCTTGAAATTATATGGATCTAGGTTTTTTTTTTATGGCCGCTTCCCTCTTTGGTTAAATATCGTGTTCATCATCGTCATCTGAAAGAAGATCATGGTAGAATGAGGTGGGTGGTGGTGGGGGATGTTTTAATCAGTCCAGTCCTGTATGTGTCCATTCATGACTCCTTCAGTCTGCCATGACGACGTCTGTCCTTCCAGTGTGTCTTGTGAGATGGTCTGGCACAGGGAGTCATGGCAAGATACATGTGTCTGCACCTGGCAAGCTGACAGTGAGTGATACAGCAGGAAGGGGTTGCTGTGTGCCACATTATGTACTGACTTGATGGCTGCCACAGTCAGTTGTCTGCTGGAGCTGGACAGAAAAACCTGGGAAAGTCAAGGAACACCTGACAACATTTTCCTGTCTATAGAGAGTCATGTAAAGGTAAAAAAAAAAAAAAATCAGTGAAAATAGAAGGTCCCGGAAAGTCACGGAATTTACTGATAATGGCATACTTTCTTGTCATTGAAATGAACCCAAACTGAAAAGCATCCATTTCATCTCACACGGACATGTGGCCCGTGAATGGCACATAAACATTTGATGCCGTTTCATGGGTTAACCAGTTTTGCATAAGGATGGAACAGTTTCGGGGCTCAGCAGAAAGAAAAGGAGAGCATTTCCATGCCCATTTTATGGATGCCCTATGAGGTGTAGTAAAGCTGCTGGTACCTATAATGACAGGGACATTTGTAGAAAATTGTGACTAAAAAAATAAGAAACAAAAAACATTCAGCTGGAAAATTTAGGGAAAAATCAGGGAATAGTTACATATCAGAAATCAGTAATATCCTGAATGTTCAGAATAGAGTGCCAGGATTTTTCGCAGAGAGATCTGCTGTTAGTATTGCTGTCCAGATCTTGCATCTCTGCGGGGTGCATGCTGCCAGTGACTTGTTACACTCACAAGCTGACAAGCGTGGTTTTCCAGTGATGTTGAACCTTAACGACTACCGGATTTAGACAGGTTACTCAGCTGGGAATAGCACTTACTTGGAGCTTTCGACAGACCTCTGTCCATCTTCTTCAGTGGTGGTGTGCTACTGGATGAACTGGAGTTCAGTGCACACGACCACGGGTCGAACCCTGGTCATGTGACTGAACAATGAGGGTATTGTACACCGATGGCAAGGTGTGTCTGCCCCAGTCCCCGTTGAATGTGGGGTTGTTGGCGGCAATATGGATAGCCTCCTTCACCCCACACTGAGACCATCTATTGTCACGGTCGAGAACGCTGATGTTGTCATATTCGAACTGATGTTGCTGGGTGTGTAGGTGGGCGCCTACTGGTGATGATTCCCTTTTGTGTTCTGTCAAGCGTTTTCAAAGGTTTCTCTCAGTTCCCCCGACCTAGTTCTCTTCATGTTGAACCTCGTTATGGCACACCTCTCTTCATGACAGAGCTCCACTGGTTTCCAGTAGAACAGAGAATGAAATGGAAGTCATGCTCTGCTTCCAGGTCATTGTACCCCAACATCTTTCTGACCTTCTAAAACATTTGTGCATGATCAAAGTCTCTTTGTTCTTCTGCTGATGATATAGTCATCTGCAAAGTTCAAGAAGGAAAGGCATGGGGAAGTATTTTTGCTGCATAAAGCTGGGACTCGCTGTCAGTGTCTGTCTGCCCCAGTCCTTCACTCTCATTCTTCAAAACTGATTTAAAAACGTTTCTTTTCAAATCATCATTTCCCCAGATGCCCTTCTCATCTAAATCTGCTTGCACTCTTGTGGTAGTTTTGCAATGTGTGTGTGTGTGTGTGTGTGTGTGTGTGTGTGAGATAGAGAGAAAGAGAGAGATATATACACACAGACAGAGACAGAGACAGAGAGAGAATGAACATGCATGTGTGTACATATGTATATGGTGTGAGCTTGGTTTGGGGCATGAATATACTCTGGTTCGGAGGAAGGGAGAGAGTGAACGCATGTGTGTGTCTTAGAAAGATGTTGTGTGCCTGTGTACTTCTTGTTATTGTAAAGGAGTTTGAGATTGTGGAAGGTGCAATGGAAATGTTCTGTAATTATACAACCCTGGCAGAGCCTTGTTTTAATCTTTGTTGTCCTGACAGCTGTTTTTTTTTCCTCCAGTTTCTTTTTCTTTCTTTTTTCTGCGTACGCAGGCTGATACTCCTGCGGACACTGCCTGTATAGACAGGCAGTGGTGTGTGTATGGCCGTTTTTTATCCTGCCATTAAGGCAGCCATACTCCATCTTCAGGGAAGGTGCATGCAATGTGTAACGTATCATCCATACCAACGACCAAACTGGCCTTCTCTTCCAAAAGTTGGTGATGGGATTTTACGTGTGTGCAAGATGTTGTGTGTGCGTTCACACACGGATCCTCCGTTTATAGTCTCATTTGAAGGACTGTATGGGGAATGGAGTCAGAACCAATGTTAAATCCGAGGGAAAATCCCCCTGTACCGAAATTCGAACCCTCAACTCCAAGATCACAAGTCCGGCGCTCTACCAACTGAGCTATTCCGGCTCCCTTTTTTCTCCAATGAATTCAAGACTCTCCGTAAAGTAGTCCATTGTTTGTCCAAAACAGATCACTCAACAGTTGGGTTTTCTCCCCCTTCACCCCCCCCCCCCCCCCCCCCTTTCCCAGCTGCATGGTGATCCAGCTTGCACATGTGTATATTTATTCATGTGCAAAGACGAATATTTATCAATAAATATTTCCCTGCTGGCACTTAGGGAGGAGGTCATAACCATGACAGCTTGTTCTTGTGCTTTTTTCTTTTGGATATGTATATAGACAGACAGACAGACAGACAGATAATTTGACTGCTTTGTTATTTTTCACAGTATGTGGAATGTTGTTTTGTGGTTGTTTTTTTTTGTTTGTTCATTCCTTTGATATTTTTTCTCACATGTGAGATGTTCATGTTTTGTTGATGTTAAATTAACACTGGATTTTTTGAAATGATAGTTTATCCTTTGGGTAAACACAACATTGTTGTTTAAAATGTGTGAACAGCTCAGACAAAGAAACAAAAAAGAGTGGAACTTTAGTGCAGCGATGGATGTGGTCTTTGTACAATCAATCAATCAATCAATCACATTGTATTGTACATTGTACAATATCTTGAGTGTAGACAACTTTATTCATAACATGGATCTCTCAGTAAAGCAGTATGTAAGAATTGTCAGTGGCTTCCTCGCTCATGGAGATGTGTACATATATGTCAAAATGGTTTGTTTTGATTATGTTTTTGTTTATGGTGTTTGTAACAGTCAACTGAAAAGATTAGAACCTTCAATACAAAGAGAAACAAATCTTGGGATATGCATATGTGTGTGATTCATTTGGGAAAAAGAAAATTCTGTTCAGTGATTATAGTTGATTTTGTTTAATCTGCAATAAACATTTTGATGCCATAATTTTGGTTTAGCGGATTCTTCTTTGAGCGAAATATCTGGCCGGTTGACAAGGCTGACAGAAAGATAGATTTGATGTTGTTAATTGTAAAGTGTTCACTGACAGAGAGAGAGAGAGAGAGAGAGAGAACAATGAACAATCTTTATTTTTCCAGGCCCCCAGCCTCTACAAATGAGGTCAAGTTAACACGCCACTAAAAGACACATGCATTACAACCAATCAGCTTTCTAGCGTGAGATTGTCAACAAAGGTCTGCCTTAGCTTCATGGCATTAAACAGAAATACACCAAGCTTCCTAATATTGAAAATAAACCCTTTTCTCAACAAAACTGTATGTGGATTGACACCAAAGTTAAGATTTTTTTTTCCTTATGTCATTATACAGAGCACACTAAAACAACACATGGTCTTCATCATCTAAGACCTTACACATTTTGCACATAAAATTAGCATTGTTGTTGAAAGTGCTTTTGAAAATCGATCCATTGGTGGGTAACACACCAAGCCTCAGCTTAATTAGGCAATTCCTAAAGCAACTAATGTCCATGTAATCAAAGTGTTTTTCACATTTGAATGTAGTTTTAAACAATCTGTAAATTTGATGTATATCTTTATTCTTAACAGACTCACTCCATTCCTGCATGTATATGTCTTTCATTCTCTGCTTAAATAGTGAAACAAACATTATTTCACAGCCCACCCCCTGTTCAAGCCAGACATATCCAAACCCATGGCTAAATAAGATATTCTTTATAAAAGTTGCCCAGCATTTTTTACCATTTTTTCTAGATTTACAAGCATCAAGTATGCTTGTTTAGGCAAACGATGAGCCTCCATCTTTATCAGTTTTAGCCAATATCGAATGCACCTTACAGCACTATTTTCATATAGGGGATAACGCCCCAATGACAAGTTTATTAGGGACTTTAGGATGGATTTTAAGAAAAAGTTTGCACGGCAGAGCATGTACCTTTTCAATATTGTCCAGTCTGTGGTATTCCCATATTTTGGATGCATATAATAGCACTGGCTGTACCTGAACATAAAATAGTTGGAAGAAGCATGTCTTACAGATGTCGTTTAATTTTGTTATATACCTTATACAGTCAAAACAAGGCCATTTACCTTTCACTGCAAGTGCATCAACCCCTTTGTTAACACTCATCTTTGTTGTAAAAACAAATCCAAGGTAATATATTAACCTCTTCTAACTGTTCCCCATTGAGATTCCATCTTTCAAATTTTCCCAGAAACTCACCCTTACGGAAAACCATAACTTTTGTCAGAGAGAGAGAGAGAGAGAGAGAGAGAGAGAGAAGGCATGTAGTGGCATTCTTCAGCCGCCTGCGCTGCAGCTCCAGTGACCTGCAGCCCCCCAAGGCTGGCCACTAGTGGAAATCCACACTAGATTTGTACATGTATATAGTTTTAATCCTATTTTACCCAAAAAGCCATCCAACCAGCTGACACTTAGCTAAACAGCAGAGCCTTCAACGCCAATTTGGCCCAGCTCTAGACAAGGAAGAAGAAGAAGAAGAAAAAGACATACTTTATTTGCATATGTTGACAATGATTAAAGAGGAAAGCAGGTTCGGAGAGGTTTAAAGATGAGTGAGAAATGGAGAGAGGTAAAAAGAGAGCTGTGAGGTGGAAAAGGATGTGAAATAACTTTCACTTTATTATGGAAAGTCTAAAAATGCAATGAATTACAAAAAGAAATTTGGGCCATATCATTCGTAAGTAACTGTACTAGTCTTAAATGTAATTAATAGCGAACCGCCAAGAAAACGTAAACAAACGAATCACAAGACAAAATACGACGTGTTTCGACCTCTTGGGTCTTTTTCAGGCAAGACACAAAACACTCAGGACAATGATGAACGCCCATCTTGCGCTGAAGTGAATGAAGATAAGTGATTGCTCGTTCATTTTCGTTGTCCTGAGTGTTTTTTGTCTTGCCTGAAGAAGGCCTAAGAGGTCGAAACGTGTCATGTTTTGTCTTGTGATTTGTTTGTCTACATTTTCTTCGTGGTTCGCTATTAATTACATTTCAGATGTGTGGGGGGGGGGGGGGGGGTGGGGGGGGGGGGATTGGCGCCACTATTGGTTGCTACATTTGTCGTAGAGATGAGTTTAACGTTCTGTCGGCCAGAGAATCTTAAGGACATTAATTGTGTCCAAACAGTCATTAAGCAGGGAAGTGCGTCTAGATCACACCGTCCATTCACTGTCGATGTCATCACTTGACATGTTTGCCTCTCGTATTTAATATGCTGAAACGCTTTCATCACGTTCTTTGCATCATCCTTTTTTTTTTTTTTTTTTTTACACTTATTGTTTATTTGTTATTGTGTTCATGTATTTATTTACTTATGTTAAGGCCGATCCTCCGTGTCTCAAACAGGTGTCAGGGAGAATAAATCTTGAACCGAGAACAGGGAGACAAATCAAGACGGGGAAAGAAAAGAGAGAGAGAGAGAGAGAGAGAGAGAGACTGACAGACACACACAGGCAGAAAGCACTGACGGCTGCTCACCAAAAATCTGCGCCAAAGCCTTGCTTAGGAAGTCGAGTATAAATCAGACTTGCGCAGTAAGATTTGTTTTGAGAATGTTCATTGTGTGTGTGTGTGTGTGTGGGGGGGGGGGGGGGGGAGGGGGGGGGGACTACCTTGCGCTAAGAATGGGTCGCGGGTGTAGAAGGCCTGAAATGTGACTTCTTCTAAGGGGCGGTCATGTATTTGAAGATTTGTAAATGTCACTGGTGGTAATCCCTCCAAACGGGGGGGGGGGGGGGGGGGGGGGGGGGGGGGGTCGGGGGGGGTCTTCCTTTGATTAGTTATCAGTTTGATATCAAAGGTCAGCGTGGGACAGCGCGATTATTGCTATGCCATGTAGTTACTTTTGATTAGTTATCAGTTTAATATCAAATGCTGGCTCAAACCAAACTTATGCTAGGCCTCAAAACACGTACATGGATTGTAAAGTCGTTTGGTGAAAAATCCTCAATGTGGCGTATGGCCTTGACATTCATCAGCTAATTCACTGATTGCCTCCCCTAGACTCCCGTCTCTGTCGATTGGTCTGTCTCGTCGTTCAGCAGGACGACGCAAACGATTGTTGAGCAGATTTCGACGAATCTGCAAGGCGAGCAGATGGTGGCATGTAGCTCACGAACAGATCTTTTAGGGCTGATGCAGGATGTGCTAAGCACGATTATTGCTATGCCATGAAGTTACCATTTACGAATTGGTAACTTCGAAGACAGAAAAAAAAAGTAGTACAAATGATGGACATTTCGTATATTTTATATCCCATTACAAACACACACGCATGCACGCACGCGCGCGCGCACGCACGCACGCACACACACACACACACACACACACACACACACACACACACACACACACACGCACGTATGTATCTATTCTCACTTCTCATGGTAGGAAAAAAAATCCTGGTAAACTGACACCCTCACAGGCGGTAAAGCAGATTTTTTTCTTTAAAGAAGTCAAGGATACCTACTAATGTTTTTTTCTTTCTTTGGGGTGGGGGTGGGAGAGTGGTGGTGGTCAAATGTTACAGTATATTTTTTGGGGGTACTTTTTCATTATTTATTTATCTATCTATTCTATTTTTGGCGCCTCTCTCTCTCTCCCTCTCTCTCTCCCTCTCTCTCTCTCTTTCTCCCTCTCTCTCCCTCCCTCCCTCCCACCTCCTCCCTCTCTCTCTCTCTCTCTCCGGTTCATGCTTAATATGCACATGCACTGAACACCCAGAGCATGTGTGTGTGTGTACGCGCGCGTTGGCCTTTGTGTTTGCGAGCGTGTGGGCGCAGCTGGGAAGACTGACGAACAGAACTTGAAGTACACAACTCCAGAAATGCGGTAACATAAGCACCCTATCTTACCTGTTGGCTGTCTGGCTTCAGTTAACCCCAGTCGACCACACAGGGCAGATAAAGAGGTGGAGCTGGAGATAAACAGACGGAGACGAAAGAGAGAGAGGAGAGAGAGAGAGAGAGAGAGAGAGAGAGAGAGGAGAGAGAGCAGACAGACAGACAGACAGGACAGACAGACAGAGACAGAGAGAGAGAAGAGAGAGAGACAGAGAGAGAGAGACAGACAGACAGAAACAGACAGACAGAGAAAGAGAGACAGAGAGAGAAAGAGAGAGAGAGAGAGAGAGAGACAGAGAGAGAGAGAGAGAGAGAGAGAGACAGACAGACAGAGAGAGACAGAGACAGAGAGAGAGACTTTGCTGCTTTGCCTGTTTTGTTTTTTTTTGTTTTTTTTCTTTCAGTTTTCTTTTTCCTTTCTGCATAACGTTTTCAGACTGGGCTCCACGGAAGCTGTGAGGTAACCTGGACTGATCTCATCCGCCAGGCAGTGTATCAGAGCTTCCCACAGTCAGTGTCCCACCCCTGCCCGTTCCAGTTCAGCCAGCATTGAAGCCGTGACCGAAGCTCACAGCAGTCGAAAGAAAAATTGACCGAAGCTCAGAGCAGTCGAAAATTAAAGAAAAATAAATCAATGAAAAGAGCCACGGCTTATAAGGAACAGAAAAAAGAAGACAGCTCTCACTCACGCAGCCCAGGAGGTTGAACTCTGGCGATTGGTAACAGACAGAGGATCCCAGACTTCCTAGAATAGTTTCCTTTTTGAAAATGGCGACGACGGAGCAAAGAGATGTCGGTACCACCGCCATCATAACCCCAGCGACGACTGATGGTCTGGGCGCCCTTACTGATTTTACACAAAGAAACACGGCTGACATCGACAGAGGTATTGAGGTCTTCAGATGGATGCTGGTGCTAGGGGTCATCCCTGTGTGCATCTTGGGTCTAGTCGGCAACACGGTGTCCGTCTGGGCCTGGAAGGCCAGCAAGAAGGACAGCGTGATGGTCCTGCTGTTCCAGTACCTGGGCATCGCCGACATCGGCTACCTTCTAGTGACCACCGTGCGCGAGTCCCTTCGTCACACGAACCAGGCGCCCAAGGAGAGAGTCACGTACCTCGTGCCCATCCTGTATCTCGTGCAGACCTTGTCTGTCCACTGCACCCTGGTCATCGGCTTCTTCCGCTGGCTGGGGGTGGCCAGGCCTCACCGGATGATGTGGATGCAGAGGCGCCGGGTGCAAATGGTCTGCGTGGGCGTGGGGGGCTGGTGCGGCCTTCTGACCCTGCTGACTGTGGTCAAGGCTCAGCTGGATCTGAACAGTGCCGGGTACATCGGGCTGGACGTCTTCCTGCAGGTCATGGGGTTCGTCCTGCCCGTCGTGGTGCTGCTGGGCTTCAGCATCAACCTGCTGACGGTCACCTGTCAACGTCAAGGGTGAGTCTGGATGGCGAAAGAAGGTGCCTGATTGACAAGAGTGTTCTTGTAAGTCATGATCATCATCATTTAGTTCCAGTAGAAAGGTGGGGTCATCACTTAGTGCCAACAGAAAGTCAGGATCACCATTTAGTACCAATAGAAAGGCAGATTTATCATTTCGTACCAATAGAAAGGTGGGGTCATCACTTAGTGCCAACAGAAAGCCAGGATCACCATTTAGTACCAATAGAAAGGCAGATTTATCATTTAGTACCAATAGAAAGGCAGGATCATTATTTAGTATCACTAGAAAATAATGATCATCATTCACCACCAGTAATGAAGGAGGATCATCATTCAGTACCAATGGAAAATAATGATCATCATTCAATACCAACCTTAAGTCAGGATCACCATATAATACAATAGGGACTATGTACAAGAAGTCAGATCACCATATAGTACAATAGTAAGTCAGGATCACCATATAGTACAATAGTAAGTCAGGATCACCATATAGTACAATAGTAAGTCAGGATCACCATATAGTACAATAGTAAGTCAGGATCACCATATAGTACAATAGTAAGTCAGGATCACCATATAGTACATATAGTAAGTCAGGATCACCGTGCCATACCAACAATCTGTAGATCAGAATCACCGTTCAGTATGACCATTTTTGACTAGAAGATCAAGATATAATTTGGTGCAATGAGAAAGTCAGAATCGCCATACAGCGGCATTAATAACTCAAGATAATCTAAACATAGTTCGAAAGTTGGGATTACACGTCAGGGCCAGCAATGAAATGCTTTAATTATCCAACAGCAATAGTAGGTCAAGATCATCCTTTTGTATCATTATTCAGAATATCACTCGCTGCACCCGAATCCATATTGAGGTATGTCTTCATTGTTTTGTATATCACAAGCCACACTGCAATATCCTTTTATCATGTTATTTTACATCGGAAACAGCAACGTTATCAATATCAATTAATCACTCCCTGTATCACAAACATTATTATCATTCCCTGCATTAAAAGGTTGCCCCAATATCTCTTCATCATCCTCTACCACAGAAAGAATACTGCAATGTCCCATCATCATTCACCTCATCGAAAACAACAGAGCATTATCTCTTTGTCATTCCTTGCATTAGAAACAACACTGAAAGAATCATTCCCCTTTCCCTTCATTAGAAACAACACTGAAAGAATCATTCACCTTTCCCTTCATTCAGAAACAATACTGTAATAGCCCTTTACCAATCACAGCATCAGAAACAATGTTGTTTTACATTTTCGTCATTCATTCCACGAAAAGTAATACTGTAATACCCTTTCATCATTCCCTTCGTCATAAACAATGTCGCAATATAACCCTTCATAATAACCTCTCACCAGGAACATTTTTTTTGCAATATCCCTTCATTGTTCCCTTCAGCAGAAATGCAGTTGCAATATTTCTTCATCATTTCCTGTATTAGAAACAACACGCCAATATATTTTCATTATATCCTGAATCAGAAGCAAGACTGCGGTACTCTCTAATTAATCTCCGTGTCAGAAACACTATTGCAATACCCATTCATCATTCCCTGCTCTAGAATTGATATTGCAATATCCCGTCATCATTTCATGCATCAAAAGCAATAGTGCAACAGGCCTTCTTTGTGTCTTGTGGCGAAAAGAAACACTGCAATATCCCTTCACTATTTCCTGCATCGAAAAGATGATACTGCAGTATCTCTTCACCATGTCTTGCCGCAGAATCAGTACCACAAAATCACTTCATCATTTCATGCATCAGAAACAATACCGCAATGTTCCTTCATCATTTCATTATCAGAAACAATACCACAATATCCCCTCATCATTTCATGCATCAGAAACAATACCGCAATGTTCCTTCATCATTTCATTATCAGAAACAATACCACAATATCCCCTCATCATTTCATGCATCAGAAACAATACCGCAATGTTCCTTCATCATTTCATTATCAGAAACAATACCACAATATCCCCTCATCATTTCATGCTTCAGAAACAATACCATCATATCCCTTCAATGTCATGTATCAGAAACAACGCTACGATATCCCTTCATCATTTCATGCATCAGAACAATGCCCTAATATCTTTTGTGTCCTGCGTCGGAAACAATGCTGCAATACCCCATTCGTCGTTGTTTTAATCAGAAAAAAGTCATGGCAATATCTCATCATGTCCTGCATCAGAAACAATACTGCAATATGCTTTATCATTTCTTGCACCAAAAACAATACTGCTGTACTCTTTCACCAATCTCTACATCACAAATAATACAATATTTTCCCCCCACCTTTCCTTGCACCAGAAACAAAACTACACTTCCCATTCATCAGTCTCAACAGTATAAACAATGATGCGATCTCTTGTCATCATTCTCTACACCCGAAACAATACTGCGGTATCCTCTCACCAATCTCTGCATGAGCAACAACGTTTCATCATTATCTGCCTTATAAACAATACCTAAATAGCACTTCGCCATTTCTTGCAGCAGAAAGAATATACTGCAATATCCGTTCATCATTTCATGCACTAGAAATAATGCTGCGACATCCTTTTAATGCTCCTTTCTATGAAAGAAAGCAGTAATTCCCCTTCATTAACCCATGCAGCGGAAATAAAACCACAGTCCGCTTTCCTCAATCCCTGTGATAGAAACAATGCTATAATATCGTCTCACCATTTCCTACATCAGAAACATTAGTGTGATATCTTTTCATCATTCTCTTCATTAAAAACAAAAAGCTGCGCTGTGACTTCATCATTTTCTATACCAGAAACAACACTGTAATGTCTCGTTACCATTTCATGTATTGGGGAAAAAAAAAAAAAAAAGATGCAATACCCTCCACCATTCCCATCATCACATGTTCACCATTTCCTTCATCAGAAACAATTCTGCAACATCTCGGCATGTTTGTATGCGTTACAAGCATATCTGCAGTATTCCTTCGCTATTCCCTTCATCCAAAACAAAATGCAATCTAGTTTCATCTTTCTCGGCATCAGAAACAATCCTGTATCATCCTTTCACCAGTCCCTTCATACAACCAAAGTTGCGATATTCCTGCATCTTTCTTTCCATCAGAAACAATCCTACAACATTTCTTCATCCCTCCCTTCATCAGAAACAATCCTACAACATTTCTTCATTCTTCCCTTCATCAGAAATAATCCTACAACATTTCTTCATTCCTCCCTTCATCAGAAACAATCCTACAACATTTCTTCATTCCTCCCTTCATCAGAAACAATCCTACAACATTTCTTCATTCTTCCCTTCATCAGAAACAATCCTACAACATTTCTTCATTCTTCCCTTCATCAGAAACAATCCTACAACATTTCTTCATTCCTCCCTTCATCAGAAACAATCCTACAACATTTCTTCATTCTTCCCTTCATCAGAAACTATCCTACAACATTTCTTCATTCCTCCCTTCATCAGAAACAATCCTACAACATTTCTTCATTCCTCCCTTCATCAGAAACAATCCTACAACATTTCTTCATTCTTCCCTTCATCAGAAACAATTCTGCAACATACCTCCATCATTTCCCGTCATTAGAAACATGGGTGCGATATTATTTCATCATCTCTTTCATCATAAATGATGCTGAGATACCGCTTTGTCGTTCTCCTCAATGTAGCAACGTGTTTAATATTTCTCTCATCGTGAGCAGTAGCTTCAATACAACTCCATCATTCCCCTTGTCAGAAACAATGTTGCAATATCTCTCCCATCATTCCCGTCATTTGAAACAAGGCTGCAAGATGCTTTCATCATCTCTTCCTGCTACGTCGTTTCATTCTTCTCCTCATCAGAAACAACGCCGCATATTTTTCAGCAGTTCTTTCATCATAAGCATTAATTGCGGTACCACTTCATCTTTCCCTCATCAGAAACAAAGCAGCAATATCCCTTCATCATCTCTCTCATCATAAGACTGCAGCACCTCTTCAGTTTCCCCGCATCAGAAACACGGCTGCAGTATCCTGTCATTACCTCCCTTTGCCATAAACAATGACTACAACACTCCTTCATCATTTGTACTACTTACAAACAAGGTTGCTATACCGTACCCATGAAAGTAGTCCTTCATCATTTTTCCTCATTAGAAACAAGACTGCAATATCCTCTCATCACCTCTCTCCATCAAAAAACAATACCTACAATACTCCTTTATTATTCTCCTCTGTGCGATATCATCTCTCTGTTGATGCCACAACCCCCCTTGTTTCTGCCTTCATTCTATCAAGACTTGTTACTCTAATTCTCTTCTGGCTGGCTGTCCCCCAGAATCTTCTCAGTCGTCTCCAGAAAGTACAAAACAATGTTGCTCGTTTGATTCTCAGACAACCCAAGATCTTCTCATGTCACTCCCTTACTTCTTTCTCTTCACTGGCTGCCGGTCGAAAAACGAATTGACTACAAACTGCCCTTACTCTGCTTTAAATCATTGAATGGTTTAGCTCCTTCCTACCTTTCTGATCTCCTTCTTCTCTATGTTCTTTTTAGTCAGTTGCGTTCTTCTACCGACAACACTCTGCTCAAAAGCCTTCGATTTTGAACTAAAACCTGTGGCTCTTTTTCTTTTCAGGGTCCGGTTTCTTGGAATAAACTCCCAATATCTTTGCGAGTTCAAACTCTCTGTCTTCCTTCAAGGCACTCTTAAAACAGCCCTCTTCACCAATGATTAGCAGTTCTTTCTTCCCCTTCCCTTCACCATCAAATTAATTCTGCGACTTGTGTGTGT
>CM065736.1:37509834-37519834 GCA_033310375.1 Conus canariensis
CAGATTTGTTTGAGAGGCTTATGCCTGAATACTAAGTACTTGTGGACTCATGTCCTTGACTTAGTTTGTTTCGGTGTGTCGGTGTGCATCTCCTGGGAGGGGACCAGGGTGCGGTGTGATGTTTTGATTTGAGGTATGTAGTTTGTGCATGTGTTAACCATTGGGGAGATGAAGTTTTGTGTACTAGTTGTGTTAAATGTTAGTCCTATGGTTTGGTTGTTAATTTAAGGTGGGGCGAGGACAATAGCTGGGAGGTAATCCTATGTAGCAAAGGCGCATGGTGATTATTGTCTGTGTGTTTATTGTGAATAAGAGTGCGGGTGGTAAGTAGGGGTGTGCATTGGAAATCATTATTCTAGACTTGCGTTTTGGTTTCCCTATCTAGTGAAATGTTGTTTGTGTGTCTGGTAGTGAGTGTGGTGTGTATGAGGCCATTTGGCTGATTAATGGTAGTTAGTGGGAGAGGTTTGTAGTGTGCTTGCAGGTGTGTGCATGTGTGTGTATGGGTGAGTAAGGTGTGCATGACTTTAAGTTGATAGTGTATGGATGTGTGTGTGTTAGGTGTGTTAAGTTATGGGAGGTGAAGCTTGATGTATGTATTTCATCTGGTGTGGCAACATTCCTGGTTATTGGTGGTGAACTGTTAAGAGGCTGTAATGGCCGTGCTGTAGTGATAATTGAATGGGCAATGTGGTTAAGAATGCCACTTGAGGAGTAGGCAAAATTGTGGTAATACTTCATTTTGATTCCGGGTTGCTATACATAATTTTGGTGGAGACTAGGAAAATTTTGTAACATTTTGGAGGATGTCCCTAAACATGTGTTGATAAGGGAGAATAATCAGTCATAACTTGGTGTAAACTTTGTTGCAGATGTGAGTGTGGTTGGGATTCATCATGTCATGTGAAGTTGTGTCGTTAAATTGAGTGGGTGATTGATAGTATGTGCCACAGCTGCCACCCTTCGCCACCAGTGGCAGCCTTCACTGCTAGCGGCAAGTCTGTGCCACAGCTGCCACCCTTCACCACCAGTGGCAGCCTTCACTGCTAGCGGCAAGTCTGTGCCACAGCTGCCACCCTTCGCCACCAGTGGCAGCCTTCACTGCTAGCGGCAAGTCTGTGCCGCAGCTGCCACCCTTCACTGCCAGCTGCGACTTTGTGCCGCAGCTGCAGCTCTTCACTGCCGGCTGCAACTCTGTGCCGCAGCTGCAGCTCTTCACTGCCAGCTACAACTCCTTGCGGTAGCTGCAACCCTCGCCGCAGCTGTAACCCTGTGCCGCCGGTTGCAGCCCTTCACTGACAGCAGCCCTTGTCATCAGTGGTCGCTTTCTCTCCACCTGAGTCTGTGTTGGTATTGACTACTGTGTCACGGTCAGGGGTGTGCGGTGTGGGGATCAAGATTTCCCCATTGTGGCGCGACGTTGGGGGGAGGGCGAGGGGGTGAATTGTGTCTGTGGGGATTTAGGCTGAGCCGGGGAAAGTGGTTGTGCCGGAAGAGCACAGTTAGCCAGTGTGACAAACCAGCGACACGACATCACTCTGGCACTTAGTCTGCGTCATCACAACTTCGTCTTCACGGGGTGACACTCGGCATCCGGTCGCCAGTCACAGCTCCCTAGTGTATTAATGAGAGAATGGGGGTGTGTGCAAATAAAGTGTGGGATGTGTGGAGTGGATAGTGTGGATGACATGAGCTGATTTATGTGTGATATTGAACATGAATTGTTGTAACTGAGACGGTGGGGTAGGACGTACTCTGTTAAAATTTAAAAACTTAGTGTGGTGATAGATATCCTTTTCCAAAGAAAAGTAAATTCATTAATCGGTACTAAAGTCTGTATTTTGGAGCCCTGCTGGTGCATCCTTTCGATACCCCAGCGACGTTCCGCGTCTGCCATTTTTTTTTGTCCCACTATTTATTTAAAAAAAAAAAAAGGTATTATTATTATTTATTATGTTTTTTTTTTTTGGAAGTTTTCCCCATCTTAATTAGATTGTCTGATTTGGTTTTGTGGCAGCCTCTTCTGACGCTGTTATAGTCAAATTTTGTTTTCCATTACTCACTTGTCCCTGAGGTTATGGGCAAATGTTATTTGCAGTGATTGCACAATGGGTACAGTAAAATGGGGAAAATAGCCTTGTGTTGATGTGTGGTGTAGGGTCGGTGTGTGTGGTAGTGTGTGGGTGGGTGTGTAGTAGCGTAAAAGTGGTGTATGTCTACTTGGGGTGTTGTAATAAAGTTTGTGTTTGGTGTAAACTCCTTGTGTTTCTTTGTTGTGGGTTGTTCGGGATAGGGCAAGTTTGGTACGGGAGGGAAGGAGTCAGGCTTAGCGACCTTGACACATGCGCGCGCGCGCGCGCGCGCGCGCGCGCGCACACACACACACACACACACACACACACACACACACACACACACACGCGCGCGCGCTAACACGCATACAGACTCACAAACATACACACACTTGCACAGGGATGCACACGTGCGCTCACACATACATATAAACACTCGCGTGCATGCACGTGCGCTCTCACACAGGCAGACTGTTTCTCTCTCTCGTCACCACCGCCACTAATATATATTGGTAAGAGTTGTTACCATAACAAATAGCACACACACACACACACACACACACACACACACACACACACACACACACACACGCACGCATACACACACACACACGCACGCACACACGTGCATGCATGCATAAACAAATTCTCTTTCTCTCTCTCTCCACACACACACACACACACACACACACACGCGCGCGCGCGCGCGCGCTCGCGCACACGCACACGCATGCATGCATACTTAACCAAACTCTCTCTCTCTCTCCCATTTCGTCTAATAAATCATTGCGTGTTAGGATGCAAAGCCAGTGCAGCCGCTCCAACGGTGGCGTGATGTTTGTTCTTTCGAACTTACGGAGAAACAGACTGAGCGAGCTTGTACTGCGGTCTGGAAGCGTACAATGGCGACTGCAGAGCGAAAGCAGTACGTGGCACTGCAAGTAAGGAAGTCCGCGAGACTGATGACGTCTTATCTAAAGGAAATGACGCAAGTCCTGGCATGACGCACTCCCTGTAATAACACGTTGCGGTTGTTTTAGAAACAGTGTAGACAAAGAAAGGAAGGGGGGGGGGGGGGGGGGGGGGAGATGGAGGCCACACAGCTGTTTTCGCTCTCCTCACTCCGCCCCCCATCCCCACTCCCCCACCCACCCCACCACACCCCCACCAGCCTGACTTTGATGATGAAGAGGATTGGTTGGGGGGAGAGGGAGGGGGGGGGGGGGGGGGGAGGGATGCAGAGCGGCAGATTACTCCTATATCCTGCTGCTATATCTACCGAGCTAAAAAAAAAAAAAACAAATGGCTGAAGGATTGATTCCATTTGTCCGTTTGCGGTGACGGTGACGGATACGGCGTAATGAACATTAATAAGGATACAGACGGTATAATTCCATGTGAACGGATCCGGATACGGCGATGTTTCTAGTTATGGAACCGTTTATCTTGGCCGGTGCCTGTAGTGCTTGGTGTTCTAAAAGTGTGTGCATGGGTTCTGTGACGCCATCAGCTGTCTAGATCTCTCTCTAGGATGCCTTTGCTTCTGGCAGAAAAAAAAACATCCTCCACCCCCACAAACATTTCCTTCGGTTTTTCCCGTCATCATCCCTGGCCGATCCTGCCCCCCTCCCCCCCCCCCCCCCTCCCCCGCGAGCCCCTCCCCTGCCCCCCTTCCCTCACACCACCACCACCACCACCACCACCGTACCCTACCCCCCCCCCCCCCCCCGATCCCTTTCACACTCTCCCCCTCTCATCCCGTCTCCCCCCCACCCCCACCCCCACCACTCTTTTTCTCCACTGCTGAAATGTCGGTGTTAATGATGCTAAGACTGTTCCTACACCGCTGGCTGGAGAGTTGGTCAGTCAGGGCACCTAATGTCAGCAGCTGTGTGATGCCTTTGACATTTGGACGGATTGGAGAAGCCAGTCATGATGCCGTGAGAGCTGGAGACGACGCACTTTTCTGGGCAAAAAAAGAAAGAAAGAAAAATTAAAAAAAAGAAAGAAAAAAAAGAAAAGGAAAGAAGCAGTAAAGCCAGTCAGACAAACAGACGGACAGGCACGCAGAGAGAGAGAGAGAGAGAGAGAGAGAGAGAAGACACAGACATACAGACATATAGACAGGCGGGCAGACAGACAGGCAGACAGACACAAACCCACACATGCATGCACATGTACGTAAAGACAGACAGACAGACGGGCAGACAGACAGACACACACACACACACACACACACACACACACACACACACACACACACACACACACCACACACCACACACACACACACACACACACCGATTTTTTCCTTTCATTTGTTTGTTTGTTAGCATCCCTTATTATAAGGACTGGACGTCACACATGCGTTATGAGGACTTCAAAGTAAGACTGCCATGTATTCTACTTCATACAGAATAGACAGACAGACAGACAGAAAGACAGATAGAGAGACAGACAGAAAGACAGACAGTGAGATGGACAGACATACAGATAGATAGATAGATAGATAGATACATAGGTAGATTGATAGATAGATAGATCCATAGACTGATTGATTGATCGATTGACTGACAGACAGACAGACAGATAGATAGATAGATAGATAGAAAGATCGATAGATTGATTGATTGATTGATTGATCGATTGACAGACAGACAGGCAGACAGACAGACAGACAGACAAACAGATAAAAAGGATGGAGGAATTCATAGTCTGCATTTCTTTTCTATCCATCGTTTATCCAGTTCTGGATTAGTATTTGCGCGATCAGTGAGAGAGTGCGTCCCTACACTGATCGAAGGTAAGGCTAAATGTTCGGGTCAATAAAGCAGTTGAGCAGGGGAGAAAAAAAAGAGTCTTCCCGCCACTCAGAGAATGTGTTAACTTTGATGAATGAGGACAAAAAATAACAGCTGGAGCTATCTGGAACAGATTTGTGTGTGTGTGTGTGTGTGTGTGTGTGTGTGTGTGTGCGTGCGTTCAGTTGTCTAAGGCGTTCGGTGTATAACACTTTTTTTTTTCATTAAAAAAATTCAAACAAATTATAAACAACAAAAGCAGAAGTGCATACGTGTCATACAAACTTTACTTTAACAAACAAACAAAAGGACAAACGGATGTGTTCATTATAAGAGCAAAGATATAAACGACGCTATAAATATGTGAGGAATACGTATGCGTCATAGGAGATATGCAGAGAGAGAGAGAGAGAGAGAGAGAGGTAAGGTAGGGTAAGGTAATGTTGCTTATAGCCCAGCCGACCACAAAGGGCCATGGTAATGTTGCTTATAGCCCAGCCGACCACAAAGGGCCATATCACCACGTTAGAGAGAGAGAGAGAGAGAGAGAGGAGAGAGAGAGAGAGAGTTGACTCATTCATTTGCAAGTGCAAAGCATGTGTGTAAAATCCAACCCAACAGCCTCCCGGGATTGTTCCTGTTAGGTACTACCATCCTCACAGTGCCAGACTTGTGTGATATACTGTCACGTTCAACGTTACAAAAAGAACAAAATTCATCTCTTACAACATCTATCTTGGACAGGATTACCTTTATCACAAGCATAACAGAATTGAACAGTTCTAATTTGAACCTACTTTAATCTAACTTCGTGGATTTTTCCTAAAAAGAGAAATCCCCCGGTCAATATTTACCATTTAATTTGCTATTCCATTTCATGCAACATTTTAGTTCAGATTTTTGTTTCAGTTAGTATACCGGTCCTTTATATACAGACAAGAGGACAAGGTGAATCACCAGACCTTTGTTTTAGTCTCTCTGTTGTTCACGATTCTTATTCCATACTTATTTGCATAGCATTTTACAGCCTTAATACATCCTCAATAAGACAACAACAACAAAACAAAACAAAAAACAAAAACAAAAAAAACTAACAAACAAACAAAAACCCTATAAAAAACAAACAAACAAACAACTGATACTTCAAAAGCATTCTCAAAGTGTCCACATCACAAGACGTTCCCATCTGCATGCAACAAATGCCTTCCTTGATAGACTCCACATTCGAAGCATATTTTGTAAAATAAAGTTTTCTTTCCCACCCTCATCATAGAAAATTGGTTCTGCTACAAAACTGTCCATCAATTTCCTTTTTCACCTGTTATAACCTTTAAGGCAGTAATTATCTTGTTATGCTGGAGATTGAATTTTAAACGGCAAGTGGGTTTCAAAATTGAAGGAAGGTAAGTTGAAAGAAGATCGGGTTTTAAACGGAAAGAAGTTGAATTAGAAACTTGGTACTCTCTCTCTCTCTCTCTCTCTCTCTCTCTCTCTCTCTCTCTCTCTCTCTCTCTCTCTCTCTCTCTTCAATTCTGTACACGTCTCTGGGATTGGAACAGAAAACCAGCGGCACATAACTGTCACTGACCACTCAGACTGGTGGGACATTTTGACTTTGTGCTTGCATCCTTTTGCATCCTTAAACGTTTCCAGATTTTCTTCAACGTTGATAGTTTAGCTCAGTACTTATTTTTAGCTACTTATCACTCTATACGCTTTCTTTCCAATTCCATATTCTGCATTTCATTTTGATTTGTCACGTTTGGGGACTTGCACGATGTGAGACATAAACACTTTACAGCAGACTCTAATAAAACCCTAGTCAGAGATGTCCCGCCTGCCGTGATCTTTGAGTTTCTGAAAGAGATTAACATTTTACATCTGATCTAAGATTTTATGGACCTCACAATGGTGAACCTCTGATGCATGCAGTCTATATCCTAATCGTTTTCCTGATGTGTGTTTCACATAAAATATTTGACAAGTCTACATCTATTTGCATGACCCATAAACTGGAAAAAGGTAACTCTAATTTGCATGACAAGGACGTGGTTTATCTTCCCCTGATTTTCTTTCTTTCTTTTTTTTTAAATCTGGAACAGGTCTATTTTGCCCTATCAGTTAGCTTAACATTTCAATGAGAGAGAGAGAGAGAGAGAGAGAGAGAGAGAGAGAGAGGAGAGAGAGAGAAAGAGAGAGAGAGAAAATGACAACGACAATGAATACAGTTTAATGTCATCAGCACAACCTGCTATTTGACATGGGGAACATTGCTTGAACAAAAATAAGAAAAATCAAAATTAAAGAGAATCAGAAAGCAAACAGAAATTAGTAAACATCATAAATAGCAAGCGACCAACA
The DNA here is from genome assembly GCA_033310375.1 of Conus canariensis. Classification (NCBI taxonomy): domain Eukaryota; kingdom Metazoa; phylum Mollusca; class Gastropoda; order Neogastropoda; family Conidae; genus Conus; species Conus canariensis. The sequence continues at coordinate 37,517,069 of CM065736.1, forward strand.
GGCCTAGTCAATCAGTTGAGAGGACAATAGGACTTAATAAGAAAGAACATTAATTCTACTTAAGTATTGAAAAGCTTCCTTTTTCGAAGAATATTTGCTTCTGCGATAAATTTAGCAATAGATTTTAAGTTGTGTTCACTATCACTCTGTAAAAGAGTGACTAAGTCACGTTCTTCTGCTAATACTGATTTAAAGACATCGCATTTTCCCCGTACCTTTTCATACACCTCACACTGAAAGAAAAAGTGAAATTCATCTTCTATATTATTTTTTTTTACAAATTGGACAGATACAATTAGGTTCATTATTAAATATACCATACCATCTTTCTCTAGCATATAAACCAAGGGTCCTTGTTCGAAAGCGTGCTAATGAATCCCTATGCCATTTTCGCGTTACAACCGATAAATACTTTTCTGGCTGTAAGTCACTATTAAAGCGCAAGAACCACGAGTATTTCTCACTATTTTCTAATTCAGAGTGCCAGATCTGTTGGTAGGAGGATATCAAACGCTCTTTAAATTCTATCATAAAAAGTTTGTTGTTCACAACACGCTGATTATTCCATACAAAACCAAATCCAGTTTCGAAAAGGATATTTTTTACTCCAGAAACCCAGTTTTGTCTTCCATTTTCATGTTGTCTTAATAACATATAATATGCTTGTTTATTAATTCTGCTTTGTGGAAGTTTTACAAGACGTAGCCAATACCTGACACACTTAGTTTTGGAACGTATTTGCAAGGGGTATCTGCCCGTTTCTCCATATGCCATTTTATTAGAACTGTGTAAAGGGATGTTTAGAAAACGTTTAATCGCCAGTGTGTGCACCTTTTCCACATGGTCATTTTCCAATAAACCCCATATTTCTCCTCCATATGTTATCATAGGTTCCACTTGTGAATCAAAAAGTTTCCAAAATATAGTAGGTTCAATACATTTCAACTTCCTTAAAGATCTTAAAATCTCAATAACTCCTTTCCTTCCTTTTCTATACATTTCCATCCATGCTTTACTCATACTTAGTTTAGTTGTGAAAATTAGACCTAAGTATTTATAGTTATTTGCAACTTTAACATCTAAATCGCCATACCACCATTTTCATGCCTAGCCAAATACCATCCCTTTCTGAAAACCATTATCTTTGTCTTATCCATATTAACCGTTAATTTTAGTCTATCCGCCTCTCCGTTTAGTGCACTTAATTGATTCTGCAGAGAGAGAGAGAGAGAGAGAGAGAGAGAGAGAGAGAGAGAGAGAGAGAGAACGCCAAATAACGTGGGTAAAACATGGTGTGTCTGTAACGCAGATGATGGGTTATAAGAACTTCCACGTTACGAAATCATCATGAATGATCCAGATCTACAGGCCAAGGGTCTGACGTGACCTACTACACCTCTTAATCAAATGGCGCATGCACCAACTGCGTCATGATCTCGGTCCATAATCTGGCAACGGAAAGACAGGCTTATCTGCCCCTGGTTTTGTGCGGAACACGTCTGTGGATTCCTTCCTGGTCATCGTATGCCTGTCGCTGGTGGCGATAGTCGTGTCGGGAAGTGACCAAGAACCTCTCACCACTCAAAGGCTGACACAGCGCTAGCGTAGACAGCGAACCACAGCACCGCTCGCAGTGTGGTTGAAAGCTTTAGACAGACGGAAGTTACAGTTCTGCTCACAAGACACAGCTTGACTGCTCTTACATTATTGTCATGAGTCAGCCGAATGTTCTCGAGCATTTAGGCAAATTAAGGGGAGTTTTGCTGTTGTTGAGAGCAAGTTCCTTGGGTTCTTCAAGTGTGCGAACTCAGGCATCACCAGAGGGGAATACCCCGAGTCGTATACTGAAGGAGGGAGAGTTACTGGGGAGTGGTTCGCATGTCTAGGGGGGGGGGGGGGGGGGGGGGGGGGGTAGCAACAAGAACATGCCGACCTGCCGGTCCTGGGTAGACGAGAGTGTCCACTTTGAGCACTGGCTATTCACTGGGTTCTCCAGTGGGCCTGAAGGGAAGGCAATCGTGTCAGGTGACCATCACGGGTAGGTGACCGTCAGCCTGCAGGCAGAGTACAGCGACCAGTCAGTCGTCCTTGTTCTGAGGAATGAATGGAAGGCTTCGGCCTATTGAGTGGTTTGCACCTTGTTGTCTATAGAGGTAGTAACTACTTGAAGCATCAGTCCTGGCTGGTAGAGAAGTCCAGGCTGTTAGTACAATGGGTAGCTTCGGGGAATCGAACATGAGTTGAATAGGAGGTCAGGCATTAAGCACTTGGTACCCAAGTCTTTGTTGGCGCTAGCAGCTGTTGTGTTTGTATGTGTAGGTGACTAATGATTCCATTGGCGGAATAAAAATAACTTGGGGATCTATTGGTACAAATCGTGTGATGGGTGTGTGCCAGTGATTCCATTGGTTGAACCAGCTAAATTCGGGTTCTCTCTTTCTTTGAGAACGAATATAAGGAGCTTGGAAAACCAGGAAGGGTGTGATTCACTTAAGGAAGTGAACTCGCCGTCTTGCTGAGGGCTCAAGAAAATACAGCGAGAAGCAGAGGCTTGCTGTCGCCTCCTTGTCTCCTGGGTGGGGACGTAAGACAGTGGAGGTTGCTGTAGCCTCGGAGCCGACGACGAGAAGAATTGTCTCCCGTGTGGGGACGGTCGACAGCAAAACGTGTTAGCCTGTTGGAGCCTAGACAGGGAGCTGCCAGACAACGGTGGGGTGTTTGCAGCCAGAGAAGACCTGTGGGAGAGGCCGACAGGAGCCCTTTCTG
>CM065736.1:37524834-37527334 GCA_033310375.1 Conus canariensis
CCAGACCCTCTCAGTGCACGTCACCATGATCATCGGGGTCTTCCGTTGGCTGGCCGTGGCCAAACCTCGTCGGTCGCAGCCTTTGACTCGGCGCCACGTGCTGATGGCGTGCGGGGGTGTAGGGGGCTGGTGCAGCTTGCTGACCGTTCTGATGATCGTCGCGGAAGTGGAAATGGAGTATCACAGCCAGCCCTACAACATCACGACCGTCGTGCTGCAGATCGTGGGGTTCGTGCTGCCCACTCTGGTCCTGCTGGTCTTCAGCGTCGGCCTGCTGAGGATCACCTTTCAGAACCAACGGTGAGTAAGTGATGACGTCATGCGGTTGTTGATGGCGTGGGATGGCAGCCTGGGTATGAAATGGTTGATGCTGACTCTGTTGAACTATGACTGTAATTGAATGGGAACGTTCTTCTGCTGTGCAGGTTGATAGTCTTACAATGTTGGACTATCACTGTAATTTAATGGGAACATTCTTCTGCTGTGCTCGTTGAGTCTTACAACATTCATTCCCCGCAGGAAGATGCCTGATAGAGAAGTCAGGTAACGTACCAAGCATTCTGTTCTGATGGCAGTACACGCTAGAAATGTGATGACGTTCCATGTAGAAATTCTGACCATACTTCATGCTGAAAATCTGATAACATTCCAAGTAGAAATTCTGACCATAGTTCATGCTAAAAAATCTGATAACATTCCCCGTAGAAATTCTGACCATAGTTCATGCTAAAAAGATCTGATAACATTCCACGTAGAAATTCTGACCATAGTTCATGCTAAAAAAAAAAAAGGTAACATTCCACGTTGAAATTCTAACCATAGTTCTTGCTAAAAAAAATCTCATAACATCCCATGTAGAAATTCGTACCATAGTACACGCTAGAAATCTGATAACATTCAAGGCACGTAATTCTCATAGCCATGGAAATTAAAAGTCCGATAATATTCCATAGGAACAAACAAAACAACCAAAAAAAGTCTGACTACATACACTACACATGTTGAAGTATTATAACATACCGTATTAGATATGACCTTGATACAAGCTAATACAGATACTTGCCGCGAAGAAAAGCTCTGATAGCAATGCATGTTAAGTGTGTGATAACTTTTCACGCAGAAAGTTTCACCCGAAACACATGCCAAGACTAGATTGCCATGGTTGCTGTCCTTAGCAACCTTACAAGGAGGCTGGGAGACTGCAGGATCGAATCCCACCCGAGGCATATATTTGTGAGATTTTATGGCGCGAGGCAGCTCCTACCTAGAGTTCATTATGCCATGGGCTTGGATTGGGAAGACTGGAACCATATACGACGTCTGGTCCAGTGTGTCTCTGGCTATGTGGCTCTCTACTTTCCGGACCAACACTTCAGCGGTTTCTCTTCTTCCTTTCTGTTTCAATCTGAAAGTGTTGGTCTAATTTCTAGACCAACACTTCAACTGTTTCTTTCTTTTTTTTCTGTTCTGTCTATCTTCCTTGGTCAGAAGTTACGGAGGTTCACCACACGACACCAGTCAGCATGTGTTTCAACTTCGTGTCATGCAGCCCACCGGTGGACAATAGCTTGCTCGTCTGCGAAGGGTGAAACGCGACTTAGTGTACGTGTGAGATTCCTCTCTCTCTCTCTCTCTCTCTCTCTCTCTCTCTCAGTTTATAGTCTCGCCCGAAGCACGAGGACGGATCTGCACACTTGTTCACACTAAACCAGAAACTGTCTTCCTATTGGGCTGTCTCGAGTGGCAAGTAAACTCTTAAGACAGCATGGCGCCTTCTCCACTAGATCACAACCTGGCCCTGCAGGCGTGTCTTATCTCTCCGGTCTGGTTGACGCATGGCTGGATCACAACAAAGGAAGCTTCCATTGTCGCCCCTGCTTCAGACCTGAACGGAGTGCCATAGCTTCGTCGTCGTACACTCCTCATCCTCACGGTCATGACAACAAGTCTCAAAAATCCGTGGCCCTTCACGCCCTCGCCTGGAAAAGCAATTAAGTTTCCGAGTGTTTCTCCACGCCTCGCTTGGTGAGGTCATGTCACTGAAGGTCGTCAGTGGGGGGAATAGGTCAGACGAAATGGTGTGGAATGGATGTAGTGATTTCCTCTGGCGGGGGATGCTTACACAGAATTGCCTCCGTCATCGAAGCAGTTGTTGTCATCGGTAGGGGGTTTTAAGGAGCTGGCGGCTTATACATGCTGCATTAGAACAGGCACCACTGAAAAGCTGTGGAGATAGGATGGTATCAGCGCAGTGTCTCCTCTGGTGGGTGGCTTGATGACCAACTGATATTCATTAGCTCCTTATGGACTGCTGTCGCCGGAGTTACGATAGGACGAGCTGGATGTCTCTCTTTCTGTCCCCGTCTGTCTCTGTCTCTGTTTCAGTTTCTCTCTCTCTCTCTCTCTCTCTCTCTCTCTCTCTCTCTCTCTCTCTCTCTGTGTGTGTGTGTGTGTGTGTGTGTGTGTGTGTGTGTGTGGATCAGTTTCTGTCCAAAATTGC
>CM065736.1:37542334-37544834 GCA_033310375.1 Conus canariensis
TTTCCCCTCATAATGTTTACACTGGTATTTTCTTTGAAATGTGTATTAAGGTGTGGCGTTAGTCATTATCAGTCTTTCACAGACATGACGAATGAATTCGTGTCTGATGGAGTATGTTGATATGATTTCTTTACTTTCTTAAAAAAATAAAAGTAGTCTTCAAATTTCTAAGTTAAAGAGAAAATCAGAAAACAGAACTGGCTTTCAGCCAAATTTAGTGTGTTTGGAAGAAATGGATTGTTTTATTGTTTTATGCGCTTATACGGGATGCATTTTCACTCGATAAAGCTCTGTATGACCTTCTGTGGCTAGTGGGGCTATGAAATGTAAAACGAAAACAAAAGAACTAGTAAAAAAAAAACCCTCTAAAAACTGTGTGCTGGATATTCACAAAATAAAATTTGAAACACGTATGCGTGCGTGCGTGCGTACGTGCGTGTGTGCGTGCGCGCGCGCGCGCGCGCCGCGTGTGTGTGTGTGTGTGTTTAGTATATATTCAGCAGTGCGGATGTTACTGTTACATAGTGTGTATGCACAGTGAATATATACCTTTTAAGTCTCTCTGTGTTAAATTTTGTGTACACATGCAAAGAACACACAACTGTGTAAACAATTCTTATTCTACAGTGTCTGTGAGTACTAAATACAGACAATGGAACTGTTTGAGTGTCAAACACGGCATGTAAATGCCAAAAGTATACTATAGCGCAGACGTGTACATGTAAAGTCTGTATATGAATGTAAAAGTCATACATGTTTATTTATTACTACTACTGCATGTATAGCAGAACACAGATACCTGTGCCTCATTTCGATTTAGATGCCTCTGTATGCTAGACATTGCTAAACGAGGTCTGTGCTGACATGCCAAAGCGGACAAGCACATGTAAAATACGGACGGAAGCAGATAAAGTTTATGTATAAAGGAATATTTAGACACAAAAGTGTCCTATAGTCCAATAGAGTCAAAGAAAATGATGCCTCAAGGTAAGATATTTCTGAGACTCGTTGATGCTTGCCTATTAAATCACTATCAGCTCATTCCTGTCTTTGTGTTCGGTGTAGGAGTGTGTGCGTGTGTTCATGACGGGAGTGAGTTACATACAAGTTTAACGCCCGTGTTCACCACAGCTGCTACAGCAGACGGGTTAAGTCATCCTGGAAGAGTGGGGGTCGGAATCTATCTTACACTACGCCACCCCACCAGAACGACAACACATTAAGATGGGTTTCTAACCCGCAACACGTGACTGTGAGCAAGCTGCTCTAACCAACAGAACCGACCAAACACATTCACGTAAAGATCGACAGGAAGCGCCACTGAGTTTTAACTACCCGGTATATCAACGCCGAAAAGACAAAACGTATGACCAACAACACCAACGTAATCAGCTTATGACCAACAACACCAAAGGCATCAGCTTATGAACAACAACATCAACGGCATCGGTTGATGACCAACAACACCAAAGGCATCAGTTGATGACCAACAACACCAACGGCATCAGTTGATGACCAACAACACCAACGGCATCAGCGCTAACATCGCTGTCAAGGGAGGAGAACTAGAGAGACAGACAGTTCAGAGCTTCAAGTACCTCGGGGGGCAATTGCTTCAGATGAGGGACCAAACCCTGAAGAGCTCTCCAGATTTGCGCAAACGACAGCAGCGCTGTCCACACTAAGACCCATCTGCAATGACAGAAACATTACAATCAGTTCCAAGATCAGACTGAGGCGCTCCCAGGTCATTGCCCTATTTCTCTATGCCTGTGAGACGTGGACTCTGACAGCTGAACTTGAGAGAAGGATCCAGGCATTAGAGATGAAATGCTTCCACAAGATCCTTGGCATCTCATACAAAGACCACATTACCAACTTGGAGGTCCAGAGCAGAGTAAGGGAAGCTTTTGGACCATACGAAGACCTGTTGTCTATAATGAAAAGAAGGGAAATGAGAAGGTATGGTCATGTATTAAGATCAACAGGACTTACTAAAACAACCATTCTACGAGGAACAATTCGAGGAGGCAGAAGGAGAGGAAGACAGAGAAAGAGATGGGAGAACAACATCAGTGCATGGACTGGCCTCACACTCAGCAACTGCCTAAGAACGTCTCAGAACCGGGAGGAGTGGAGGAAGCTGGCTGCGAAGCCTTCTTCTGTGGAGCCTCAGTGGTCTTCAAGACTCCGGAATAGATGATAGGTGATAGGTGATATGCAAGTATTCTTCCAAGACTCCCATCTGTCAAAACCCATCTTGCAAGGCATCGTGGCGGATGGACGTCTTCAAGGGAGCAGTTCAACACCAACTAAAAAAAAAAAGAAAAAGAAAAAAGGAAAAAAAAAAAAAAAAAAAAGAAAAAAAAAGGTCGATGGACCACGAAGAGGACTGGGCTAGGTCACGACCCCTCTACCCTGTCGCGCATGATTGGGAAGAGTGGAGATCCCTGTCTCCCCTCAGCATCTGTCCTGGTACCCGTCCGTTCTGGTGTCACGG
>CM065736.1:37559834-37562334 GCA_033310375.1 Conus canariensis
TGATAAAATTCGGTATGCGTATGTCTGTAACGGTAAGTAATTTTGCAACATGGATGGGACAGGGTAGGGGGATGAAAAGGGAGGAATGAGAGGGGCCAGAAAAATGATTGTACAGTGCAAAGCCTGATACACTATTTTTACATTAGACACAGACCCGTTGAAATAAACTACTTCTGCACAAAGTCTATTCCTACAAAAATAAGAGCATCGAGAAGAATGGGAATGGGAACAGTGAGTGCAGGCGGAAAATTGAGCGAGAAAAGCATCTGACGTGCTAGGGAAGATCCAGAGGAAAGTGGCCAGAGGCAGGCGGAAAATAATAGAATGTATAAGAGAGAGAGGAGAGAGAGAGAGAGAGAGAGAGAGAGAGAAGAGAAGAGAGAGACAGAATGTGTATTTGTGTGGGGGGAGGGGGTGGGAAGATGGGGGGGGGGGGGGGATTGATTGTAAATCAAAACAATTAATACATGTTTGCCGTCACGTGAGTATCGCAAAGAATGTTCATATCCCGGGCAACGCCGGGTGCCCCTGCTAGTATATATATACCACTGCAGATATGAATGCTTATCTCCCCCTATTTCTTCAATCTAAGACATAAGAGCAAGCTTTGTTTATAATTGAATATATATATATATATATATATATATATATGAACTATATAAAAAATGGTTCTTTGAAACATGCAAGTAAAGTAGGTACAAGCATCCCACTGGGAGAACCCTCCTTTAAACAAAGTATTGTTTTAAAACTGAACCAGTGGCGTTTACTATCTACCCCAATGGCTCTGGTTTTCAGCAGGTAGTGCACTTCAGGATGTCTTTGGGCACGGCAACAGAAACTATTATCGCGCTCGGTGTAAGCGGAGCACTTGACTTTCACACTCTGGTGCGTGCCAGGGGCGGACAACACTAGGACAGTGCCGTTGCCGAAGCCGACCACTGAGCTTTCCTACTGCGGCAGTCAGCAGGTGGAAAAGAGAACAGCAAACGATTACCACTGCGCCCCCCCCCCCAACACAATTGGCAGTAACACAATTTCTCACTGCATTCAATGGCTGCCTCAGCGCGGTTGCAAACATCACTACACCAACACTGACGCAACCATGCGCACCATTTTGAAATATTGTTGAGGTATGAGTGTGCTCTAAATTATGAGTAGATGTTTTCCAAAAGAATCTGTGTTGTGTGTGTTTTTTTTTTTGTGGTGTCAGTGTAGTTGCTCAGCTGTGTTTGTTTGTTTGTCATTTTTTCATTTCTTGCACGTGACTGTTTTGTGTGTTTGCGTACGCATGGTATTTAAATTTTTTTGATATTTCACGATATGTATTCGTTTCAGGTTTCTTGTGGGGTTTCTGTTTGTCTTTACAAGGAAATAATTCACTTCGCCGCAAACTTCATATGCAAATTGGATATAAACATCAAATGATACGTTATTCGAAAGGCCTGCCCAAACGTTGAAGCAATTTTTCACTAAGTTGGTGAACCGTTAGAATACTCTGAAAATTGTCAGCAAAAACAGTGCCAGAAAATACTGACAAAGTGAAATGTGTTGAAAACTACACATTGAAATAGCAACGCAAAAAAGGAAAAAATGAGTGTTGCATCATCGACAATGAGTTCAAGTGATTGGGTTAGAAGAAATCACCAAGTACACGACAAGGAGGCCTTCATAACACTTAAAGACCACAAGCCTAACTTCCAAAACAACCCAACATGTAGACTAATAAACCCATCTAAATCCGAACTGGGCAAAATAAGCAAGAGAATTTTGGAAAAGGCTATAGAAGATATAAAATCAAACACCGAATACAACCTTTGGAAAAACAGCTATGAAGTCATACAATGGTTTAAGAAACTCAACAAACAGAGAAATACAATGTTCATTACATTTGACATAGTAGACTTCTATCCATCCATAGATGAAGAACTGCTCAACAAAGCTTTGAAATTTGCCAACAAATACACAAATATAGCAGAGTCAGAAATGGAGATTATTTTCCACACCAAAAAAACCTTACTCCATAGCAGAAATGAAACTTGGATTAAAAAAACGAGCAAAAACTCCACATTTGATGTAACCATGGGATCGTATGATGGTGCCGAAACATGTGAACTAGTCGGACTATTCATGCTATCCAACATCCAAAAACAACTTGGAAAACAGGCCGGTTTTACAGAGATGACGGCCTCGCTGCATTAAACAATAATCCAAGAACCATTGAAAACAAGAAAAAAGAATTATGTAAAATCTTTAAAAACCACAACTTAAAAATCACAATAGAAGCAAACAAAAAAGTAGTGAATTACCTAGACATAACATTAGACCTCAATGACCATGTGTACAAACCATACAAAAACCCAATGACATACCAGTCTACGTAAACATCAAAAGCAACCACCCACCATCTATACTAAAAACAATACCCAATGGTATAAAACAAGAGACTGTCCAACCTGTCATGCAATGAAAACGCATTCAATGATGCAGCAACAGAATATCA
>CM065736.1:37569834-37579834 GCA_033310375.1 Conus canariensis
CCCCGCCGTGAAGGCAGCCGTACTCCAGCTTCGAGGAAGGTGCATGCTATGTGTAACATGTCATCCACACCAAACGGCCAAACTGGCCTTTTCTTCCGAAAGTTGGTGATGGGATTTGACGTGTGTGCAAGATGTTATGTTGCGTTCACATACGGAACCTCGGGTTATAGTCTCATTCGAAGGACTGTGTAGGAAATGGACTCTGAACCAATATTGACGCCGAGGGGAAAATCCCCCTGTACCGAAACGGCCCGGTGGAGATTCGAACCCGCAAACCCTTGCCGTTCATTCCAGCCCCCGTCCCTAGTCACACACACACACACACACACACACACACACACACACACACACACACACACACACACACAAACGCACTGGCTTGGTCTGTCGCAGCCCTGGCACCGACACTCCACAAGGGGAATCCATGTCAAGTTGAAGAGCGCCAAACGCACAGCTTCATATTCCCTACAGTCAAACAAGAAGTGGCCTTCGTCTTCTACACACACACACACACACCACACACACACACACACACACACGCACAGCACGCACGCACGCGTCGGGTGCAGGAGGGAGGGGGCGGGCAGAAGGAGGTGTCGGGGTGCAGGAGAAGGAGGGTGAGGGTGCAGGAGAAGGAGGGTGAGGGTGCAGGAGAGAGTGTCGGGATGCAGGAGAAGGAGGTGAGGGGTGCAGGAGAAGGAGGGTGAGGGGTGCAGGAGAAGGAGGGTGAGGGGTGCAGGAGAAGGAGGGTGAGGGTGCAGGAGAAGAGGGTGAGGGGTGCAGGAGAAGGAGGGTGAGGGGTGCAGGAGAAGGAGGGTGAGGGGTGCAGGAGAAGGAGGGTGAGGGGTGCAGGAGAAGGAGGGTGAGGGGTGCAGGAGAAGGAGGGTGAGGGGTGCAGGAGAAGGAGGGTGAGGGGTGCAGGAGAAGGAGGGTGAGGGTGCAGGAGAAGGAGGGGGTCGGGGTGCAGGAGAAGAAGGGTGTCGGGGTGCAGGAGAAGGAGGGTGAGCGTGCAGGAGAATGAGGGTGGGGTGCAGGAGAAGGAGGGTGTCGGGGTGCAGGAGAAGGAGGGTGGGGTGGCAGGAGAAGGAGGGTGGGGTGAAGGAGAAGGAGGGTGAGGGGTGCAGGAGAAGGAGGGTGAGGGGTGCAGGAGAAGGAGGGGGTCGGGATGCAGGAGAAGGAGGGGTCGGGTGCAGGAGAAGGAGGGTGGGGTGCAGGAGAAGGAGGGTGTCGGGGTGCAGGAGAAGGAGGGTGTCGGGATGCAGGAGAAGGAGGGTGTCGGGATGCAGGAGAAGGAGGGTGTCGGGGAGCAGGAGAAGAGGGTGTCGGGGTGCAGGAGAAGAGGGGTCGGGGTGCAGAGAGAAGGAGGGGGTCGGGGTGCAGGAGAAGGAGGGGGTCGGGGTACCAGGCTTTAATTCAATAGGCCATTTTATCATGGCGTCTGCGCGTCGCAAAGGCCTGTCGCTAAAGACAAGAACTGAAATTACTCAAGAAGTCGTATGAAATCCAGCGAAACAGAACATAGTAGCCGAAGTGTATGAAACTGTGCCGCTGCCGAAACTGGCAACCATTCTGGCTTCAAAAGAAGTGTAAAAGTCAGTATTTTGAAGGTGAGGACATACAGACCCCTACAGTGTGTTGGTCAGGAAATCGGAGCAACACTGTCAGAGACGCATCCGTTAAGTGGATGAAACTCGACTGTGTAGTCTTCCCAGCTGTGCCCATAGCAAACTCAGCCCTGCGTAGGGGTGGGTCGGGGCCTGAGGATCCCACAGCCATTGGTTCTGATGGGAATTGAACCCACGTCCTCCCAGCTAGGAATCCGTTACGCTAAACGCTTCACCATGGCGGTTGGTCATTGATTTAGTGTTACTGTCTGTGACACTGTCAGAGGTTAGTATTCTGGAGCCTTCTGTTTGATCAGTGTTATTTTCATTAACATTCCTGGTGTTCAGTGTCCATGAAGCCTTTCCTTTATTTAGAGTTGTCTTTTAGTACCATGTGTTCAGTGTCCATGAAGCCTTTCATTTATTTAGAGTTGTCTTTTGGTAACATTCTTGGTGTGCAGTGTTCCTGAAGCCTTTCCTTTATTTAGAGTTACTTACAGTAACATTCTTGGTGTTCAGTGTTCATGAAGCTTTCCTTTATTTAGAGTTACTGACAGTAACATCTTGTGTTCAGTGTTCTGAAGCTTTCCTTTATTTAGAGTTACTACAGTAACATTCTGGTGTTCAGTGTTCTGAAGCTTTCCTTTATTTAGAGTTACTGACAGTAACATACTTGGTGTTCAGTGTTCTGAAGCTTTCCTTTATTTAGAGTACTACAGTAACATACTGGTGTTCAGTGTTCATGAAGCCTTTCCTTTATTTAGAGTTACTTACAGTAACATACTGGTGTTCAGTGTTCATGAAGTCTTTCCTTTATTTAGAGTTACTTGACAGTAACATACTGGTGTTCAGTGTTCATGAAGCCTTTCCTTTATTTAGAGATTACTGACAGTAACATACCTGGTGTTCAGTGTTCATGAAGCCTTTCCTTTATTTAGAGCTTACTTACAGTAACATACCTGATGTTCAGTGTTCATGAAGCCTTTCCTTTATTTAGAGTTACTGACAGTAACATACCTGGTGTTCAGTGTTCATGAAGCCTTTCCTTTATTTAGAGTTACTGACAGTAACATACCTGGTGTTCAGTGTTCATGAAGCCTTTCCTTTATTTAGAGTTACTGACAGTAACATACTTGGTGTTCAGTGTTCATGAAGCCTTTCCTTTATTTAGAGTTACTGTACAGTAACATACCTGGTGTTCAGTGTTCATGAAGCCTTTCCTTTATTTAGAGTGAGTTACTTACAGTAACATACCTGGTGTTCAGTGTTCATGAAGCCTTTCCTTTATTTAGAGTATACTGACAGTAACATACCTGGTGTTCAGTGTTCATGAAGCCTTTCCTTTATTTAGAGTTACTGACAGTAACATACTGGTGTTCAGTGTTCATGAAGTCCTTTCCTTTATTTAGAGTTACTGACAGTAACATTCTTGTGTTCAGTGTTCATGAAGCCTTTCCTTTATTTAGAGTACTTCAGTAACATACCTGTGTTCAGTGTTCATGAAGCCTTTCCTTTATTTGAGTGAGTTACTTATCAGTACATTCCTGGTGTTCAGTGTTCATGAAGTCTTTCCTTTATTTAGAGTTACTTTCCGTAACATTCTTGATGTTCAGTGTTCATGAAGTCTTTCCTTTATTTAGAGTTACTTTCCGTAACATTCTTGATGTTCAGTATTCATGAAGTCTTTCCTTTATTTAGAGTTATTTCAGTGACGTTCTCAGTGGTCAGCTCTCTGAAGTCCTTTCATTTATAGCCCTGGATATGACTGAAAGTAACGTCTCTGTGAAGAGCAGTTGACAATTTGAAAGACATTGCTATAGACACAATAGACAGACACTATGTATAATTCAGCATTGCCATACACTAATGGGCAGACACTGTGTATGATGATGCAGTCAGCGTATTTCTCTTTTGGCTGAAAAGCCTCTCTCTCTCTCTCTCTCTCTCTCTCTCTCTCTCTCTCTCTCTCTCTCTCTCTCTCTCTCTCTCTCTCTCTCCCCTAAGCCTACCTACCATTACCACACGAAAGCGGTATCGTTTTCCAAGGGAGACACCTCTCTTTGTGTCAGAGTTGGTCCGTCTTCTCGATAAACGCCCTTTGCTGGCTATTTGACTATGCCAGTTTGGGATGAAGAGACTGGAAGATAATAACATCGGTACAATACCATATAGGCCAGGGGAAGAGCAACGAGTGAGGCTGCGGGATGTACACGACAGTTGCTTGACGGTGGCGTTTTTCGCCGGTGGGCTCTTCAGTCATAAAATATGGGCTGGTGCACCCATGGGAACGCTCCCGTGGAAGTTCTGTCGTAACACATCCAGTGGACATTACACAATGGCATCTGCCAGGGAGCAGTTATGTCCCTTGACGTCTTAATGGAATGTTCTATGCGTGTGAACACAGCACAGGCTTCCAAGGGTGGTGCAGGATTGCTCCCAGCTGGTTTGTTCGGCAGTAGAGGACAGTACTTCTCTGGATCATCCCACTGCACCTTCGAGTGTATTTTTTTTCTCTTCATATAGGAAAACTAAATAGACAGAGACGAAAAGAAACCAAACCTATTCTTTAGATTAGTTGTCCATGGACACTGATCTGTCGCACATAGGTTAACCAGTCCCCAAATGACTCGGCCTAAGGACCACAGTTCGTGAGGTGAGACCGAAATTGTAAATTGTCTCCTCTTGACTTTTCAATATTTAAACTCAGGAATTCTACCTGTCTCCACTGATTCCTTCACCTGTCAATGATTACCCGATTGAGTCGATCTCCTTGCCGCAGCATTAAGGGCTGTGGTCGTTGTGGACCCTGGTACTTTCTCTGCTAATTTGCTAATCATCTCATTATTCTCTCACAGTAGAAACCGTTGTCGATAAAGCCCTCCGAGCCTTCAGTGAGGAGTTTGTTCCCTTGACATCCATGATTTAATATCATGCATGGCGAATGTTTCATTTATTTGTTTATTTATTTATTGATTCATATATCTATTTAGTTATTTATTTATTTTTATCTATTTTATGAAGCGGAAAAGAGAGTCGATCGGCTATACAGGCAGAGACGATAATTCAATAGATAAATGAAGTTTACAGGACTAATTCAAAGAATTATTCATGTCTTCAGGAACTAGAGACATAAACAATGTCTTTGTTTACAATCAACTCTTCAACAGGAAACACTTACTTGCTGGTTCACAGTTAACGTGTGAAGTAAGTCCCAGGCCTCTGAATCAAGAATGGAGCATTGAGCTGTGTATGGAACACAAAGCCGCAGCGAGATTGATCGGTTTCTAAGGAAAGACGCCATGCACGCTGCTCTTCGCCCACAAACTGAAAGGCTGTGACACAAACGAAAACGTAAATATAGCTATAAATAATAAAAGCAAAACGTAAATATAGCTAAAATAAATAATAAAAGCAAAACGTAAATATAGCTATAAATAATAAAAGCAGAAGCGAAAACTCGTCAAGCGTTCTGCTTTGATTTGTTTGTTTGTTTCTTTTCTTTCTTTTTTTTTTAACATCTCTCTCTCTCTCTCTCTCTCTCTCTCTCTCTCTCTCTCAAGCGTTCTGTTTTGATTTGTTTGTTTGTTTCTTTATTTTTTTTATTTAAACATCTCTCTCTCTCTCTTAAGGTTTAGGATGGGGGTTGGAAAAACCAGGTGATTTTGTTTATGTGCACAGACGTGTGCTTGTTTGTTTTAATTTTCCAGTTATATGATTATGTGTACTGCAACAGAATGCGTTACTTTTTTTTTTTTATAACGAGTTTCTAACTTGATAAGGAACTTTTGCTCTGTGTGTGTGTGTGTGTGTGTGTGTGTGTGTTTCATAATCCTCCTTACATAGGAACTAACAAACCAAGAGACGCGAACAAGAAAAAATTATAAACTCCTAAACAGGTGATTAAACAAAACCAAAAATAAACAACAACAACAACAACAACAACAACAAAGAAAGAAAGAAAGAAAAAAAAGGGAAAGAAGAAAAAGATAAGGGGCAACAAATCACAAGCTCCGCTTTGATCCGGATGGAACGCAGTTCACACGTTTCATCGGATTCATTTTGCTCTTACTCAAACTATTCCAGTCCTCATAGAGATGTCCTATTTCTGGAACTTCAGTGCTTGTAATTTAATTTGCCCATTCCCGATTCGCCTATTCCCGATTCGCCCATTCCCGATTTTCCTATTTTCGATTCCCGTTTTGCGTTTTCCCGGTTCAGCTATTCCCGATTCGCTTATTCCGTATTTGTGATTCCCTTTCACTATTCCCCAAATCAGTCGCTCTTCATTGAAAAAATACAGTTTGATGGTCATTAGCACAAAGGCGCGCGTGCGCACTAGGACAACACACACACACACACACACACACACACACACACACACACACACACACACACACACACACTCACTCACACGCACACACACACACACACACACACACACACACGTACGCAAAACACGCACCACACCACACGCACACACACACACACACACACACACACACACACACACACACACACACACACACACACACACACACACACACACACACACACACCACACAACACACGCACGCACGCACATACACACAAAGTGAATGCATTCACAAATGTTTCACACTAAATAGGCGAAACCGGACTGGCGGGTTGGAGAAATGGGACTGGCAAGTAGGAGAAATTGGACTGGGACTGCCAGGTAGGAGAAATGGACTAACATGTAGGAGAAATGGGACTAACATGTAGGAGAAATGGACTAACATGTAGGAGAAATGGGACTAACATGTAGGTGAAATGGGACTAACATGTAGGAGAAATTGGACTAACATGTAGGAGAAATGGGGCTAACATGTAGGTGAAATGGACTAACATGTAGGAGAAATTGGACTAACATGTAGGTGAAATGGGACTAACATGTAGGTGAAATGGGACTAACATGTAGGAGAAATGGGACTAACATGTAGGTGAAATGGACTAACATGTAGGAGAAATGGGACTAACATGTAGGAGAAATGGGACTAACATGTAGGAGAAATGGGACTAACATGTAGGTGAAATGGGACTAACATGTAGGTGAAATGGGACTAACATGTAGGAGAAATTGGACTAACATGTAGGTGAAATGGGACTAACATGTAGGAGAAATGGGACTAACATGTAGGAGAAATTGGACTAACATGTAGGTGAAATGGGACTAACATGTAGGAGAAATGGGACTAACATGTAGGAGAAATGGGACTAACATGTAGGTGAAATGGGACTAACATGTAGGTGAAATGGGACTAACATGTAGGAGAAATTGGACTAACATGTAGGTGAAATGGGACTAACATGTAGGTGAAATGGGACTAACATGTAGGTGAAATGGGACTAACATGTAGGTGAAATGGGACTAACATGTAGGTGAAATGGACTAACATGTAGGTGAAATGGGACTAACATGTAGGAGAAATGGGACTGGCAGAAGGTGAAATGGACTGGCGGTAGGAGAAATGAGACTGGCGGGTAGGAGAAATGGGACTAGCAGGTAGGAAAAATGGGACTGGCGGGTAGGAAAAATGAGACTGGCGGGTAGGAGAAATGGGACTGGCAGGTAGGAAAAATGGGACTGGCGGGTAGGAAAATGGACTGGCGGGTAGAGAAATGGACTGGCAGGTAGGAAAAATGGGACTGGCGGGTAGGTGAAATGGACTGGCAGGTAGGAAAAATGGGACTGGCGGGTAGGAAAAATGGGACTGGCGGGTAGGAAAAATGGGACTGGCGGGTAGGTGAAATGGGACTGGCAGGTAGGAAAATGGGACTGGCGGGTAGGAAAAATGGGACTGGCGGGTAGGTGAAATGGGACTGGCAGGTAGGAAAAATGGACTGGCGGTAGAAAAATGGACTGGCAGGTAGGAAAAATGGGAACTGGCGGGTAGGAGAAATGGACGGCAGGTAGGAAAGAAATGGTAGAGAATGGACTGCGGGTAGGAGAAATGAGACTGGCAGGTAGGAGAAACAGAAATGGGACTGGCGGTCAGGAGAAATGGGACTGGCAGGTAGGAGAAAAATGGACTGAATTGGCAGAAGAAACGGGACTGGCAGGTAGGAGAAATGGGACTGGCAGGTAGGAGAAATGAGACTAGTGGGTAGGAGAAATGGGACTTGGCAGGTAGGAGAAATGAGACTGCGGGTAGAGAAATGAGACATGGGTAGGAGAAATGGGACTGGCAGGTAGGAGAAATGGACTGGAGTAGGAGAAATGGATGCGGAGAGAATAGAGTGGAGTAGGAGAAATGGGACTGGCGGGTAGAGAAATGACGCAGGTAGGAAAATGGACTGAGGGAATGGACTGGCGGTAGGAGAAATGGGACCGGCAGATAGGAGAAATAAGACTAGTGGTAGGAGAAATGGGACTGGCTGGTAGGAGAAATGACGCTAATGGGTAGGAGAAATGGGACTGGCGGGTAGGAGAAAAGGGACGCAGAAGGAATGACTTAGGTAGGAAAATGGGTGGTGGTAGGAGACATCACGCTAATGGTGCAAACAGGAATGTAGGCGAATAGGACTGTCCATTATGGGACCATGATCAGGATTGCATTTATACATTCATTATTTTTCACTCGTTCTTCGACTGGCTTCCTCAATCCTCAACCAGCGTGGCTTCAGCCTCTCCGCAGTGCAGATGTCGTTATATAGTATGCATAAAGTCAGGTCAGTGTGTAGCCCAAACATTGTCTTCCTGGTTTGAGGTTTATTTCTTAGGAAGGGGCCTGTTTGCTCAGTGGTGAGGGGTGTGTGTGTGTGTGTGTGTGTGTGTGTGTGTGTGTGTGTGTGTGTGTGTGCGTGCGTGTGTGCGTGCGTATGTGCGTGCGTGCGTGTGTGTGTGTGTGTGTGTGTGTGTGTGTGTTGTGCGCGCGCGCGCGCGTGTATGTATGTATGTGTGTGTGTGTGTGTGTGTGTGTGTGTGTGTGTGTGTGCGTGCGTATGAAAAGGCCCTGTGTGAGCGGCTGACTTAACAATAATAATAAAACGAAAGTAGATTAAACAGCAAGTTCCCCCATATCTCCCTCGCTCTTCTACGCTGAGTTTTATGACATTCCTTCCTGTGCCAACGTTGCAATTTTCCACGGTCGAAAAGTACAGGCTTTTGTTTGGTCTTTCATTCTTTCGTCACGTTTGGCCATTTCCACTGCCCTTTGGTCTGGGTGGGTCCGGGGTTGGGGGGGGGGAAGGGGGGGGGGAGAAAAGTGGGGTAGGGAGGGGGGTGCAGAGGAAGAGGTGGGCTGGTGGGGAAGACAGGGAGGACAAGTGTTGGCGACAGACAGACACACGCTGTTTTGCTTGGTGCAACGGCTGCTGGGTCTATGATTGGCATCGTTTTGTCTGAATTTGTTGATTGTTTCATTTCTCTTCATTTCCAAGAATCTTGTTCTTCCGATCCGTTAAAAGCCTTGCCACACTTATCTCCATACACACACACAGGCAGCGTGAAAATATTCGCGAACGCGCGCGCGCGGAGACACACACACACACACACCACACACACACACACACATTTACGAACGGTACAAGTGAGACTGGCATCACATAGACTACCCATTCTTGTTTACTGGGTAAAAAAAAAAAAAACAAAGCGCGGTTTCTATCGTTTTAACGAAGCCAGTACTTGCATGTAGCGCCGACCCTCTGCAATGTTCTGTCATTCCTGCAACTCGCTGATGAGGAATGTCAACCAACAAACACAGGTTATACCACCCAGTCTGCTTTAACTCAGAACTGAATCCTGTTGTGACAGAAATATGCACAATGACTCCTCTTGTCTTCGAATAAGATGGAGATAATGGCTACCAGACTAAACAAGTCACTCAGATGAAGAAGGCTACTCACTGTGTGCGTAGCTTTCGTCGGCAATCCGGCCGACGACTTCTTCAGAGCAACTGCTGGGTTGAGAACTGGCTTCAATGTGCACCGCCGTGCAATAAGATGGATATTGTCCCTTTGTGCGTGTGTGTTGTTGCTGAGAAAAAAATCTTTGCGATTTTGAAGGCCTATGCTGTCGTTGTTGTACTGCTTCAACATCAGCACATCATGTGGCCCTGGATTTAATGAGAGAGAGAGAGAGAGAGAGAGAGAGAGAGAGAGAGAGAGAGAGAAGTAAACAAAGCAATAGTAATAGAAAATACAATCTGTCTCTTTTTCAAGATTTTTTTTTTCTAATTCGAGGCCCATGCAATTTCAGAATTTAGACTTCTTTCGTAAACTGCAAAAATCCTGACTGTTGTTAGTCAATAGAGACCGTTTACAGAATTCGTCGATTCGCCCACTTTAACATTCATGTCAGTATATACACAAATAAACGAGACCAAAAAAAAAGTGAAAGGTTAAGCAATCTGTTTCTTTTCATTTATTGTCCATTTCAG
>CM065736.1:37587334-37599834 GCA_033310375.1 Conus canariensis
TCTGAAACCATACGGTCAACTTCTTTCCACCAAGTGGATGTCTGTCTGAGAATTAAGCTCAGATTTCCTGACCAACACTGCAGGTAGCTGTCTCCCTCAGGCCCGGTTGACGCCTGGACTACATCATAAAAATGGGAGCGAACAGCACAGCTATGCGTGGTGTATCTCAGACCAGACTGGGTCTCAACAGCACGTCATGGTCATTCCAGTCCTCATGGATTACCATCCACAATGTTTTCAACGTGTGTGGCCCTTCTTACCCTGCTCTCATGGGGAACCCAGTTCCGATTTCCCTCCATGGGCATGTCCATGGTGAGTTTCTGTCAGAGTCGTCGGTACGTTGAGCTCATGGGGACTGTCTTTGGACGGACGTGGCGGCGCTCTACAGGTTAGCCACAGTGACATCACAGTGACTCCGAACAGACATCGCCTCTGCTGAAAAGTCCCTGATGATCAGAAACTGATGGCTCCTTGTGGACTGCTGGTTCTGGGACGGCAATAGAATGAGGCTGGGTGTAGCTGTGTTATAAAGGAAGCCGGAATGAGCGGCGTAAAAGTAATGATTGTGAGAGAGTTAAAATGGCGAGGCAACGGAGAGAGAGAGAGAGAGAGAGAGAGAGAGAGAGAGAGAGAGGAGAGAGAGAGAGAGAGAGAGCTCACTTCTCTCCTATTTACTAACAGATTTGTGGTGTATGGGTATAAAAACCCGGCAGTGAATGTATCTAGGTTCTGCTGGTCAAACTGCATTTTCTCCCTTGCTCTTTCTCATCCTTTTCTTCTTCTTCTTCTTCTTCTTCTTCTTCTTAGATGATGGTAAAGAAGATCTGAAGAAGATGGAAAAGACGGTTTAGATTGCACAGTACTCTCTTTGAACTATTATAGTGTACTGATTGTACTGAATTAGGTATCATACTGCATGGTACTGCATTACATGACACTGTACTGAACTGGATTTCATTGATCTGTATTGTACTGCACTAAGCCGCATTGTAGTGAGTTGTATTTTGTTGTACTGAAACGTATCGTATTTTATTGCATTGTACTGAATTGTCTAGTACTGTATAATGCTAAATTGCACTGAAGTGGATTATATTGCTGTGTATTGTACTGTAGTACACCGAATTGCACTCTATTGCCCTATTCTATAATATAAGGTACTACGTGATCTTGTATTGCACTATATAACGCTGTACCGTACTAAACTGAAATGTACTGTTCTTAATTGGATTGTATTACAGTACACGATTCTATATTATGTTGCATTGTCCAGAATCGCATAACAGCATTGTAGCATAATGAATTGCATTGAATGCAGTTCTACGGCACTATACCAAATTACATAGTATTACAGTCTACTGGAATGACAAAGCACGGTAATGTATTGTAATTCATGTATTAGATTGCACTGTGCATGTGCTACACTGTTTTTGTGCTGCATGGTTCTGAAATATCTTACACTACACTCTACTATACTGCGCTGCCTTTTGTTGCACTGTGCTGTACTGTAATGTAATCTGATGAATTGTTTGTTGCGCATTCTACCGTGCTGTACTGTTTTATGTTGCTCTGGAATGAATGTCATTAAATCGGACTGTACTCTGCCATGTTATAGTGTTTTTCAATCACATCATTATGCACTGCAGTGTTCTGTTTTGCAATATATGACTTCCTACCATACTGCATGACATTGTGTTAGAGTGAACCTTCTTGTACTCTACCATACTGTCTTGTATTATAATGATGTACAGCACCGTACTATGCCGTATAGACTTGAACAGTACTATGCTGTATTGCATTGTACAATATTATGTGGTACTGTGTCGCACTACACTATAGTGTGTGTACTGCACTATAGTAAACTGTTCTGTACTGAAGTGTACCATGGTGTGTTGTAATGCACTGTAGTATGTTCTACTATGTTCTGTACTAAAGTGTGTGATATTGTGCTGTACTACATTGCGTAACACTGAGCTATCAGGTTTTGTACTGCAACATATTACATTGCATTGTTTTGCATTGCATTACGCTACGATGTATTGCTGTTTACAATGCTGTGTTGTACTGCACACTACGATGCTGCGTTGCACTGCACTATGCCATACTGTACTTTATTGCGTTGCACTATTCTGTATTGTTTGCATTGTACCATAGTGTATGGCACGATACTTTACTGTATTGTACTGCACTATATTTTGTTGTCATTGCATTGTATTAGTGTATTGAATTGCACTGTGATGAACTGTTTTTACACCGTATTGTATTGCATTATATTGTATGGACTTGTATTGTGCTTATTGTATTGTATTATATCATACTTTATTGTGGTCACTGCACTGTATCACACTGTATGGTATCGCCTCCATTATTGTATCATCTGTCAGTGTACGATGATATAGTATATCGCAATGTTCCGTAGTGTATTATAATGCACTTTTCTATGGTGTCTCATGTGGTAATGTATCATATTGTTTTGTATTGTATGGTGCTATACTGTATCATTAGCGATCTACTATACCGTATTTTATTACAGTCTACTATACTGTTATGTCTTGCACTGTACCATTCTGTCTTGTGTTGCACAGCACTATACTGTAATGTATTGCACGGTACCATACTGCATTGTACTGCACTGTACCATATTGTCTTGTGTTGCACAGCACTATACTGTAATGTACTGCACTGTATCATACTGTCTTGTGTTGCACAGCACTATACTGTAATGTATTGCACTCTACCATACTGTCTTGTGTTGCACAGCACTATACTGTGTTGTATTTCACTGTACCATACTGTCTTGTGTTGCACAGCACTATACTGTGTTGTATTTCACTGTACCATACTGTCTTGTGTTGCACAGCACTATACTGTGTTGTATTTCACTGTACCATACTGTCTTGTGTTGCACAGCACTATACTGTGTTGTATTTCACTGTACCATACTGTCTTGTGTTGCACAGCACTATACTGTGTTGTATTTCACTGTACCATACTGTCTTGTGTTGCACAGCACTATACTGTGTTGTGTTTCACTGTACCATACTGTCTTGTGTTGCACAGCACTATACTGTATTGTGTTGCACTGTACCATACTGTCTTGTGTTGCACAGCACTATACTGTATTGTGTTGCACTGTACCATACTGTCTTGTGTTGCACAGCACTATACTGTAATGTGTTGCACTGTACCATACTGTCTTGTGTTGCACAGCACTATACTGTATTGTGTTGCACTGTACCATACTGTCTTGTGTTGCACAGCACTATACTGTAATGTGTTGCACTGTACCATACTGTCTTGTGTTGCACAGCACTATACTGTAATGTGTTGCACTGTACCATACTGTCTTGTGTTACACAGCACTATACTGTAATGTGTTGCACTGTACCATACTGTCTTGTGTTGCACAGCACTATACTGTAATGTGTTGCACTGTACCATACTGTCTTGTGTTGCACAGCACTATACTGTAATGTGTTGCACTGTACCATACTGTCTTGTGTTACACAGCACTATACTGTAATGTGTTGCACTGTACCATACTGTCTTGTGTTGCACAGCACTATACTGTAATGTGTTGCACTGTACCATACTGTCTTGTGTTGCACAGCACTATACTGTAATGTGTTGCACTGTACCATACTGTCTTGTGTTGCACAGCACTATGCTGTAATGTGTTGCACTGTACCATACTGTCATGTGTTGCACAGCTCTATACTGTAATATATTGCACTCTACCATACTGTCTTGCGTTGCACAGCTCTATACTGTATTGTATTGCACTGTACAATACTGTTTTGTATTGCACCACACCATACTGTATCGATTTCAGCGCACCATACACTGTTGTGTGTTGCGCAGTGCGATACCGTTTTGTTTTGAACTGTACAGTACTGGACTGGACTGCACCACCGTACTTTACTGTACTTCATTGCACTATACTATATTGTACTGCGTTGTGCTATGTTGTGTTTCAATGCACCATACTATATTGTAGTGCACTGCTCCGTATTTTGTACCGCACAGCACTATAACTTTACTGTGTTGAACTGTACTCTACTGTATTGCATTACACAGCACCATACAGTATGAACTGTACTCTACTGTATTGCATTACACAGCACCATACAGTATTGTATTGCACTGTACAGAACAGTTTTGGTTTGCACTACACTCTACCGTATGTTATTGCACTGTACTATATACTGTGCTGCATCAGTTCGGCCCTACACCGTAATATGTCATATCATATTAGGTTATGGTGCACTTAAGTGCACTGTCCTATAATATGATGCATTGTGTTGTATACTTTTCTGGTCACAAGAGGTTAGGGCTGGATGGACAGTGGGCTGTTCTATCTCCTTCGGGGAGAGAATGCGTCGCTATAGATCGTCACCACCTAGCTGGCGGTGCTTCCAGAAGTCTTGTTTCCCTGTCAGAATCAGTGGCTACGATGTGTGGCTGATAGGCGTGTCTTTGTGCGCCTGCTTGCGGGAAACCTTGCAGTTCTCTGTGTGTGTGTGTGTGTGTGTGTGTGTGTGTGTGTGTGTGTGTGTGTTCGTGCGTGCGTGCGTGCGTGCGTCTGTGTGTGGTGTGTGTGTGTGTGTGTGTGTGTGTGTGTGTGTGTGCCTATGTACTAATTTGTAGTCGTGTGTGTGTGTGTGTGTGTGTGTGTGTGTGTGTGTGCGTGTGTGTGTGTGTGTGTGTGTGTGTGTGTTTCTACAGAGAGAGAGAGAGAAAGAGAGGCAAACATACAGACAGACAAACAAACAGACAGACAGATAGACGGACAGACATGGCGACAGAGAGAGAGAGAGAGAGAGAGAGAGAGAGAGAGAGAGAGAGAGAGAGAGGAGAGAGAGGTGGGCACACACACGCACGCGCATTTTCAACTGACTTCAGTTTTATTCCAGATGTTTTATTCTCAATCAACAAGAATTTTTTATTACGTTCATGCCACCAGCTAAAAGATCCAGCCGTCGGCAGTTAGATAATATAAAAAGCTGACAAGTAAAAGAAATGCAGAAAAATAAGAGCATGGGACGCGGGCCTCGCGGGGGTGGAGAGAGAGAAAGAGAGAGAGAGAGAGAGAGAGGGGAACAGAGACAGAGAGAATGAGAGAGAGTGAGTCAGTATGTTACATCTATAATCTGAAAAAGCAATATAATCGCTGTACAAGACAACATTCACAAACACAAAATCCATATGAACAGCAGCTATAGCCCTGTGGCCTCCAAAATATTACTTAATGAGGAGGAGGAGAGGACTTGTGAAAGGACCAATACGACGACACGTTAATGCCAAACACAACACGAACAAGAGACAAGACAGACAGACAGAGAGACATACAGACAGACAGACGCAGACAGAGAGAGACAGAAACAGAGAGAGATTATGTTCTCAAACAGTCTAACCTTGCTCTAGAGTGGATTTGGAACAATCCTACAATGTGATTGCAAACAAATTACATATATATATATATATATATATATATATATATATATATATACAGCAATTTGAACAAAATTTTCAGATCAATGGGCATACGAGAAGAAAATGAAAAGGGCAAGTTACAAGCAATCCCGAAGTACACAGCAAAAAGCGACGAATGCAGGCCAACCGAACCAGATTTGATGTGTGCTTACGCGCATGTGTGTGTTGTTTGTGTGTGTGTGTGTGTGTGTGTGTGTGTGGACAGGGGAAAAGGTGGAAGGGCATCGGACGCACACAAGCGTGCGCGCGTGTGTGTGTGTGAGTGCACGCGCATGCCGGTTTAAGCATCTGAACGGGAAATGGTCGGACACGCTAGGTCGAAGCGTCGGTCCGGGCACCTGCCAAACCTGGTCTCTGTGCCCTCTTGTCGACTCTTGTATCGTTTCTTCATTATTTAGTTGTGTTCCCTTGCACCAAGAATTAGTAGAGATGCTGCTGCGTGTACGGGCCAGTCCGCACGCCGTGATACCTCTTTAACTAAACCGAAATTGAAGCGGGACGGAAAGGAAGATGCGTGTCCACACTACTTTAAAAAAAAAAAAAAAAAAAAAAAGCAGCATGTTCCATCGCGTAAGCCAAGTGAATTAGAGAGCATAATGGAAGCCGAAGGCTCAAGGCAAAATGAAAAAAAAAACATCTAAAATAGCGAACACTTAAAAAAAAAACAAAACCCGTGTATAATAAAATGCACTGGTGTCGCCAGGCGATTGTTCGAACTGCAAACAACGAAGGGACTTTGAGAGTGGGTACAGCTAACTGATCCATTCACTGGTACTTAAATAATGTTAAGATAATTTAGAAAAAGAGGGGGTTGGTCACCGCCAAGGACACAAACAAACAAAGTACAGGACAAAACACAATGCAT
Source organism: Conus canariensis (assembly GCA_033310375.1). Taxonomy (NCBI): domain Eukaryota; kingdom Metazoa; phylum Mollusca; class Gastropoda; order Neogastropoda; family Conidae; genus Conus; species Conus canariensis. The sequence goes on from CM065736.1 coordinate 37,593,690, forward strand.
TTCGACCTCTTGGTTCTTCTTCAGGCATAGGCAAATACCATGTAGGACAGTGAAAAGGAAGGACGAGGAACCACTTACCTTCTCATATTCGGCGCAAAACCAAAAATGTACTTTATTTGTCTGTGTGCTTGGCGGTAACTAACCCCCTCTATTTTTTTTTTTCTTCTAAATTTTGCTCCGTTTTCCGCCCCCAGTCACTCCGTTTTGAAACCATGTTAAGATCAGTTTTTGAATTCGAAGTCTTCTGTCATTGCCTTTGTCGAATAACGTATTTAAATCGCTTTGGACGCACCATAAGCTCTAGCGTGTTGCTGTTCAAATCTTGATGTTTTGTACTATTCAAAATACGTAAATAAACATTAGAAAAAAACTTTTTTCTTCTTCTTGTTTTGTCTTTACTGATGTCACCGGTGACATTTGAACGGGTGCAAACTTCTAAACAACCCACGGCGTAGTCAGAAAAAAATATTGAAAAGTCTGCCTGTCTGTCTTGTCTGTCTGTCTGTCTGTGTCTGTCTGTCTGTCTATCTATCTATCTATCCATACATCCATCTAAAACTGAACGCGTGAAAACAGCATTCCGAAGAGAGGTTACAAACTGCGCGCGTGTGAAGGCTTTTTTCCTTACTCTTCGTTCATTTTGTACTTCTAGATTTTACCTGCTATCCACTCACTAGACACACAAACCTGAAAAACCTTATGGAAGGTTTGTCGAAGGGACAGACGGAAACGGCTGATGGATACTTCTGGGCCCCCTTACTTTCGACTTTCACTCGGGGGTTAATATGCCATCTTTTCGTCAAAGAGTGACGTGAATTTAACCGGCGGAAAAATCCATGATGTCTTAACACGCCACACAAATCCTCAGTTCTGTGAAAATGCTGCTTACTCGACTTCATTGTCTTAATGGAAGGTAGGTATATCTCTTAAACGGGAAATATCCGGTGAATTTTGAATCGGGCACACCTAAACTCCTGAAATTGTCGGTTAGTTGTGGGGTGAACATTGAATACGTTTCTCTTGAGCATTTCGTTCGTTTTACGTCTAAAAATGTCCGCATGGCATTGCGTGACTCTGCAAGTAACCCTGTGACGTCTGATGATGCTCCATCCTGCTGCTTCTGACTTACCTCAAAGACAAACAGAATGGTCTAATTGCTTCCTTATGTGATGCCACGTCTGTGCACATAAACAAAATCACCTGGTTTTCCAGCCCACCCCCATCCTAAAGCATGAGAGAGACAGAGAGAGAGAGAGAGAGAGAGAGAGAGAGGGAGAGAGACAGAGACAGAGACAGAGAGAGAGATTCCAACAACATTTTAAATGGACTTGCTCCAAAAAATGCAAGAACAGTACACTTCCCTCGTGATGGTTTCTGTCCTCCTTTTCAGTAAATGTTTGTTTGTTTTTTCAAATCAAGATGCGTTCATTTCTCCAGCCTTCTGGTGGCGGACTGCCCGATATATAAACACACCAAAACACAGACATATAATGCAAAAAAAAAAAAAAAGAAAAAGAAAAGAAAGAACAAAGAAACACCACCCTCTTCCCCGCCGTTCTTTTCACCTCCCCTAAACTACTCGCCCACACAGTTCCCTACCCTGTCGCCCGCACCTCTTCATAATGCCATTTCAGTCAACACAAACAACAGTGGTTTATCAACAACAACAACAACAACAACACACACACACACAGATCGGAACAGAAGTAGTAAAATAAAACAATTACAAAGTAAAATAGAAACGATTGACATGATATCTGGGCAGCACTTAAGGCATTAGAAATAACACGCATGTACACTTGTTTACAAAAAAAAAAAATACTGTAAATACACAACACTGTGACAAATGATGATTCGCCTCAAAGTGGACACAAAAGAAAAAAGAAAAACCTGCTGTAACGCAGTTTTACATCTCAGAGTGAAAAACAACAACAACAACAACAACAACCGTAATGTGTCGTTTCCTGGTGAAAGTCATGTTATTTACATTTGTGCTGTTGTCTTAACTCTTGAATCTTCCACTTCACTAATTTTTGAAGAAAACTCCATTTCATATTTAGAGAACATTTTTCATTCATCTCATATTTTTACGTGTGCGAATGCGCAATTACTGTAAAGCAGTTTGAAAAGCACTGTGTGTTTTTAAGTCTGTATCTGCAACAAACAAATCCCGTACAATGTTCCCGTTCAGTGTTTCTCTTTTATACATGGTTACGATTCCTAAAGAATTATAAGAGTTCAGTCCTTGTTATCACAGAATGTACTCCATGCTCCGTACCTGCACCCCCCCCCCCTTCCCCCTGACACCCCCTCCACCCCACCCACCCCCCACCCTCCCTTGCAGAAAGAAGGCTTTTGAGGAACAGACTGCAATCGTTTGTAATTCTTGTGGAGAGCAACGTGGTTGATTCCAGAAGATGTCACCTTTTCACAGGTAAGTGCACACTCCGCCTTCTCTACTGGAGACTGTAACAAGAAAGCAGGCGCACTTGCAAGCATCGCATTGCCTTTGGTTCTGTTATGGGCATGTAAACAAGTCAACAAGCGAAGAGAGCGAGATTAGATTTTATAATCCACTTGCGATTTGAGAGACAGCGAGAGAGACAGACAGACACAGAGAGAAAGAGAGAGAGAGAGAGGCACGCGCATAGAAATAGAAAGAAGAGACAGAAATGTTTTATGATACCTTGCATCTGCATATGACACAGTGTTCGAGGTCAGCCTGTATAGTATATGTAGGTAAAATACCTATGCGCAATCATGGCATTAACGTGAGGGGAAAAACAGCACATTTGAATAAAAAGAATGGAAACGTAAAACTATAGTCAAAGTAACGGCGCTGTGTGTGTGTGTGTGTGTGTGTGTGTGTGTGTGTGTGTGTGTGCGTGCGTGCGTGCGTGCGTGCGTGCGTGCGTGCGTGTGTGCGCGCGCGCGTGTGTGAGTGCGTGCGTGCGTGCGTGTGTGTGTGCATCTGTGTGTGTGCATCTGTGTGTGTGTGTGTGTGTGTGTGTGTGTGTGTGTGTGTGTGCAAGTCATCGTCGCTGTTAACCTTTTTGCGAGTTTTTTGGGCTGATGTCTTCGGAAAGAGCACGTCGCCACAGGACTGTGCCACCTATTATTAACATCATCATTGAAATTATTATTAAAACTATTATTACTGCTGCCACCACCATCATCATTATTATGAGCAATCAGGTCACTACACTCTTTACAACTTTTTTCTTTAATAACAAATTACTTGAACTGAGAAGATGCCTCCCCCCCCCCTCTCTCTCTCTCTCTCTGTTTCTCTCTCTCATTACCCGACAATTGTTCCGTATTCGCATTTAAAAATGTATAAAAAGATCCTGTTCGACTTCTCTCGACATGTACCCATCTTGGAAAGCGATTTATCTGGTTATTGTCATTCCGAGTGTGTTTTGTTTTTGCTTTTTCGTGTGAAAGTTGTTGTTAATGATGATCTTTTTACAACTGTAACGAGTGCGTAACTCGTATGTCTATATTATGGATGTGTGTTAGAACAAAACAAAAAAAAAAAAGGAAAAAAAAAAGAAAAAAAGAACTTACCATTGCTGCAATACATGCCTAGCTTACACGGGCATGTGGTGTTGTGGATCGCTTCCGTCGTACTGGGGTTCGACTCCGTGTAGTAGGAGGGCCAGCCGCAAGCTGTGAATAACAAACCACAAACTATTATTCTGATGCATAGTGCGCAACGTAATGTAGGTATGTATCTAGTCTATGTATCTAGTCTATGGACCTTGGCGTTTAACACTCAACGTAATGTAGGTATGTATCTAGTCTATGGACCATAGCGTTTAACATTCAACGTAATGTAGGTATGTATCTAGTCTATGGACCATAGCGTTTAACACTCAACGTAATGTAGGTATGTATCTAGTCTATGAACCTTGGCGTTTAACACTCAACGTAATGTAGGTATGTATCTAGTCTATGAACCTTGGCGTTTAACACTCAACGTAATGTAGGTATGTATCTAGTCTATGGACCTTAGCGTTTGAAACTGAAAACCATCCATACTAGTGCTGCGACTGGCAGAGGACTGATCGTTTTTTTTATCCTAGAGAGAGAGACAGAGAGAGAGAGAGACAGAGAGAGAAAGACAGAGAGAGAGAGAGAGAGAGAGAGAGAGAGAGGAGGGGGGAGGGAGTGAGGTAGGGAGAGGAGGGAGGGAGATAGGGAGAGACAGAGATAGGGAGGGAAGGAGGGAGGAAGGCAGAGAGAGAGAGAGAGAAGAGAGAGAGAGAGAGAGAGGGGGAACACACACACACACACACACACACACACACACACACACACACACACACACACAGAGTATACATGTTCTCCCCTCCCTCCTCCCTTTCCTACCCCCGTCCTGACTCACCCCCCCCCCCCCTCCTCTCCAACCTCCTCCCTTTATCCTCCATCAGAAATCCCCCCGTAAAATGTGCATTTCATCTCCGAGGCAAGCATCCGATACCAGACATTCCAAATCGTTTAGATGAAGAGGGGCGTATTTCATTTTACGACTACGTCTTTCAAAGGCGCCGAATCCAAATCCAGTCAAAACACCCTTAATGTGTTCATTTTGGACAGCTGTGAAGGACGATCCCAGTGACACAGATTATTTGCGAGTGCGGTAAACGGCAAATCTGCTGCTTCTGCGAGTGCGTTCGTGCCAGTTCTGAATGTGACAGTTCATCTTGGTTGAACCGTTTAAAAGCTGCCCGCATGTTTTTTATGCGCCACGATTTTCCCAGCCGAACCGATTCCAGATTTATGCATCTCTAACACGTGTTGCCCAACATGCTTTACCATGATCATCCGGCGACAAAAGCATTATCAAAAGATTTAAGAGGGAATTTAGATTCATGAATTCTTGTAAGTCTTCGTCAGTGCTTCATTCACGATGAGAGAGAAAAGCTGAAGAAAGAGTAACGTCCCTTCTCACTAAATTCCTGGCGACCTTATGCTGACATGCAACAGGATTTTTTTTTGTTTTTGTTTTTTTCAAAGCAAACGTGAACGTGTACTTTTCCCTGTTGTAGATTGGGTCAATCCCAAAACAACAATGCCGTACACAAAGAACAATGCCGTACACAAAGATAAGGTTTATCCGAGTACGAAGTAATGTCAAGAAAATCTTTGTAAAAAAGTGACACATCTTCCATAACATTTGAAATATGTCGATCATATCCTTCTTTGCATTAATTGCCATGGTCTTTATAGCCCTCCAGAAACTAGAACTGAGAAAAAGACCCTGGTATCTATGAAAAAAAAATGGACTCTCCAATTTTAAGACCATTGAACACCCATTTTCCATGTCGAATTATCATCATTAGTTATTATTAATTTCACAAAGGTGTTATTTGTTGTTATTAGTTTCTCAAAACCAACCTGTGAATCTAATTCAGATGCCTTTAAAATGACCATCAAGTCTTTTTCTGAAGCCCAACATATGAACTATGTCGCCCTAAAAGAGCAACATAAAACAATTCCATCATTGCAGGGATCAGTTGTACGCCTTGACGTCCATTTTCAACAATACCTCTGGCCACATCATTTATGAACATAGAGAAAAGTAAAGGACTGGCAACTTTCCCTTGCTTCAAGCCACTGACACAGGGAAATACTTTGATTACCTCAAATCCACAACGTATTCCAGCTTTTCGTGTCTATAAACACTTTTAATGGCCAACGAATTTTTGTTTTGTTAGATGTTTGTTAAACGGGACACAGTAAAATTAAATGGAACGCCTTCATGAAGTCAGTGAAGGCTACATATGATTTCTCATTGTTGAACCTTCAGAATAGCTTAAATATGTGATCGAACCCGTCGAGCAGTCTTTTGGAAAACAGGCTCAAAATTCTCATAAGAGTCCCGTAGGTTCCAAACCATTTGGATGAACTCTATTTGATGATATACCTGTAATATTTACCTCGTGATTCGCCGCGAGGTGCCCCCATAGATATCTGGTCTGTGCAGACTACCTGTCTTGTGCAAAGGAGCGTGACAGACTCGATCGAAATGAAACATTGAAAAGTCGCGAAAGAAAGAAAAAAAAGAGTATTCCTCGAGACTTGAATATATCGGACAAATACCGCGAGGATCTTCTGCTTTCTTATGTTTTCAAATGATGAT
>CM065736.1:37604834-37607334 GCA_033310375.1 Conus canariensis
GAGATGCTTTCAGGTCGCCAGACTGGCTAGTGCTCAGAAAACGAACAAACAAACAAAACCTTGTAGCCCAACCCAAACCATCGTAGCCAAAGTGTACTTTACACACTGCAGTGCAGTGAAGCACTCACGCAAAGAGGCCTTGGAGATGTCATTGTTGTTGCAAAACGATTGAGGGAAACAGTTTGCAATCTGTAGTGCTCCCAGGAATTCAGACTTTTTTTGGGGGGGGGAGATACCATGAACAAAGTCACCAAGTCTCAATGACTGGAACACACAGCTAACAAGTCAAAGAATCCCAAAAATAGTAACCATAACAAAGAACAATCCAACGGTGAAATTAACCATAACAAAGAACGATCCAATCGTGAAAGTAACCATAACAAAGAACCATCCAACTGTGAAATCAACTATGCAGTTCTGACGCAGAGGAAAAAGTGAAACGGCCATTAGGGCCTGCTCACATAAAACGTTGCTAGTCCGACCGATTTGCCGATCGCATTTGGTTTACAGGGCTGGCCCTTTCAACACCCCTGGAGTTACATTCCTCAGGCAGCCTCTCAAGACACTTTGGGCAGTTGTCATTAGGTTCTTTCAGTATCAGTCTTACCAAACACAGATTCAGCAATAGCCCCCCCCCCCACCCACACCCTATACCTCACCCCCTAACCCTCCTGTCCTCTCCTCTTTCCTCTCCACAAACTAACAAAGCATAACTACTCGGCGTTCTCCGCACTGATATACACGCATGGGTGCATACATACACGCGCAATTAGCATCAACCTGCAACAGCCATAGTACATGCAGCAGAATTACACAGCACTTCGCTATGTTGTTCACATCACAGTCGTTGTGATGCCGGCTAGTTCGCGCGTCGATCAGTCATGGTACAGCAAAACACAAGAATGATAATACAAGGTCTTAGTAGAGTTTTCATTCTTTTATTTATTCATTTTCTTTTATTTTTACTTTTGATGATGAAACATGAACACTGATTGTAGCGCCTTCATACTTTGGGGGAGTAAGGAGAGCGGTGATATAGTAAGGCGAAAAGCATGACTCAGTCGCACAGATTCCAACCAAACCGGTCAAACAAATATTCCAAATTCTGAGAGACTTAAACACAGATTCTACTGTCGATCAGCACGATCCACGATCATTGATCGCTGCTACCTCCGCCAAATGGTGGTGGTGGTGGCAGCGGTGGAGTTTATGCTTTCATCCACATCGGTTAAGTTCTCTTTCGGTTTACCACAACAACCACATAATCGATTTAGACGAAAATTTGGCGACATACTGAACGTGGCCCGGGGCAGACCCGTGTGAAAATTTGGCGGACATACTGAACGTGGCCCAGGGCAGACCCGTGTGAAAATTTGGCGGACATACTGAACGTGGCCCGGGGCAGACCCGTGTGAAAATTTGGCGGACATACTGAACGTGGCCCGGGGCAGACCCGTGTGAAAATTTGGCGGACATACTGAACGTGGCCCGGGGCAGACCCATGTGAAAATTTGGCGGACATACTGAACGTGGCCCGGGGCAGACCCATGTGAAAATTTGGCGGACATACTGAACGTGGTCCGGGGCAGATCCATGTGAACATTTGGCGGATATACTGAACGTGGTCCGGGGTAGACCCATGTGAAAATTTGGCGGACTTACTGAACGTGGCCCGGGGCAGACCCATGTGAAAATTTGGCGGACATACTGAACGTGGCCCGGGGCAGACCCATGTGAAAATTTGGCGTACATACTGAACGTGGCCCGGGGCAGACCCATGTGAAAATTTGGCGCACATACTCAGTGCGATTCCGGAGCAAGGGGTCTGGGTTCTCCGGAAAGCTCTTGGTTGAGAGACGAGTTTAGCTCTTTGTTCGAACAGAGCACAGCCGTGAACTTCTGTCGTTTAGTGCGATAAGCAATTGACGGAAGTCATCAACAAAACCTGCGATCAGCATTTAGGGACTTTAAATGCCCTGTGAGAGGGGGCCGGAGATACCCGATACGTAAGTCAAGACAAGGGGGAGTGGGGGGGGGGGGGTAATATTACAAGGTAAAACTGATCTCCATTACACAGGTAAGGTTATATACACGTGTCTGTTCTTGGTTTTCGTCCAGAAAATGTGGATGGCCATTGCTAAAGCATCTTGTAGGCCTGCCACAGAGTGGGAGGGAGGGTACCACAGAGTGGGAGGGAGGGAGGAAGGGAGGGAAGGGAGAGGGGGGAGGGAAAGAGAGAGAGAGAGAGAGAGAGAGACAGAGACACAGAGACAGAGAGACAGAGAGAGAAGGGGGGTGGTGGAGAAAAAGCAGAAGAGTGGAATGCTCATTCTTTGGACAAAGTAAAAGAAAGCATACGCCGCTTGACTTATTTCCCTAACTGGCACACGCGTCCCCCAGAGACCTTACCAATAACGAGACCTTCATTCAGTCGACAACACGTATGAATAACAAGTGGATAGGTGTAACCCCGCTGACCTGGAAGCCCTGCCGACACGTC
>CM065736.1:37609834-37617334 GCA_033310375.1 Conus canariensis
GTCAGCGTACCTGTGTCTCCGCATACGTGTGCCTTTGTGTTTCTCCTAGCTGGGTACCCCTCCACGCCTCTCTCCCGGAATTGGCAACAGGTGGAACTCGAGGAAGGAAGTTAACAGAATAGGACGATTCATATACAGCCTGATATGTACCAGAATATTTCTAAATAAAAGAGACGGAGATTAAAAAGAAAATAGACAAAATTTCCAACAGTCTACTCTCTAAACTTAGCTTTGTTCCCGTTTAAATTTCAACTTTATCTTCAATACGAACAAGAGAAATGTGTCAAAACGGCCAAAGGTCAAAGATGAAATCTTTCCTGTATATGTTCAGCCATCACCTTTGTCCCACTGCACCAAAAATAGTAACGCCCTCTGATTGGTCAGCGGAGCCCTTGACATTCTCCCCTCCTCCCCCCCCCCCCCCCCCCGACCCTCCCACACCCCCTGTTCTCTGCGCCTCTTTCCCAGGGTCAGTCATCCCTGTCGGTGTGACATGCCGTGAACCTTACTGTGCCAAAAACACTACCCAGGGAATTCAACGGAGTTTTCAGCAGGAAATCCCCGCTCAAAGGTCAAGGGGGGGGGGGGGGGGGGGGGGGGGGGGGGGGGGGGGGGGGGGGGGGGGGAGAGAGAACCCCTTCACATGATTACCTCCCTTGCAGAGACAGCGTCTTAACAGTGGGATTAGTTGAAACAATGAACGTGTAAGCTTTCGCCTACTTGGTATTCATACAGAACATTAAGGTGTTTCCTGATTACATTCAAATTGGTGTATTCCTTGATGGTCAGAAAACACAACGGAGAGAAATCATGTTTGACGCCAGTTCAGTTTCAGTTCAGTTTCATCAAGGAGGTGTCACTGCGTGCGGGCTAGTCCGTACATGCCACACCGCATCCGCTAAGGTTTTTTTTTTTAGACCACTCTGCGAATGATTTAAAGCTGATGGATGAATGAATTAATGACCGAGATGAAAGAGTTCAAGGAAAGGGTCTCGCGGATACGACTTGGCAGATGTCCGTCCTACGCATTAGCCCAGCGCCGCTGGTCAGACCTTGAGTAACCTACTTAACATTGGCTGTGCCATTATTAGCATTTCATGTGTGTCTGGTGAGTGTACACGTGAGTTGTACACGTGAGTGTATGTGTGTGTATTGGTGTATGGGCAAAGGCCCAGGAGTGTGTGCCAGTGTATGCGGTGCGCAAGTGCACGTGCGTAAAAAATGTTGTGCATCGACCGGGAATAAGCGGTAGTTCTTCTCGCGTAGGAATTCTGGCAAGTTCTGCGGGCCTTATTTTCTGCGATTCATGTCCCGGTTAACCCTTTGAATACCAACGGTCTTTGGAGCTCAGTCTCTCCGGACAACGCCACTTCAACGGTCAGTCATTCTCTTGAAGTAACCGCAACCGCATTCTTTCTGAAGGGGTTTTCTTAGCTCCCCTGTGTGAAACAAAGCCACAGTATTGTAGTTTCAAACCTGACTGTCGTGTTTTCAGCTTTTTCATCAAGAAAAGTAGTTCGTTTTGCTTGAAAAATACTTGTTATTCTAAAGGAAAAAAAAATACACACATGCATGTTAGAACTTTCTGGGCGAGTGTTTTCTTTCCTTCATGTCATGTTGCGCCATACTACATACTCACAAGTGCACAAGTGAATAAAAACGAAACTAGTAAATTGCTTTATCTTCATTTCTGAACTGAGTTTACGTCTCTCACACATACGCATACATACCACATACAAGAATGTAATTGTAGCATATAATTTCAATGATTCTAAATCAAAACACACCAGAAATAACACAAAGTAGCAAATGTCCTAATAATGTCAAAATGTTGTTCATAAATCGGAAATGCCATGGAATGATGGTCATGGTGGTTGTTGACATGCTGTGATGGATTGGAGGAAGACAGGTTCGGTCGAGGTTTGAAGCTGTTGAAAAACAAACACAAAATTATGACAAACATTGAATTTTAGACTCAATTCGACTTAACGACGCTGGACAGTTTCACGTACATTTCATATTTGGCTCTAAGAACACCTAGTTGAAACGGAAAATATTACTTTCAAAACAGTTCAGCTCGTGTGTACAATGGCGATCCAAATGAAGTTCAAAACTGAAGAACAGAATAAAATAAGATCCAAACACACAGCCTGCCATTTAGAAAAGTTAGTCCAACATTCTACGACAAGTCAACGCTTTCTATGGTCATCAATTAGACAACGAAAGCTTACCAGCCATCCTGCAGTAGCATATTCATCACCGAAACGACGTTAAAACGTTCAATTTTCCATACGAAATGTGTCATCTGCAGCACTGTCAATTTTCTCCCCTTCCCTACGACAAACAGTCACCATCTTCACAGTCAGGTCGGTTGGCCTGGCACAAAAACGAAGCATCGGCTCCGTGGCTCGACTCGGGGCAGGTGTGCTGAAACGGTTAAAACAGAATTAACCGAAACGGGAACACTCGCAAGCCTTAAGGCGGAAGGTACAGCCGGGAATGGACCCACCGATCTCACAGGTAATCGGCACGAACCGACACGACTGTCCGCTGGTCCCGTGCTACTGATGAATATTCAAGCCACTCAAGTCAAGAGGTTTCCTGTAAAAGGTTCTTGTGCCAGACGATGGACAGGAGTTTTGATGGATTGCCCACCACAGCCATGAATAAGTCGTCGGATAAATCGTGCTACACAACGCGTGAACGGCGGATCAGTTTAGCACCACCGATCGGGTGACAGTTTACAATACTCGGCCCGTACGCTGGCACCAACACGTGGAGGAGTATAGCTGCCAAATGTCTTTTCTTTTCAGTCTTTTATTTTTATTTTATTTTTTGTTTTCATTAATTTTTGTTCATACAAACACTCAAAACCAGAACGTTAACCTGCACTGGCTTTTTCTTTTTTCTTCTTCTTTTTTTTTTTTTCAAATTCTGTGTTCTTTACCTACATGGTTCAGTGGGCACGCTGTGTGTTCATCACTCAGGCGTGTATGCACGCGAGTGTGATGGGAGGCGGGGGTGGTGGGGTGGGGGGTGGGGGGAGGCAGAGGGTGGCGGGGGTGGCGAGTGACAGAGTGGTTTGACACTTACGCTGCATCTGATTATCTCCCTGTGCAGTTCAAGTCGTCAAAAGCACGGTTCGGTGGAAGCCATAACCATTGTTGAAAAATGTTTGCCGGTGGTGCATAATCCGCGGCAGAGTGAATCGAGGGTTGCGACAGCGTTGTGAAAAGCGCCAGCCCCACTCTGAGGAAGTACAATACACCCAGGAACCGACCAGGGAGCAAAGTTTGTGTGGACTGGGGTCAGGCCTGTCCTCAAACTGGACAACAGAGCGAGAAGAAAAGGGAGAAAAGCTTTCCGGTCTATATACAGAAGAGAGAGAGAGAGAGAGAGAGAGAGAGAGAGAGAGAGAGAGAGAGAGAGAGAGAGGGGGGGGGGGGGGGGGGGGGGGGGGGTAGGAGAGAGAGGGCGGGAGGGAGGGGACGGGGTAAGTAAACAGGATGAGGTAAAATTTTTAGACGCCGAGTACACGGATGTTGTCTAATCGACTGTGGGAGTGACTAGAAACGACAGAGAGAGAGAGAGAGAGAGAGAGAGAGAGAAGAGACAGAGACAGAGACGAGAGAGACAGACAGACAGAGAGAGAGAGAGGAGAGAACAGACAGACAGAGACAGGGACATAAAGAGAGAGAGGTTAAAGATAAGGACACAATATCAGGTAAAGTTCCTGGATGCAGATTACACTGGCTCTCTGTTTCCGTAAGAGTGAAAAAAGCCTTTATTTGTAGCAATAATCATCAACTGGCACTGCCCTCGCTTATCTGATTTGGTTATCCCGTGCACAGCCTTTTCTTCTATCCTTTCTTCTTCAGGCACATGGCTCCTTCGGCAAAACTCGCTTCAAATGTAAATCTTCAGGCTTCCGTTCCTTCTCCGTCTGTTGTTCTCACCCCTGGAAACCTTTTGCATTTAATATCATCTGTCGCATTTCTGTTGATTCTTAACTTTCAAATCAAACTTAATACCGTATCTTTTTAAACAGCACTTCCAGCTTTAGAATCTTAGAGTTGTTTCCTAGCTTGATTATGTGTTCATTCCCATGACTATGAAAACGGGTTGTGAGTGTGCGTGCGTGCATGTGTAAGTGCATGTGTGGTGTGTGTGTGTGTGTGTGTGTGTGTGTGTGTGTGTGTGTTGGTGTGTGTGTGTGTGTGTACGTGGGTTAAAATGTGTCTCTATAAACGCATAAATCCATAGGTAATGCGCTATATAAAAGCCAGTTAGTGTTGTAATTATTTTTACGATTCTTTTTGAGTTAGATAGACACACAGAAACACACACACACACACACACACACACACACACACACACATAGACCGACAGTCGGACGGACAGACAGACAGACGAAGATAAATACTGTCGTTTGTCATCCCGGCCCCCTCCGTTGTCTTGTCACGGTCTCATCCGGGCTCGTTAAGTCCGTTGATCTGTCACCTGTCCACTTCGACACAACCCCAGGATGCCCCCTCCCCTTCCTACCCCCCCCCCTCCCCCCCGTCGCCCTCTCCCCCATCCGCCGTCCCTCCCACCAGGCCTTCATCCTTCTTCCTGTCCAACGCCCACCCCCTCCCTCCCTTCATCACCGCTGATGTCAACACGCTTTTAGGGGTGACTATGTTGGAGTTCAGATGCGGATGTTTCAACAAAGGAGGACCCCTTGCAGTTCTCTCTCTTCCCCTCCCCCCTCCCCCCCCCCCCCCATCGTGCCCCCTGGCCCTCACTCACACACACACACACACACACACACACACACACACACACACACGCACACACACACTACCACCGCCTGTCCCCTTCCTTTATTTTCATTGCCCATCCCTCTACTCAGCGGTGGGGCTAGACTTTGCTATCGTGCATTGTGCAGCGAATGAATACCTCCTCGTCCTCCTCCCCCCCCCCACACCCCCCACGCTGACATGTCCCCTTCCTCGCCCCTTTTCCTCTCCCTCCACCACCACCACTCTACGCCACACACACACACACACACACACACACCACCACCACCACCACCACCACACACACACACACACCACACAATCACCACCACCACATACCACCACACCCACACACAGACACACACATACACACAGTCTCTCTCTCTCTCTCTCTCTCTCTCTCTCTCTCTCTCTCTCTCTCTCTCTCTCTCTCTTTCTCTCACGCACTCGTTCACCCAGTCTGTTTAAAACCGTAAAATGCTTCTCTTTCGCGATTGAACACATAAATGATTATAGTTGTCTTTAGCAAAGTGGCGGGGGAGGGGGAGGGAGGGGAGGGGGGGGGAGAGGCGGGGAGGGGCGGGGGATGGTAGGAAGGGCCGGGGGAGAGGACGGGGATGGGAAGGAAGGTATGAGGTGGGGAGAGAGAGGGGGGGGGGGGGGGTCGTGAGAAAGGGAGGGGAGGAGGAGATAAATGGTCATGCCCTACATTAATTGTCGGAGTAGACACCAGTCGCCCCAGTGAACACCCCCCACCTGGAGTGCCTCAGTGACGTTGCAGTACCCAGGCCTCCCCCCCTCCCTTCGCTGGTGGCTTCGTGACGACCTGTGATTTGCGGCGTGACGGGACCTGGGTGTAGGTGTGCCCGGGGATCCGGAATAAGCGGTGCCGTGTCAGCCAGTGGGCCGTAAAGATGAGGCAGTGCACATCACACACACCACAATCTCTCTCTCTCTCTCCCCCCCCCCCTATCTGTCTCTCTGTCTGTCTGTTGTCTGTCTCCCTCTCTGTTTAGTGGAGGATATCAACATCAGTGTGTACAGAGAGATGGGAGACAGTCGACCCCACTCGTCAGCAGCAATCCTCCCTGGTAACTCCATAGTTCTGTGACAATTTCTGTAACAGTTCTCAATAATCTCCTCACTCCTTCTTCGGAAGACAATGTCTTTTCTTTCTTTCTTTTCTTTTTTTCTTTTTCTTTTTGTTTGTTCGTTCCCTTTACTGGTGGCAGTCATTGTTTATCTTCTTTTCCCACTCCCTTACTCACGACAGTAGCTGAGAATATCTCTCTCTCTCTCTCTCTCTCTCTCTCTCTCTCTCCTCTCTCTCTCTCTCTCTCTCTTTAACATTTCCATTTCCTTACAAACGACAAAAGAAATTCTTCTCTTCATTTTCCACTCCTTTATAGATGAGAACGATAAATTCTCTTCTGTTTACCATTACGGACGACGACAGTTGCTTCCCTTCTTTCGCTACCCCCGTTTGTCTCATTACTCATCCCCTTGTAGGTGAACCAACCCCCTTTCTTTTCCCCCCACTCCCTTAGTGACAATATCTGCTTCTCACCTCTTCCTGCTTCCAGTAGTAACAAGAGTGATTGGTTGTCTTCTTTCACCCAAACCCTGGCTGATAATTATAATCGTTTGTCCGTTCCCACTCCTTTACCAAAGACAATAATTGTCTCCCTTGCTTTTTTTTTTTTTCTCCCCCTCTCCTTTGCTTACGACCAAAATGTTTTTCACCCCTTTACTGACGACTGTCACCGTTTGTCTTATTTTCATACAATTCTCATACGCCACAATTGTTTCTTCTTCTTCTTTCATTCTCATATGCCACATTGTTTCTTCTTCTTCTTCGCCTTTCATTCTCTCACTGATGACAATTGTTTCTCTACTTTTGTCTCCCCCCCCCCCCCCAACTGAAAATATAGTTTCTCTTCTTTTCTCACTCCTCTTACAGAGAATACTTGGATCTCTTTTCACCCCCCCCCCCCCCCTCTTACTGACGACAATGACTGTATCTCTTCTGTTCTTTATATCCTCGCTGACACAATCATTGTGTTCCTTCTTTTTCAGTCCCCTGGGGGGGGGGGGGGGGGCATATTTCAAATTCGTTTATACACTTCACTGCCGTGTTTTAAGACACGTACATCTGTGATGTCTTCTTTTGGCAAAGCCACAAACTGCACTCGATTCAGATACACAGCGCCAGAACTACAGTCTCTCTCAAAAAGCCTGTCAACAAACTGCAAGATACCCGCGTTCGGACGAGACTTCGGCAGAGTAAACCTCAAGAAGTTTTATTTTTTGAGCTACAGAGAACATTCGAACCCAAAATCTAACAGCAGTTTCTCTCTCTGTCTCTGTCTCTCTCTCTCTGTATGTGTGTGTGTGTGTGTGTGTGTGTGTGTGTGTGTGTGTGGTGTGTGTGTGTGTGTGTGTGTTGTTGTTGTTGTTGTTGTTGTTGTGCCAAGGTGTTCCACGTTGCAGAGATTCTCTCACATTGTTAATCAATTCAGAGTTTACGTTGACAACAACCTCGGGCAATACGTCCAGGACAGAGGCCAACGTAAGACTGCACTGCTCCACCAGAACGACAGCACGTCAAGACGGATAGCGAAAATAATATGGGCTGTTGGGAAGAGCGTGTAGGGACAGGGATAAGAGGGATGGGGTGGAACTGAAAAGACTCGAACCAACACCACCACCGAGCATAGGC
>CM065736.1:37627334-37629834 GCA_033310375.1 Conus canariensis
CCGGGTCAGCAGTGTCTCTGTCCGCGCTATCCTTGGTCACTATGAAGAGAGAGAGAGAGAGAGAGAGAGAGAGAGAAGAGAGAGAGAGAGAGAGAGAGAGAGAGAGAGAAAGAGCACATGCCGATAAATATAATACGTTGAACAGCATCTTCCCGTGCGTAGGAATTTGGCTGAAGTCGGACGCTAGGCTGGCTGGCACTGGCTCGGTGACGACGGACAACACTTTCCCACATGCGCGCGGCTGTGGGGAAAAATGGAGTAGGCTACATCTGCAAGGGAGTGTCCAGGCATTGCTTTAAGCTGACGGTCAGCCGTTAGCGTTGGGGGTCCACTGACTCCATGTCCAAGCCACATCATTCAGGCTCTCCCAAACACACCACATCCAGGCTTGTTCCATCACAGACCCAGCACCGCTATCCAGAGTAAAAAGTCAGTACTAAGTCGCCTGAAGGCAACCCACTGTAGGCGACTACGCGCTGCTTGTTGAGTTACTCCGGTTGGAAAAAAACATACATTTGATTTTTTGGTGTAAATCACCGCCACGTACTATCTGAGTGGAAGACTGAAAGAACAGTAACACAGCAGTGCTATGAATTGTTGCCATGTGGCTGCTGGATTTTATTGTTTGTTGTTGTTGTTGTTGTTGTTGTTGTTGTTGATGCTTTTCCTAAATGTACTTCCTCAAACAAGGAGACAGGACGGATGGCACTCTCATAGTACTGGCTCGGAAAACAGCACAAATGTAGATCACTGACAGTGCCAGTCTGTCAGCTAAGTCAGTTAACATGGCAACAATGATGGCCCGAAACAAAAATCGAATTGGATTTTCGGTTAATACACATAATCCTGGATAATAATATCGTCTTCAGATACGTCGCTTGCGCGCATCTTCTTCTATTATCATTGGCAAAGCGACCACACAGGGCTTTTCAGCCCTGTCTTCCTAATGGCAAGGTGTTATTATTGAATCATGAAACAAAACAAGCAGCAGGGGTGAAGACGTGCAGGCAAGCAATTTTCTCCATCATTATGGAAAGATGAGTTAGCAAAAAGTTTTAGAAAAAAGCGGAGCAGAAGGGGAGGAAGAAGAGGCCACTACAGTGTAAGTCTGAAAGTCTTCACTGGTAGCACGTATGGGAGCCATCAGAGTCTGCCTTGGGAACACAACTGTTCGTCATTACCGTCTGCGGTCGACTTTCGTCTCTAGGGAAGTCTCATCAGCTGACCCGGACAAACTGGACCGGTCCGTCCCCCATAGTTTTCTTACAGAGATTCGCCGAGTTTGATAAAGACGTGTTGTCATAACTAAGGGGAGAACATTAAAAAAGAAAATTCCAGCAGCCTGTCAGTAAAGGGCAGAATAGAGAAAAGAAATAGGTTTTTAAAAAGGTAACCAAGGAAAAAAAAATCATTATAAAAGGAAAATATGGAGCATGAGTTTGACGACACGAGTACGAATATTTATTCAGATAAAGGCCATAGCCTCATACTGAAGGGTTGATACCTGCAATACACATCGCGTCAATATTATCATGAAATAAGTTGAACAGAAAAAAAAAACTAGTGCATAGTTATGCACCATACAATAAGATTAGGAATAGATAGTACGTAAACATTTTTTTGTGCTTCATAAATGTACATAGCCAGTTGGGAAGAGGATGTTTGCATTTCTTGACGCTAGAAGTAAGTTTAGTCTGAAAATACACGGGTCAGAATAATACTTTGCTATCATAAATTCTATTCTAAGGTCACGAAAAGCAGGACAGCAAAAAATCATTAAAAAAAATTTAAAAAAAAATCATCTTCCTTCGCTAGTTTACATAAGCGGCATGTCAGTTCATGCTCATGTATGTTACTGCATCTGAAAAGATGATGTGATTGACGAAAAAAAAAAAAAGAAAAAAAAGAAAATTAGAAAAAAAAACAAAAGAAAAGAGAAAAAGGATGCCAAGGAAGCGAAAAGGTGTCAGAGATGTGAGTGACCAGCTCCACTCTCCAATGACTGACCTAAGCGTCAGCGGTCAGCAGCCTTTTTTTTTTTTTTTGCTTTTTTTTTTTTTTTGCTTAGACCCAGCCAGTCGTTGTCACAACACAACGTGTTTGATCGGTTGTCTCTGACCTTTTGTATTTTCAGACTAAACTTACTTCTAGCGTCAAGAAATGAAAACATCCTCTTCAAACTGGCTATGTACGTTTATGAAGCACACATACACAAAGAAAAGTTTACGCACTCTATATTCCTAATCTTATTGTATGGTGCATGGGTACTTTTTTTTGTCTGTTCAACTTCTTTCATGATAACATTCATCATGCGATGTGTGTTGCAGGTTCAATTCTCCAGCGCCGATCATCAGCCACCAACAATGCTGAGACTCAGCTCCGCTCAAAACGTTTATTACTCAACCCCCAATCCGAGCATCCTACAACCCCTCCCTCCCCCTCCTCCTCCTCCTTCTCCTTTCCCCTGATTCCTCTTTTCCCTTCCCTATTCCCCTCCCCT
>CM065736.1:37634834-37637334 GCA_033310375.1 Conus canariensis
AATGACTAACATGTAAGGTTTGAAGTCCAGCGATCAATGACTAAGATGTAAGGTTTGAAGTCCAACGATCAATGACTAAGATGTAAGGTTTGAAGTCCAACGATCAATGGCTAAGATGTACGGTTTGAAGTCGAACGATCAATGACTAAGATATACGGTTTGAATCGAGCGATCAATACCTAAGATGTATGGTTTGAAGTCGAGCGATCAATGACTAAGATGTACGGTTTGAATCGAGCGATCAATGACTAAGATGTACGGTTTGAATCGAGCGATCAGTAACTAAGATGTATGGTTTGAAGTCCATTTTTTTTTTGGAGGCATCAGTTGTCGGATCAATGGAGCACCTAAGGCGGCGACTTTCTTTTCTTTCTTTTTTTTTTTTTTTTTCCTCCTAAGGCCAAAATCCACCTCTTCATTTTTTGGTGCTTCACACTGTCCTCTTCATCTGCCAAAAAAAAAAAAAAAAAAAAAAAAAGCGGAAAAAAACAAAATCAATTTTCCACGACTAGCTTTTCCCCCCCTTTTTTTATTTTTATTTATTTATTTTTATTTACAACCAGTCTCTTACACACCATGCATAGTCTGTATGTTCTCTTTCAAAATGGACACACTTTTGCTGATTTTAGTGTTTTGGCATTTGATACAACGTGTCTGGGTTGTTAATGTTCTAATGTGTGGTGTACTGGCACACTCACTCTGGTCATGTCTGCTTATACATGAAAACAAATTAAAAAAAAAAACCGGACAAACAGAGAAAAAGAAGGAAAGAAACGAAGGAAGAAGGGAAGAAGAGGAAGAAGGAAAGAAGACAAAAACGAAAAAGAATTCGTTGCTGTGTAAAAACAAACGAAATATCAAAATAAATATACAGCTGTAAACACACGTGAAACACGATAATCTTCCAGCCAATTGTGACCTGGTTGAATAGACTGAATACAACAAAGATTTCCTTTCGCCTCCTCCGTTCTCTCCTGTGAGTCCAAACGTTCCCGAAAGCCCTCCTTGGAACGTAAAAACGAAAACATCCAAGAATGACCGAAGAACGAGATGGTTTGAAGTCCAGCGATCAATGGCTAAGATGTACGGCTTGAAGTCCAGCGATCAATGGCTAAGATGTACGGTTTGAAGTCCAGCGATCAATGGCTAAGATGTACGGTTTGAAGTCCAGCGATTAATGGCTAAGATGTACGGCTTGAAGTCCAGCGATCAATGGCTAAGATGTACGGTTTGAAGTCCAGCGATCAATGGCTAAGATGTACGGTTTGAAGTCCAGCGATCAATGACTAAGATGTAAGGTTTGAAGTCCAACGATCAATGACTAAGATGTAAGGTTTGAAGTCCAGCGATCAATGACTAAGATGTACGGTTTGAAGTCCAGCGATCAATGGCTAAGATGTACGGCTTGAAGTCCAGCGATCAATGGCTAAGATGTACGGCTTGAAGTCCAGCGATCAATGGCTAAGATGTACGGTTTGAAGTCGAGGGTCTCATTGATACGACTTGGCAGATGTCTGACCTCATTAGCCCAACGTGCTGGTCAGACCTTGGATACCTACCTACCTACCCACCCACCTACCTACCTACCCACCTACCTACCCACCTACCTACCTACCTACCTACCTACCTCCCTCCCTCCTCCCTACCTACCTACCCACCCACCTACCTACCTACCCACCTACCTACCCACCTACCTACCCACCTACCTACCTACCCACCTACCTACCCACCTACCTACCTACCTACCTACCTACCTCCCTCCCTCCCTCCTCTACCTACCTACCCACCCACCTACCTACCTACCTACCTACCTACCTACCTAGCAAGATCACGCAAAAACTAGGGAATCGATTTTCACGATTCAGTTCAGGTTGTTTCTAGCCCAGCCGACCACAAAGGGCCATATCCCGCAGTCACCTCATCAAAGCCGTAAGTCAATTCAACAGTTGTCTTAAAAAAAGCAACAACAACAACAACAACAATAACAGAAACAAAAGGAAGAAAGACAAGCAAAAATAAATACATAAATAAGATAAAATAAATTTAAAAAAAAGGGGGGGGGGGATAAAAACAGAAAGAAGGACGGGAAGAATTGAAGAAGACAGAAAAAAAGATAGAAAGAAGGAGAGCAAGACACAGAAAGAAAAACAATGAGAAAAATGATTGAAAATCATTGGACAGAAAGAACACCACATAGAAAGGAAGACAGAGGGACAAAAAACAAACAAACAAACAAAAAAAGAGGGAAAAGCCAAAAAGAAGAAAAGAAAATCATAAAGGAGGAGGAGGTGAAGGCAGGAGAGAGGGAGAGGGGGGGGAGAGAGAGAGAGAGAGAGAGAGAGAGAGAGAGAGAGAGAGAGAAAGAGAGAGAGAGAAAGAGAGAGAGAGAGAGGGCCGATGAGACGGAACGGATAAATAATGAAAATATTTCAGTGCGCGCGTGCGTGCTAGCGTGCGCGCTCGTGCGTGCGCGCGCGCGCGCGCGCGCGCGTGTGTGTGT
>CM065736.1:37642334-37649834 GCA_033310375.1 Conus canariensis
ACAACAAGCACGACAATACTCCACACTGGAAACAGGGAATCAAACTCTTGTCTCCAGGTTATGGAACTGAATGTAGTCTTAAAGGAAGTGACATGAACAATAAATATATCGATATTCATCCTTTATGAAAATTATGCCTGGAAAAGGAAGTGCTCTCGCCCTAACTCCAACCACGAAAAAACACATACAAATATATAAAAGTTATGATGATGATGATGATGATGATGATGATAATAATAATAATAATGATGTAGGACCTGGCTGGAATCTCATCAGTGGGGACTGGACGAAACGACCTCTTCATTATCAGCACCCAGTGGGGCCATTGGGGAGGCTGATTAGGAAGGCTGCCTTGATGGCAATGATGCCTTTGTCTCTATAGTCCAGGTGAACTTTTGTTTTCTTTTTCTTTTTTCTTCTTTCTTTTCTTCTTCTTCTTCTTCTTCTTCTTCTTCTTCTTCTGTTTTCTTGCAAATTCCACACATTAGGCAAATCATCTTTAAAGATGGACCTGTGATTAGAATAATAATGATGATAATAATGATAAGAACAATAATAATAATAATTATAATATTAACACTAATGATGGTAATGATAATAATAATAACAATAATAATGACAATAATGGTGATAGTAATAAGGATAATAATAATAACAACAACAACAACAACAATAATAGTAATAATAATAACAAAGCATTTTTAAAGCGCCTTGCCAAAGGTTCTAGGTGCTGACAATCCACACTCTCGTATACACAACGGGCTGCCTACCTGGGTAGTGCCGACTGAAGAGCTGCCTGCCGGCGCTTCATTCCGTCGTTTCCCGTGTCATCCAGTCAGTATCGTTCACTCAGTTTCCTTACTTCCTTCATTCTTTCCATTTCTCACGCAGGGTGCATGCTATGTGTAACGTGTCATCCATACCAACGGCCAAACTGGCCTTCTCTTCCGAAAGTTGACGATGGGATTTTACGTGTGTGCAAGATGTTATACGTGCGTTCACACACGGAACCTCGGTTTATAGTCTCATTCGAAGGACTGTTTGGGAAATGGAGTCAGAACCAATGCTAACTCCTAGGAAAAAAAACAAACAAACAACCTGTACCCAAACGGCCCAGTGGAAATTCGAACCCGCAACCCCAGGATCACGAGTCCGGCGCTCTACCAATTGAGGTATTCTGACTCCGGAATAGATGTATCTCTAGTTCTGGCAATGAATAACAAACACTGATCTTCAGGCCTTTCCTTTTGTCACACTACGATGGGGGACCCCACTGGCTGACAACAGACCCTGGCGGCGACAGGCATATATCACCACTGAGAACCACGTCGTCTGTCAGTGCCACTTGAAACTGCACACACTATGAAATGAAATGAAATAAATTCACCGTTTACATCGCTGATGATGTTGGTAATTACTTGAAAGTAATGTAAAGCGTTTCACGAGAAAACTTAAAAGAACTGTTAGCCTGGTTGCCACCCTAGCATCTGCTCGGGACAATTATGGCGGCCATTTCAATATGGTTCCCCTTTTTTCAGCTGTTATACTGTATGAAACGTATTAAAACATCAATAAGAATTATCAGAACGCAACTGAAGTTGGCAGATTTGTCGTTTACAAAATAAGTCAATGATTTTTAGATAAATAACTTCAACAATAGTCCAACATATCCATTATTTCGAAATGGCCGCAAAAATATGCTGTTTGTGCACTGTGGCATCCCAGGCTCAAAATACAACCGCATGGATGCTCCAACACTGGGTCAGTCAGTTGAGTGCAAAGTCTAAAAACAATATTGTTGTTCATATAAGTAATAACAGTTCCAAGTTCAGGTAATTTCAAGATGGATAGGCTCCTTATGTTGCTCGATATACGCGCCTTGAGCAAAATCAGAAAGTTACCAAATCTTCAGGGTCGATAAGTCACATTTTATGTAAAGTATTTATCAATTAACATACCTATTTTAAACAGTCGCGAAAATGATACTGCCTGGCACTGGAGTACATATGTACATTTAGTGTGGTGTAGCAGATTAAAGGAATTCCCATAGTCTCGGTTGATGCCATCTTTAATCTTTTTTTACGTGGCCACAAAGTGATCCAACTGAGTGCCAACAAGGAACTCCGACATTAGCCAGCTTGCTCAGTTGTAAATGTTGCATGTCATTCTCAGCATAAATCCTGCAAGCTCTTCCGGTGCCAGTAAGAATATTCGCAGTTTAAGTTTTTGGTATCTAGGGAACAAAGTTCCATATCAAGCAAAACATTATATAAGCTTGCATATTTGCATCACACACAAGAAAGAGTTACATTTCTGATCAGCACAACACAAGCAATGAGCTTCCCGGACTTGTAGACAATGACGTATCTTTTGATGGAAACAAACGTTTTTAGGATGATGGTATATTCACGTGTTTACAGTTTGGCTTTTATTAGAGCACTGACTCACAAAGCCGCAATGGTCTACACTGCGCGGTATGATGCCAACTAGAAAACCCTTCACTCTGACCTCTCCATCTAAATCCTGTGGATTGTGACACCAGTCCTTGCATGAGAACGTTCTTGTGCACGTCAGAAACAGCTTCTGCAGGTTTGTGTTGTACAGCGGTCGCCTTCGGCAGGTATGTCTATCTCTGCCATCTCTGAGAGACGGTGCAGGGTTCTGACAGGAGACGCCGACTAGAGCAATGGTCCTTAACCCACGCTGCTGACAAAGGAACCGGTGTCAGGTTGGTGCCTGGAGCTGACAGCATTGGAGTGACTTGCAGATGAGGTAATGTTGCTTTATAGCCCATGACTGCTGTGTAAGACGACGGCTTTGATTCACGAAATTGTCTCTGACGTACAGAAGAGCCTTTGGCTGGATCTGTTTGTGACAAATTGAAAAAAAAAGCTTACAGGTGGTATCAGTCTTGACAATGCATGTTCTGGTGTCCTGCGACAAACCATAACCAGGTCAAATTATCTCGTTCAGTTTGCAGCATAATGTAGTCCACTGACTTCACACTATCATATAGCCGCTATTTTCAAAACAGGTGTATTGATGAATGTCTGAACGCGTTTATGGGAACATCTAGAAAAGGCCGCCGCCTCAGGACTTCTACAGCTCATATTAGCATAAGCATTGGTTCGTGACATTATAAACTATTCACTGACCTAGTTTTGAAGCGTTCATGTGATTTATTTCAAGCCCTGGGTGCTGCAATGTAGTGACCGCGTATTTTGGCAGCCGTTTTAAAAAGGCGCCCGTTTTAGAACTATTATTCGCTTTTTATCTAAGCACAATTGATTATTACATGAACTACCAGTGCGCGAAATTCTTTGTATTCCGATGCTTTTCATGATGTTTCAATGCGTTTCATTTAGATGAACAGATAAAAAGCACACATTTTGTAATAGCCGCTAGTTTAGCAAGCATGGTAGCAAGCAGGTTGGAAGTTCATTTTGTTTTTCGTCTGAGATGCTTTAGTTGATTTTGAAATAATCACCAACACTATCAGCCACCCAAACGGTGCATTTCGAGTTATTCTATTTGATATAAGGGTTCCAAACTATTCATGTCATGTTTACATTCAGTTTCGGGAGCGATTTTTAAATTGCTGCCATACTGAATATACTACTGGGCTAATTAACCCAAGAATACCTAGCATGCTGAATTTGATAACACTCCGATCATTTTACTGGAAATTTTGATGTGCTTAACATAGTATACAGAGCTCTTTTTGGTGACCATTCAGAAATTACCGGCATGTTTGAATTAGCATCGATCGAAATGGCATAAACATTAATTACCAACAGCTTATGCTATGAACACACCTAATCATATTCCACTCTGACAGCTCAGTTTGCGCTTTTATTGTGCTCGCTCCGGTGTACAGACAATACATTTTGGTCACCATTTTAAAATGGCGGCCATATCTGCTGAGGTACTGGATTTCTGTGCCACACACACACACACACACACACACACACACACACACACACACACACACACACACACACACACACACAAATACTTCACCTATTTTGTAAACTACCCACAAATAAAACTTAGTTCCATTCTGATCATTCTTATGGATGCTTCGAAACGTTTTACTGTGTAGGGTAGGTTAAACGAAAAGTCGGCCATTTAAAAAATGGGCGCCATATTGGCACCGAGGCAAATATCAGGGTGGCAATCCGGTCAACAGTGTTTATGGGGGGTCCCAGCTAAGCCTTCACAACAGGTTGCCTGCTTGCAACAACTAACCTTTAAGGGGGCGAAGGGGTGGGGGTGAGGGGAGGGTGGGGGTGGGGTTGGGTGGGGGATCCCACAAGCTACAGATCACAGCCTCTAGACAAGTTCCAGGTAAGAAGTGGCTTCACGCCGATGCCAGCTGCTACACTGTATATGCTGCCATTGCTGTTCAGTGTCTTCAACTGGTGCCAGAGGGTAATAAGCTGTCCACTTGACTGTGTGAAGCCATGATGTATGTTCTTCGTGCTCTTGGAGAGGGGGAAGAAAGAAGGGAGGAAGCTAGAAGGGAAAAGGAAGTGTGTGTGTGTGTGTGTGGGGGGGGGGGTACGTATTTGCTGCACAAAGACTCCTTGTTCTTTCTTTCTTTCGTTCTTTCTAACTCTCTTTCTTCCTTTCTTACTTCTTTCCTTTCTTCCTTCCGTCCTTCTTTCTTTCTTTCTTTCTTTCTTTCTGTTTCTTACTTTCTTTCTTATTTACTTTCTTTCTTTCATTTATCTTTTCTTTCTTTCTTTCTATCTTTCTCTCTTTCTCTGTTTCTTACTTTCTTTCTTATTTTCTTTCTTTCTTTCATTCATCTTTTCTTTCTTTCTTTCTATCTTTCTTCCTTTTCTTCTTTTCTGTTCTCTTCTCTTCTCTCCTTTCGTTCGCTCTGTTTGGCACTAGTGTGTGGCAGCCACTGCCCTGTTTTCAGTATATCATCATTCCATCTGGTAGGGTATGTCTGTTAGAGCACTAACACTGAACAGTTAGTGCCACTGGCACGGCCACTGATTATGATTTACAAGGAAACAGCGAGGCTTGTTGGAAGGGGGGGGAGGGGGGGGGAGAGAGAGAGAGAGAGAGAGAGAGAGAGACAGACAGACAGACAGACTGATTGACAAACGGACAGGCAGGGCAGGCAGACACTGAGACATATAGACCGAGCAGAGGTGGGCAGAGAAACAGAAATAGATAGGCCAGCAGACAGACCGACAGGGAGAGAGAGAGAGAGAGAGAGAGAGAGAGAGAGAGAGAGAGAGAGAGAGAGAGAGAGAGACAGAGACAGAGACAGAGACAGAGACAAAGAGGGAGAGAGAGAGAGAGAGACAGACAGACAGACAGACGGACAGACAGACAGACAGACAGACAGACAGACAGACAGACTGATTGACAAACAGACAGGCAGGGCAGGCAGACACTGAGACATTTATACCGAGCAGAGATGGGCAGAGAAACAAAAATAGATAGGCCAGCAGACAGAGAGAGAGAGAGAGAGAGAGAGAGAGAGAGAGAGAGAGAGAGAGAGAGAGAGAGAGAGAGAGAGAGAGAGTTATTTTTCAAGACGAGAAAATACAGCAGAGCTCAGTGTGAAAGGCGAGGGGAAGACACGGAGGAGTTGTTGATGGGGGCATGCCGTGCCGATGGCACTGATTGTCTCCTAAGTTTTGAACACATGTGCTGACCTGCGAGGCTGCAAAGAATCTTTGATCTGGAAGAAATCCGATTCCAGACGTTGTCACCACATTCTCCACACATTCTGCCTGAGGTGAACATTTGTCTTGTGTGGCGGCTGTCTGAACACGCTTTCAGCTACTGCCCTTGACTCCTTTTTGTACTCCCAGTTCGTATAGAACAGGGAGTACTTTACAATGGGAAGGAAGATATGCTGTCTGTGTGTCTGTCTTTCTGTCTGTCTGTCTGTCTGTGTGCGTGTGGTGAAAATGTGTTCCACTCGCTCCAGACAAAACTTCTGGACCGATCTTTCTGAAAATGTGTAGGTATGTTCATTATGGGTCACGGATGATGCCCGATGTTTGATTTTATTCTTCTCTGTCCTCCAGCATGTGTTCTGATTTAGGGAAAAAACGATTGGGTAGCCTGACCGAATGGCATGCTACTATTGACAGTGGTGACGTTCTTACTTGTTGAATGTTCACACACAGAACTGCTGGCACAGTACATTGTTCTTTTCTCAGTAGTGTCTCACGATCTATAAACAGTTCAAGCGCCTAATGTAAAATGGATCACCGTAATAACTACTTCTGCGTTGAGTAGATGTGGAGGCAGGAAAAGACACAGCAAACTGCCAGCACGTGTAACATTATCACACAGAGAGAGAGAGAGAGAGAGAGAGAGAGAGAGAGAGAGAGAGAGAGAGAGAGAGAGAGAGAGAGAGAGAGACAGAGAGACAGAGAGAGAGAGAGAGAGAGAGAGAGAGAGAGAGAGACTGATATTTTCTTGTCATTACCAAAGAGGTCTTTTGACAAGGGAGGAGGGGGTAACAGAACAATAACATTTCCCTCTTCCTTTCCTGCAAACAAATAGTACACATTCATTCCTAGTGTGTATCAAATCAAAGGTTAACACAAACAAATAAATTCGCAACATTTCCGTATGTCCTCACGCACAGGAGTAATGCAATAAGGTTAAAAATAATCTTAAGACTGACTCGACCATCCACTCAATCAAATGATGACATTGTAGCTTACTGATTTCAGAAATTCTGAAATCCCTGAGAGAGAGAGAGAGAGAGAGAGAGAGAGAGAGAGAGGAGAGAGAGAGAGAGAGAGAGAGAGACAAACAGACAAACCGACAGACAGACCGACAGACAGACAGGCAGACAGACACAGAAACAGATCGACAGAGAATAGATGGAAAAAACGTTTACAGCTACTGCAATCGGCACTTTTTCTTCTCTGTCCTCCATAGTGTGTTCTGATTTAGGGAAAAACGACTGGGTAGCCTCACGAATAGCGACGTCCTCTCCTCGTTGAATTTTCACACGAACTATTGGCATAGTACTTTGTTCTTTTCTCAGTTTTCTCAGTAGAGTCCTACAGTTAAAGCACATACTGTAGAAAGGATCATCGGAATAACTGTTACTTCTGCATTAAGTAGATGTGGAAAAAGGGCATGACATAGCGAACTACTTGTACGTGTAACGTTATCAGAGAGAGAGAGAGAGAGAGAGAGAGCGTAGCCTGAATCAATTGTTGGCGAAACGGCAAGAATGAAAGTCCATGATACGGTTGAACTTATACCAAATGTAGTAAATAACTGGTTGTGATCATTTTTTACTTTACTGTTCCATTTTCTCATCTCTTGCTGTCTCATCTTTTCACTATTGATTTTTGCAGACGATACCTACACACGACAGGCAAACCGAAAATGAAACTGGCGGTAAACTTGAGACACTGCAGGAGTAGGATGACACACATTGGAGCGTGACGACACGTATCTTGCTTTGCCCCATCTCAAACTACCCATACACTGGTACCTGCAAAG
>CM065736.1:37659834-37669834 GCA_033310375.1 Conus canariensis
CAATCCCATTTATGAGGATGGATGGAGTCTGGCAACGTTGGCTGTTTATCGTATTAAATCTCATCCACTTGAAAGATATTTTTAACTCCTCCACCACCCCACCCCCACCACACCGCCTCCCTCCTCAACAGGTTTTTGTTTGTTTGTTTGCTTGCTTTGTTCTTGTTGTTGTTGTTGTTTTTCTTCTTCCAATTCGTGAATGTTTGAAATGTTAGAATTTTATTCTAGGCATATAACATATCAGTATGGTTCGTCAACTAATTTTCACGTAGAGTAAGGCTTTTTCATTCCCCCTCTCACTCCCTTCCTCCCTCTTCCTCCCCTTCCCCAATCCATAGACACCCATAAGCTGTTCGACTCTTACGAGTAATATATCAGCCCGTTCCATTCTCTGATGATCTTTGACTCCCGTGTATTGGATGTTCATGTGGTCACATAGAATTGATGTTTCAGGATATCAGTAGATGTGGGCCCTTAGGTGGTGTGTGTGTGTGTTTTTGTTGTTGTGTGTGTGTGTGTGTGTGTGTGTGTGTGTGTTGTGTTGTGTGTGTGTGTGTGTGTGTGTGTGTGTGGTGTGCGTGCGTGCGTGTGCATGCACGCGCGCGCGCGCGTGTGTGTGAATTCATGTGTATACGCGTGCTAGTGTGTGTGTGTGTTGTGTGTGTGTGTGTGTGTGTAGGGTGGTATGGTATGGTATAGTGTGGTGTGGTGTGGTGTGGTGTGGTGTGGTGTGTGTGTGTATGTGTGTGTGTGTGTGTGCGTGTGTGTGTGTGTGTATGAATTATGTTCCTTTTCTTTAAATGAAAAATTTTGACATTCTGTTCATAATGTTTTCTTAAATGTCAGTACAACCATGGGTTAATCTGACAATAAATTGGTTTCAGTCAGTCAGAGATGAAACAAAGCTTTGAACGAAGTGTAGGTCAGTAGGTAAATTACTTTTACGTTTTGGGAACAAAGGAGAGGTGACAAGGTCTGTGTGTGTGTGTGTGGGGGGGGGGGGGGGGGGGGGGGGGGGTGGGCGTGCGTGCGTGGTGGTGGTGTGTGTGTGTGTGTGTGTGTGTGTGTGTGTGTGTGTGTGTGTGGTGTGTGTGTGTGTGTGTGTGTGTGTGTGTGTGTGCGTGGTGTGTGGTGTGTGTGTGTGCGTGCGTGCGTGCGTGCGTGCGTGCGTGGTGTGTGTGTGTGCGTGCGTGCGTGCGTGTGTGTGAGCGTGCGTGCGTGGGGTGTGTGTATGTGTGTGTGTGTGTGTGTGTGTGTGTGTGTGTGTGTGTGTGTATGAATTATGTTCCTTTTCTTTAAATGAAAAATTTTGACATTCTGTTCATAATGTTTTCTTAAATGTCAGACAACCATGGGTTAATCTGACAATAAATTGGTTTCAGTCAGTCAGACGTGTGTGCGTGGTGCGTACGCGCGCGCGCGCGCGCGCGCGCGCGGTGTGTGTGTGTGTGTGTGTTTCACTGCTAATTTGCTGTCAGCAATCTATCTTAACGTACTCAGAGCGAGATGGGGGACAACTGGAGTCACGTGTCAGAGTTATATATCCCTTCGCAGCTAACACTCAACGATGTGAGTGTGTGTGCTGTTTTGTGTGTGTGTGTGTGTGTGTGTGTGTGTGTGTGTGGTGTGTGTGTGTGTGTGTGTGTGTTTCACTGCTAATTTGCTGTCAGCAATCTATCTTAACGTATCAGAGCGAGATGGGGGACAACTGGAGTCACGTGTCAGAGTTATATCCCTTCCAGGCAAACCTCACGTTGTGTGTGTGGGGTGTGTGTGTGTGTGTGTGTGTGTGTGTGTGTGTGTGTGTGTGTGTGTGTGTGTGTGTTGATCTAGACTCGATAAACCATCATTGCTGTTGAATCAAGTGAAATCAAGATGAAAACTTTGAACAAGTGTAGGTCAGCAGGTAAATTACTTTTACGTTTTGGGAACAAAGGAGAGGTGACAAGGTTGTGTTGTGGTGTGTGGGGGGGGGGGGGAGGGGGGTGCGTGCGTGGTGTGGTGTGTGTGTGTGTGTGTGTGTGTGTGTGTGTGTGTGTGTGTGTGTGTGTGCGTGCGTGCGTGTTGCGTGCGTGCGTGTGTGCGTGTGCGTGTGTGTGTGTGCGCGCGTGCGTGTGTGTGTGTGTGTTGTGTGTGTGTGTGTGTGTGTGTGTGTGTGTGCGTGCGTTCTTGCGTGCGTGCGTGCGAGTGTGCTTGTGTGCGTGCGCGCGCGCGCGCGCGGTGTGTGTGTGTGTGTGTGTGTGTGCGGTGACATGGTCTTTTGTGTGTGTGTGTGTGTGTGTGTGTGTGTGTGTGCTGTGGGTGTGTATGCGTGCAGTGTGTGTGTGTGTGTGTGTGTGTGTGTGTGTGTGTGTGTGTGTGTTGTGTGTGTGTCTGTCTGTCTGTCTGTCTGTGGTCTGTGCGTCTGTGTATCTGTGATGTCGTTGATCTAGGACACGATAAACCAACCATTGCTGTTGACCCGATTTCGAGAACGGCCTGATAACCCCAGTCATATAGCTGTAGGTCAGGTGTAGTACCATTCACCGACCAGTCCCTGCACTCTCCGGGGGCCTTTGTGTCTGTGTCATGACCCAAGCAAGGGAGATCATCAAAAAAAAAAAAAAAAAAAAAAAGGGGTTAATGTATTCCGGGACAAAGAAAGGATGGGTCAGGCGTCAAGGGGTCAGGGGTCAAGGGGGACGGGGAGGGATGGACGTAGAGATGGGGTAGGAGGGGAAGTGGTGAAGGGGTGAAGTCTTGTCCACATTGCTAAGCGCCCTCCCCCCCCCCCCCCCCTGCTTTTCATCCTTTCTCATACACACACGCGCGCGTGCACACACACACACACACACACACACACACACACACACACACACACACACACACAGAGAGAGAGAGAGAGAGAGAGAGAGAGAGTTTTCTCTGCAGATCTGTTCCGAAAGAAGGAATGTTCAAGAGTATCGTGTCAGAGGTGGAGCGCAATTGTCGAGAGGGAGAAGAAGCAGGCCTCCTATACAGGCAGACAAACAAACAAACAAACGTGCGAACAGACAAAAACAGAACGCAAAACCTTGGGTGTGGCAGTGCTGTATCTGTGCGCAGGATAACGTTTAAAAACAAACAAACGAACGGCCACTTGGTGGGCAGAAAATGAATACTCATTGTTGACGTGTGGGACGCACACGGAGAAGATAGCAGGTGTGTGTGTGTGTGTGTGTGTGTGGTGCGTGCGTGCGTGCGTGCGTGCGTGCGTGCGTGCGTGCGTGCGTGTGTGTGTGTGTGTGTGTGCGCGCGCGTGGCGTGTGTGTGTGTGTGTGTGTGCGTGTGCGTGCGCGCGCGTGTCCGTGCGCGTGAATTTCATTTTTATACATTCTGGTGTGGTGAAACACACCCTCTTTATTCTATTTCTCGGTATGCAGAACAACCCTGTACGATTTCCAAACAACTCTCTCAGTGTTGTTCGTATGAATTACCTTGACAAGTACCACGCACATTACAAGGCCACCTGGAGGCTGGTGTGTGTGTGTTGTGTGTGTGTGTGTGTGTGTGTGTGTGTGTGTGTGTGTGTGTGTGGTGTGTGCGTGCGTGCGTGCGTGCGCGCGCGTGGCGTGTGTGTGTGTGTGTGGGGAGGAGAGAGAGAGAGAGAGAGAGAGAGAGAGAGAGAGTGTGTGTGTGTGTATTGTAATGTGTTGGGCGATACTGCATCGCATTCCATGGCACTGCATTGTATTCCATTGCTGTACCTCTGTTCTGCATTGAATCACTGGGCAATGTCTTGTATCGTATTGCATTATATCGCCTGGCATTCCATAACATGGTACTGCAGTCTAGCAGTACACTGTATTGCATGGCATTCCATTCCATGGTATTGCAGTCTGTTGCAGACACTGTATTGCATGGCATTCCATTCCATGGCATTGCAGTCTGTTGCAGCACACTGTATTGCATGGCATTCCATCCATGGCACTGCAGTTGTTGCAGCACACTGTATTGCATGGCATTCCATTCCATGGCATTGCAGTCTGTTGCAGCACATTGTATTGCATGCATTCCATTCCATGGCATTGCATCTGTTGAGCACACTGTTTGCATGGCATTCCATGAATGGCACTGCAGTCTTTGCGCACACTGTATTGCATGGCATTCCATTCCATGGCACTGCAGTCTGTTGCAGCACACTGTATTGCATGGCATTCCATGACATGGCACTGCAGTCTGTTGCAGTACACTGTATTGCATGGCATTCCTGACATGGCACTGCAGTCGTTGCAGTACACTGTATTGCATGGCATTCCATGACATGGCATTGCAGTCTGTTGCAGTACACTGTATTGCATGGCATTCCATGACATGGCATTGCAGTCTGTTGCAGCACACTGTATTGCATGGCATTCCATTCCATGGCATTGCAGTCTGTTGAGCACACTGTATTGCATGGCATTCCATGACATGGCATTGCAGTCTGTTGCAGCACACTGTATTGCATGGCATTCCATTCCATGGCATTGCAGTCTGTTGCAGCACACTGTATTGCATGGCATTCCATTCCATGGCATTGCAGTCTGTTGCAGCACACTGTATTGCATGGCATTCCATTCCATGGCATTGCAGTCTGTTGCAGCACACTGTATTGCATGGCATTCCATTCCATGGCATTGCAGTCTGTTGCAGTACACTGTATTGCATGGCATTCCATGACATGGCATTGCAGTCTGTTGCAGCACACTGTATTGCATGGCATTCCATTCCATGGCATTGCAGTCTGTTGCAGCACACTGTATTGCATGGCATTCCATTCCATGGCGTTGCAGTCTGTTGCAGCACACTGTATTGCATGGCATTCCATTCCATGGCGTTGCAGTCTGTTGCAGCACACTGTATTGCATGGCATTCCATTCCATGGCGTTGCAGTCTGTTGCAGCACACTGTATTGCATGGCATTCCATGACATGGCATTGCAGTCTGTTGCAGCACACTGTATTTGCATGGCATTCCATTCCATGGCATTGCAGTCTGTTGCAGCACACTGTATTGCATGGCATTCCATGACATGGCATTGCAGTCTGTTGCAGCACACTGTATTGCATGGCATTCCATGACATGGCATTGCAGTCTGTTGCAGCACACTGTATTGCATGGCATTCCATGACATGGCACTGCAGTCTATTGCAGCACACTGTATTGCATGGCATTCGGTTTCATTCTATTGTATCGTGTATGTTTTTCTTTCTATTCTGAGTAGACTTCGTTCTGCTCCCCGAGGGAAAAGGTTCCAGAGATAGCGTAAAGCCCCGCCCCCCCCCTCCCGCCCCCCCCCCTCCCCCCACCTTGTCCCTCTTTTGCTAGTGTGGTCTCTTCTCCTAGCAGAGTACTTTCTCTTTCTTTCTTTCCTTTGGAGTTATGGGCGTGTATTTAGTTCACCATGGGAGCAAGAGCTACCTTTCTTGTTCGTTAATTACTGTTTACTATTCCTGCCTCATATAAGATTTCCTTTCTATCAGCAATCAACCCGAGGTTTTATGGGGTTTTTTTTTTGTTACTTTTCACCCGTGTGTTTGTCTGACTGTATTCAAGATCGAAAAGTCTGAACCAGCCTTGAATCAAATTATGTTCATTTGTATTCATTCATTTCTCCAGTCGTTCTTGCTGTGTGGATGTGTCAAGTGCACGTTACGTGAGCAAGCAAGCTTGGAACATCTATCTGTTGGGGGGGGGGGGGGGGTGTCTTCTTATTTGATCTGTGTGCTCTGTGTTCCATTTCTGCTAGACAAATCGGCGTTGGGAGCAGCAGCATTCGTTTGGAGTTATGGACGTGCATTTCTTTCACATGGGAGCAAGGGTTACCCTACCTGTTCGTCGTTTACAATCCATCAGTTAGTTCTTCTCCGTGGCAATATCAGAAGCGACCCAAAACACAGTTTCTTCAATTTAACGTCTTTTCACCATTTGTGATTTAGACGGAGGTGAAAAAAAAACAAAAAGGGGGTGGGGAAGGCGGGGAGTGGGAAATTGTGTGTGTGTATGTGTGGTGTGTGGGGGGGGGGAGAGTTGCAGAGTGATTTGTGGATGAGGATGTGTATGTACGAGTGGGAATAAAAGCCCACAGTACTTACCAACGGATTCCCATCACATTGGCGACAAAAGATAACCAGGCGAAGATCAAGGCAAGCTTCACGTGCCAGTTCATTTGACGGCACGGTCACATCTTTCAGTGGTCAGAAGAACCAAGGTCACACGGCAGCAGCGCCAATGGTAGGCCAGACTGTGTGATCCCCAGATGATGTGGGCTGGCTACCTCACCCAAACGTACAGATACCTGTCAATGAGGTGGTAGGGGAGGGGAGGGGAGGGGAGGAAGAAGAAGGGAGGGGGGCGATAATGCTGGGAATGGTTACAGTAAGAATAATAAGGGAGGGGATGGCGGGGGGGGGGGATAATGCTGGGAATGGTTACAGTAAGAATAATAAGGGGGGGGGATGGCGGGGGGGGGGGGGGGGGCGATAATGCTGGGAATGGTTACAGTAAGAATAATAAGGGGAGGGGATGGCGGGGGGGGGGGGGGGGATAATGCTGGGAATGATTACAGTAAGAATAATAAGGGGAGGGGATGGCGGGGGGGGGGGGGGGGTCGATAATGCTGGGAATGATTACAGTAAGAATAATATGGGGAGGGGATGGCGGGGGGGGGGGGGGGGATAATGCTGGGAATGATTACAGTAAGAATAATAAGGGGAGGGGATGGCGGGGGGGGGGGGGGGGCGATAATGCTGGGAATGATTACAGTAAGGAATAATAAGGGGAAGGGATGGGGGGGGGGGGGGGGGGGGGCATAATGCTGGGAATGATTACAGTAAGAATAATAAGGGGAGGGGATGGCAGTGGGGGGGGGGGGGGGGGGGCGATAATGCTGGAATGGTTTACAGTAAGAATAATAAGGGGAGGGGGAGGGGGGGGGGGGGGGGGGGGGGCGATAATGCTGGGAATGGTTACAGTAAGAATAATAAGGGGAGGGGATGGCGGGGGGGGGGGGGGGGATAATGCGGGATGTCAGTAAGATAATAGGGGAGGGGGGCGGGGGGGGGGGGGGGGGGGGGGGGGCGATAATGCTGGGAATGATTACAGTAAGAATAATAAGGGGAGGGGATGGCGGGGGGGGGGGGGGGGGGCGATAATGCTGGGATGATGGATAATGGGGAGGGGTGGCGGTGGGGGGGGGGGCGTAGAATGCTGGGAAAGATTACGTAGGAATAATAAGGGGAGGGGGGCGGGGGGGGGGGGGGGGGCGATAATGCTGGGAATGATTACAGTAAGAATAATAAGGGGAGGGGATGGCGGGGGGGGGGGGGGGGGGGCGATAATGCTGGGAATGATTACAGTAAGAATAATAAGGGGAGGGGATGGCGGGGGGGGGGGGGGGGGGCGATAATGCTGGGAATGATTACAGTAAGAATAATAAGGGGAGGGGGGGGGGGGGGGGGATATGCTGGGATGATTACAGTAAGAATATAAGGGGGGGGTGGGGGGGGGGGGGGGGGGGATAATGCTGGGAATGATTACAGTAAGAATAATAAGGGGAGGGATGGGGGGGGGGGGGGGGGGGCGATAATGCTGGGAATGATTACAGTAAGAATAATAAGGGGAGGGGATGGCGGGGGGGGGGGGGGGGGCGATAATGCTGGGAATGATTACAGTAAGAATAATAAGGGGAGGGGATGGGGGGGGGGGGGGGGGGCGATAATGCTGGGAATGATTACAGTAAGAATAATAAGGGGAGGGGAGGGGATAGTGGGGGGGGGGGGGGGGGGGGGGGGCGATAATGCTGGGAATGTTACAGTAAGAATAATAAGGGGAGGGGATGGCGGGGGGGGGGGGGGGCGATAATGCTGGGAATGATACATAAGATAATAGGAGGAGGTGGGGGGGGGGGCATAATCTGGGAATGATTACAGTAAGAATAATAAGGGAGGGGTGGCGGGGGGGGGGGGGGGCGGGGGGATAATGCTGGGAGTACATGGGACTTACAGATTAACGAGAAAACTAATATAGGGGAGGGGATGGCGGGGGGGGGGGGGCGATAATGCGGGATGTCGAATAATAGTGGCGCATAATGTGGAATGGTTACAGTAGGAATAGGGAGGGGAGGGGACG
Organism: Conus canariensis; assembly: GCA_033310375.1. Classification (NCBI taxonomy): domain Eukaryota; kingdom Metazoa; phylum Mollusca; class Gastropoda; order Neogastropoda; family Conidae; genus Conus; species Conus canariensis. Next base: position 37,667,965 of record CM065736.1, read on the forward strand.
GGGGGGGGGGGGGCGATAATGCTGGGAATGATTACAGTAATGATAATAATCACACACACACATGCACACACGAATAAAAACTTGCGCGCGCACTCACGCGGACATACATACTTAAATTACACACACACACCACACACACACACACCTACACACCACACACACACACACACACACCACACACACACACACACACACACACACACACACACACACACACACACAAACTCTTTCTCTCACGCTTTTACACACACACACACACACACACACACACACACACACACACACCACACACGCAGCAGCCACACACAAGCACACACACACACACACACACACACACACACACACACACACACACACACACACACACGCCTGTCGGGTCACGCGGTTCCCCCAAATTCTGTAAACTTTCACATAATGAGCGGAGAAAGGTCATCGGCAGGCAGACAGATTACAAGATTCATCTGTCCTTCAAAACGAGTGTTCATGCGATGTTCCCTTTATGCAGTAGACAGAGTTTTCATATCGAACATATTTTCATAACAGATTTCATGATCACAGTTTCTCTATCTTCAAATTACCCCCCCTCCCACCTTATTACCAACACTTCCAATCATACTAACAGAATTCAGCTGTGGCCGCCTTGTTTTTCCCCACAAGATTGTTCACTAGATTTCAACTACTACAAGTTTAAAAAGCTCACACCAACTGAAAACACTACTCGCTGTTAGGTTTTCCCATTAGCGCAAAAAATACCAATTGTTTAACGTTTACATAATTGGCAGTCAGCAGTGCATTCTGCAGCTGCAGACAGGAGATCTCACACACAGGGAGGGTGTGCAGTCCGATGTGTCTGTGGCGAGCTACGATGTTCATGAACGAGTTCCATTCGGTGTGGGAGAAGACCAGCGTATCATCCTTCAAGGAAAACAGCGAAAATGGCGAAACAGTATCTTGAGGACCACAACTGTTTTCCTATGATCACAGCTGTTTTCCTTAATCACGGCTGTTTTCCTATGATCACAAGCTGTTTTCCTATGATCACAGCTGTTTTCCTATGATCACGGCTGTTTTTCCTATGATCACAGTTGTTTTCCTATGATCACAGTTGTTTTCCTATGATCACAGCTGTTTTCCTATGATTACAGCTGTGCTCCTATGATCACAACTGTTTTCCTACAGATAATGACAGTTCTCCTATGATCACAACTGTTTTCCTACAGATAATGACTGTTTTCCTATGATCACAACTGCTTTCCTATGATCACAACTGTTTTCCTACAGATAATGACTGGGTTTTTTCCCCTCTTTTCCCCTGTGGACCACGCTTGTTTCCCTGATCTTCGCTGGGATAATAACAGTTATTGCTGTTTTCTTGTAGGACATAGGTATTATCCAGAGGAGTTACTCTGAGGTATTATCCTGGCGTTGCAGCTTTACCACACGGTGTGGTCTGGCGCCACTGTGTCTCAGGTGTTGTCTGGGTCAGAGGGAGAGTTCTTCATCGAGGCAGTGAGTGAGCCTGTTCTGGACACCCTAAGAACGCCAGCGTTCTGCCAGATTGCTGGAGAACAGCCTTGTTGTTGTCTGTCACGTTGTTTGTCCCTCGAGCACGACGTTGACCACGACTTCTGCTGTCACTGCGTGGTGGTGGTGTGTATATACGTATGTGTACGAATATGGCTGATCAGGCCGATCCTCGCACTGAATAGTCTGTTGCAGTGTGGGTAGGGTAAACTTCGAGGTGAGCCAGGCTGAAGGGTGGTGCTTGCTTTTTTTCTTTTTTTTTTTTTTCTCGGAAATTGACGTTTTTGCTCCTGTGCCTCCACTCGCTTCGTTTCAAAGTTTTTCACTCCGGAGTTAATCATGGTGC
>CM065736.1:37677334-37679834 GCA_033310375.1 Conus canariensis
GATGGCTTGACTGACACCAGAATCAATTCTTCTTCACAGTAAATCAGCTGCTAGCGATTTGGAGCTAAATGTCTTTTAAGACAAAGCATGCATCAATATTGTTTCTGTCAAAACAAGGTTTCTGGGACGCTACCTAGTCGATAGCGTTGATTTTTTTTTTTTTTCATTTCAGTACATCTTTCTCGATTTCAGCGATCAATTTGAGTGTATGTCTTTTTACATGACAATGCACAGAGAGTAAACGATTGATATCCATTCACCTGTTCATCCACCAACATGTTCGACTGCTCATTTTCTAAGCATGCACATCTTTTCAGTTTCCTCAACATGATGTTGATCCCTCTCCAGGCTCAAGCGGCCAAGCAATGGGGATGATTTCAGAGCATTTTTTTTTTTTTCAAAGCAATGTACATCGGAGAACAGCACTGATCTTGTGAAGGAATCACTTCTCTAACTGTTCCCTTCTTGGTGTCCTGGCACCACGGCATCAACAGAGAGAGAGAGAGAGAGAGAGAGAGAGAGAGAGAGAGAGAGAGAGAGAGAGAGAGAGAGAGAGAGAGAGAGAGAGTAGCTTATTGTTGAAAAGGAAAACAGAAAAAAAAAAACAAAAAACAAAAGCAAAATGAAAAACAAACAAAAAAGACAAATCTGTCTCAAGGTGGGCAATGCATATTAAGACAGAAAAAAAAAAAACCCCACTCCAGCCCGACAAACTTCATCAGAATACCACCACCAACAAAGATAAAAGACAAACCCTCCTTCTCTGACCCTAACCCCTGTTCCATGACAGCATCGCCAGCCCCTCTACCACCACCACCCACTCCTTGCAACTCCGACGGCCCTCCACTATTACTTTTTAACCCCCTACCCCTCCCCCCCCCACTCTCACACACTTTGAAGTGCCAAAAACCCCTACACTCTCCAAGGCGAAAGTCTCACACACTTTAAAGTGTCAAAAACCTCTACACTTTCCATGGCGAAAGTCTCACAGACTTTGAAGTGCCACAAAACCCCTACACTTTCCATGGCGAAAGTCTCACACACTTTGAAGTGCCAAAACCCCCTACACTTTCCATGGCGAAAGTCTCACAGACTTTGAAGTGCCAAAAACCCCTACACTTTCCGTGGCGAAAGTCTCACAGACTTTGAAGTGCCGAAAAAAACCCTACACTTTCCATGGCGAAAGTCTCACACACTTTGAAGTGCCAAAAAAAACCCTACACTCTCCAAGGCGAGAGTCTCACACACTTTGAAGTGCCAAAAAAAAAACCCTACACTCTCCAAGGCGAAAGTCTCACACACTTTGAAGTGCCAAAAACCCCTACACTCTCCCAGGCGAAAGTCTCTCACACTTTAAAGTGCCCCAAACCCCTACACTCTCCAATGGTAAGTGCAATAGTCCCACTTACCCCAAGACAAGTATAGAAGACCCAGACTTTCTAAAAACCAGTTCAGAAGTCTCTCACTTTCCCCGGCGGACGTACAAGTGGTGGGAATCCCACTCTGCAAACTTGACATCGTTCCCCTCCCACTTCACAGCCAAAAGAACGATTAAAAGAAAAACCAAAGGGCCCAGCAAAAAGTATGTCCATTCTCGGTAGGTAAAAATAAACTGTAAACTTGTCCAAGCAAATCACAGCAAGGATTTTGAGGTCAACTTTGTTGTCTTACGTTTTTTTTTTTTTTTTTTTCCGAACTTCGGATCTTAGCTGTCCGCAATGTCAAATCGTCACGTACAATCCTCTGACCTCCGAAGAGCGGAGAGGAGAGAGAGAGAAGAGAGAGAGAGAGAGAGAGAGAGAGAGAAGAGAGAAGAGAGAGAGAGAGAGAGAGAGAGGGACAGAAATAGAGAGAGAGAGAGAGAGAGGGACAGAATAGAGAGAGAGAGAGAGGAGAGAGGACGTAGAGAGAGAGGAGGAGGGGAGGAGAGGGGGGGGGGGGGGGGGGGACGGCCCGAGCTAAGCGAAGAAGCCCCAGAGGAAGGTGGCGAGGGTCATCAGCACGATGGCGTTGACGTTGAGCAGGCGGCGCACCCAGGTCTTCTCCACGATGCTCGTCTGCTTCTCCTCCAGGGCCCGCAACTCCGCGTCCGTCAGCTGCTTGCTGTCCTGCTGCGTCATCTTCTCGATGCCGCAAATCCACTGGCACATCTTCTTGTACCACGGCAGACTGTCGTACGGCTCTGTGGGATAAGGATACGGATACGGATCGTTCATTCAAAAAGGCCATAGTCCCTCATGAAGGGGATGGTGTATGTGTGTGTGTGTGTGTGTGTGTGTGTGTGTGTGTGTGTGTGTGTGTGTGTGTGTGTTGTGTGTGTGGTGTGTGTGTGTGTGTGTGTGTGTGTGTGTGTGTGTGTGTGTGTGTGTGTGTGTGTGTGTTGTGTGTGTGTGTGTGTGTGTGTGTGTGTGTGTGTGTGTGTGTGTGTGTGTGTGTGTGTGTGTGTGTGTGTGTGTGGTGTTGTGTGTGTGTGTGTGTGTGTGTGTGTGTGTGTGTGTGT
>CM065736.1:37684834-37694834 GCA_033310375.1 Conus canariensis
AGGCAGGCTAACTACTGCCTGCACATTGCCTTTGGTTGCACGTGAAAACAGGCTGTGTGCTTCATGCCTGGCAATTTGACGTGAAAACAGGCTGTGTGCTTCATGCCTGGCAACCTGACGTGAAAAACAGGCTGTGTGCTTCATGTTTGGCAGTCTGACGGAAAACAGGCTGTGTGCTTCATGTTTGGCAGTCTGACGTGAAAACAGGCTGTGTGCTTCATGCTTGGCAATTTGACGTGAAAACAGGCTGTGTGCTTCATGCTTGGCAATTTGACGTGAAAACAGGCTGTGTGCTTCATGCTTGGCAGTCTGACGTGAAAACAGGCTGTGTGCTTCATACTGTACTGAAAAATTAAGACAATGCTTTAAAAGTATGGATGTATAGGTTGTACAAATTATGGTAGAGGTGTCGAGTGAGCTTTTGCAATCGCTAGTCTTGCGAGTGCAGGCTGAAATAAACATCCTGGAAACAAAATCTCTATTAAAACAAAGTCAGCTGTACTTCAAAATCAGATAAGCAGTTGATCATAAAACTTTGGGGAAAAAAAAGAGAAAAAAAAATCATTTAATTCTTATAGATCTCCAAAAAGTTCTGTACTGAACTAGTCGCTCATTACGCCTGTTTCAAGAGAGGTAAGCGAAGTTTTAACTTCCCTTTTTTTCTTTTTTGTGTGTGGAAAGTAGCACAAGAGTGACCTAGCTTTATGTCTACGGTCTTCGGTGGAATCAGCATGAGCAATTTCTGCCGATAGTTCGGAATTTAGATGATAGTCAGTCTACTGACGTCATGTCGCGCAGCTGGGGCCAGCTCTCGAGATAAAAACACTGATCTTGCGCAGAGCACCCGCACACCCAGACAGGGTTTTTTTTTTTGTTTGTTTTTTTTTTGTCCCGAGGATCGGTGGGGGTCCACCAGATCTCCTCGCTCAGAGGCTGGTGGCTTAAAACCACACACACACACACACACACACACACACACACACACACACACACACAAACACACAACACAACAACACCAAACACACACACACACACACACACACACTAACACAACACAACAAACACACACACACACACCACACACACACACACACACACACACACACACACAAACACACACACACACACACACAACACACACACACACACACACACACACAACACACACACACACACACACACACACACACACACACACACACACACACACCACAACACACACACACACACACACACACAACACTAACACACACACACACACACACACACACACACAACACACACACACACACCACACACCACACACACACACAACTACACTACACACACACACACACACTCACAAAGAGAGAGAGGAGAGAGAAGAGAGAGAGGAGAGAGAGAGAGAGAGAGAGACAGACAGACTGACTGAACAGACAGACAGACAGACAGACAGAGACAGAGAGACAGAGACAGAGCCTAGACACGTACTGCGAACGTTACTCGTTCCACCTGCTCCGAACTGAATTTGATCCGTAACGTAACGCAACATAACAACGATACGGACATCGGCTGGCGCATGAAAGCTGCCAGTACGCACGCATCCTACCGCTCAGCAGCAGACCACAACTCCATGCGAAGGAGACGGATCAATTCCTTCATCACATCAAACATCCTACCCCGAGCAACGCAACGCAGTTATGCTAAAACCTTAACCGTACACACACATACTCACGTACGCATATACAGTCATATGCGTTGTTGTTGTTGTTTTTTTTGGTTTTTTTTTTTTTTTTTTTTTTGGGGGGGGGGGGGGGGCAGGGAGGAGTACTTTGGCTCCAGTCAGTAAGCACTATGCTCAGAACATGCTTAAATCATGTTTGAAAAAAAAAAATTTACACCCCAGATGGCGCCTCGTCCAGACAACTCCCCACTTTTACCCCCACCCCCAGTCCCCATCCGTCCCTCTCTTCCGTCACTCTGACACTGGGTGACTTAAAATACCGACAAATCCGACAGATAACCGGACAAACCTGACAGACGGACAGACAAATCTCACAGATAGACAGACAGGTTTATCCGGGTTACGCATAGAGTATCCAGAAATCAGTCCCGCTCTTCGCTAGAGGAGAGTAAGGTAACAAGCTTCGAATCACCGTGTCCAAACGGCAGTCACACACACATACACAGACCACACACACACACAGACACAGACACAGACAGACAGACACACACACACACACACACACACACACACACACACACACACACACACACACACACACAGACGAACACGCGTACACGCCACACACACGAAAACACACACACACACACACACACACACACACACACACACACACACACACACACAGTGCCATCGGTTATCACACCATTACCCGACACATACGTCATACACCACGACGCTGACAGGCCTGGCTGGAGCTGGGGGGGGGGGGGGGGGCTATCATCCCCCCCTCTCCCTCCCAAAAGTGTCTGGTTGAGTTCTTTTTCTGGGGATATCTTTCACCACAGACAAGATGGGCCGTATAATTGAATTTTCTGCCACAAGCTAAATGACTGGGAGGTCGGGGAAAGGAGGGGGGGGGGGGGGGGGGGGGGGGGGTGCAGGCTGTAGAGAAAGGGGGGGGGGGGAATCAGTCTTTTTCTTCTTTTTTTTTAGGAATAAGCGCAGTGATACGGAAGGAGTGTGTGTGTGTGTGTGGTGGGGGGGGGGGGGGGGGGGGGGGGCGATGGGATGAACTTGATGGGATTAATAAGAGCGTGTTGGGAAAGAGTTATTAGGATCAGAGATCTTGTGTTAAGGTGATAAGCAACTCTTGCCCTTCAGCGAGGACAGACAGGAAGAGTGATCGTTCATGGGGTCCATGATCTCGATAAATCATGTTATCATTTTGTATATCTTCTATATGAACGGAAAATTCTAAATCCACAGCAGACAACTACTTTCAGTGTAAAATGACACAAGTCTGTGACGCATTACAAAGATGACAGACTGCTGTGCCGAGTGGACGTCAGCCGAAGGGGGTAGTTTTTGACACGGGGGGTAGGTCTCAGCACAGCTCATTCGTTTTCTGTCCTTGTAAAGATTTTTCAATCCGCCCCCCCTCTCTCTCTCTCTCTCTCTCTCTCCACACACACATGGATGTGCGTAGGCATCTGTTCACAGACACACACATACTGACCTCAATATTGCGTTATTATACTACAAACCAACATATACCATCCACTCTTACACACACACACACACACACACACACACACACACACACACACACACACACACACACGCACGCACACACGCACACACGTAAAGGTACTATTGCATTAATAAATGTGTTGAAGTTAAAATCAATGACATTCAAACGGAAATGATCAGCCCGCAAGAGTACATATTAATTATAAGACAAATGCTCATGAAACACTCTCTTGAGCTCACAATTACGTTCAGCGTTTAGAATGGGCAAAAAGCTCCACTTTGAGCTCACCATTACGTTCAGCGTTTAGGATGGGCAAAAAGCTCCAACTTTGAGCTCACCAATTACGTTCAGCGTTTAGGATGGGCAAAAAACTCCACTTTGAGCTCACCATTACGTTCAACGTTTAGGATGGGCAAAAAGCTCCAACTTTGAGCTCACCATTACGTTCAGCGTTTAGGATGGGCAAAAAACTCCCACTTTGAGCTCACCATTACGTTCAACGTTTAGGATGGGCAAAAAGCTCCCACCTTGAGCTCACCATTACGTTCAACGTTTAGATGGGCAAAAAGCTCCCACTTTGAGCTCACCATTACGTTCAGCGTTTAGGATGGGCAAAAAGCTCCCACTTGAGCTCACCATTACGTTCAGCGTTTAGGATGGGCAAAAAGCTCCCACTTTGAGCTCACCATTACGTTCAGCGTTTAGGATGGGCAAAAAAACTCCCACTTTGAGCTCACCATTACATTCAGCGTTTAGGATGGGCAAAAAACTCCCACCTTGAGCATCACCATTAACATTCAGCGTTTAGGATGGGCAAAAAACTCCCACCTTGAGCTCACAATTACGTTCAACGTTTAGGATGGTCAACACGCTCCCCACCTTTCAGACATGTCACCCTTGGACTTGATACAATCCTCGACAAAATTACGGTACTCGCTCGGCAGAATTCCTTCCAGCAAATACAACTCTCTCTCTTTCTTACTTTCCTTCTTCTTCTTTTTTTATTTTACTCATTCGCAAACCCCCAACATTACTGACGGCTCAACAGAAGCGAAGTTGTCCACCTGGAATCGTTACAAGCCCCAACCCCACCCCCCGAGTAAAGAAGATCCCGCACTACCCATGAGTTTCTTTGACGGGAGTGAAAAAGGTCGGTGAAGGCACTGACGCTGGAGCGCCTCGGAACTCCTTGTAAACGACCAGCTGTGTGGCATGGAAAAGCGGGTGTTGATCCACGTTCTGGCTGACAGGTTCTCCATCAGTTCTTCATCCGAAAATGTTACGTCTACGGCAACATGACCACCGGAACACTTTAACGTCAACCGCCATCACCGTTCAAATCACCTTCACGTCATCTGAATCATCATCTGATTCATTTCAATGTAAAGTACATAAATGACGCTTTCATTTTCACGTCAACTGCCATCACCGTTCGATTCACTTTTCACGTCATCTGATTCATTTCCATGTTAAGCACATAAACAACGGTTTCATTTTAAGGTCAACTGTGTCACCATTCGATTCACATTCGCTCCATCTGAATCATCGTTTGATTCATTTCCATGATGAATGCATAAGCAATTGTTTCATTTTTATGTCAGCTGCGACTACATCTTATCCATATTCATGTTGAAGGCATCAACTGATGGTTCACTTCCATTTCAACTGAAATCTGATTCACGTTGAATGCATCAACAACTGGTTCTTTTTCAAGTTGACCGAGTCATGATCTGCTTCACTTTTGACAGTACCAGTGGCTGATTCGCTTCCTGTTCAACTGAATCTTCCCCTGATTCATTTTTGATGTTGGCTCCTTCACTTTCACACGCTAACTGAATTATCATCTGATCAACGTTCAAGTAAACCGAGTAATCCCGACATGGTCGATAGGACCCATCAATGTCACCCAGACAGTATCAGTTCACCTAGTGCTGTTGATCCGATCGTCTGCACCCGACCCGATTTCCACATCAGCATCTGTTCATATCACAGCCGCTACTTTTTAAGTACCTCCCCCCCCCCCCCCCCCCCCCCAAAAAAAAAAAAAAAAAAAAAAAAATGAAATACCCACTCACCCCAGAAAGAATGCGAAAAAGGGGAAAAAAAAAGAAAAGGAAGGGCGGAAGGAACAGAGAATATGAATATATTAATTAAAAAAAAATTGAACCATAACAGAGAGATTTAGTTTCAAAGTGAGGAAACTGCAGGCGGAAATTGAAACAAATTTCTAAAGGAATGGAAAGTAAATCCGTCAGTTAACATGGACAAATTACAAGGCAAAACACGACGCGTTTGGACCTCTTAGGTCTTCTTCAGGCAAAGAAGAAGACCCAACAGGTCCAAACGCGTCGTGGTTTGCCTTGTAATTCGTTTGTGCATGATAACCGGTGGGTTTTCTTTAAATTCCCTTAAAAAAAAAATTCATCACAGACACGAAGGACAGAGACACGCAAGCCCAGGACGGACACTCACATGGATGTCGTCGATGGGCTCGGTGAGGAGGGAGACGACGACGGTGACGATGGCGCTGATGCCGCAGAGCAGGATGCCGAAGTGGAGGTAGTGGACCTTGCTGATGATCTCCGGGCGCTTGTCCCGGTGCTCCTCCCCGCACGGCACCGCGGCGTAGGCGTACTCCCAGGCGAAGCGGACCAGGCCGACCACCAGGCCCACCATCAGTCCCCAGAAGGCGCCCTGGGCGAGGCAAAAGGAGACTGTACTGTTTGCTGGGAGGGTGGGGGGAAGGGGTCCTTTTGCTGGGAGGGTGGGAAGAGGGGTCATTTTGCTGGGAGGGTAGGGGGAAGGGTTTTTTTTGCTGGGAGGGTGGGGGAAAGGGTTCTTTTTTTGCTGGGAGGGTGGGGGGAAGGGGTCCTCTTGCTGGGAGGGTGAGGGGAAGGGTCATTTTGTTGGGAGTGTAGGGGAAGGGTTTTTTTTTTTTTTTTGGCTGGGAGGGTGGGGGAAGGGGTCCTTTTGCTGGGAGGGTGGGAAGAGGGGTCATTTTGTTGGGAGGGTGGGGGAAGGGGCTCTGCTGCTGAGAAAGTGGGGGAAAGGGTCCTTTTGCTGGGAGGGTGGGGGAAGGGGTCCTTTTGCTGGGAGGGTGGGGGAAAGGGTCCTTTTGCTGGGAGGGTGGGGGAAGGGGTCCTTTTGCTGGGAGGGTAGGGGAAGGGGTTCTGCTGCTGGGAGGGTGGGGGAAGGGGTTCTGCTGCTGGGAGGGTGGGGGTTCTGTTGCTGGGAGGGTGGGAAGGGGTTCTTTTGCTGGGAGGGTGGGAAGGGGTTCTGTTGCTGGGAGGGTGGGAAGGGGTTCTGTTGCTGGAGGGTGGGGGAAGGGGTTCTGTTGCTGAAGGGTGGAGGAAGGGGTTCTATTGCTGGGAGGATGGGGGAAGGGGTTTTGTTGCTGGGAGGGTGGGAAGGGGTTCTTTTGCTGGGAGGGTGGGAAGGGGTTCTGTTGCTGGAGGTGGGGGAAGGGGTCCTTTTGCTGGGAGGATGGGGGAAGGGGTTCTTTTGCTGGAGGGTGGGGGAAGGGGTCCTTTTGCTGGGAGGATGGGGGAAGGGGTTCTGTTGCTGGGAGGATGGGGGAAGGGGTTCTGTTGTTGGGAGGGTGGGGGAAGGGGTTCTGTTGCTGGGAGGATGGGGAAGGGGTTCTGTTGCTGGGAGGATGGGGGAAGGGGTTCTTTTGCTGGAGGGTGGGGGAAGGGGTCCTTTTGCTGGGAGGATGGGGGAAGGGGTCCTTTTGCTGGGAGGATGGGGGAAGGGGTTCTGTTGCTGGGAGGATGGGGGAAGGGGTTCTGTTGCTGGAGGGTGGGGGAAGGGGTCCTTTTGCTGGGAGGATGGGGGAAGGGGTCCTTTTGCTGGGAAGGTGGGGGAAGGGGTTCTGTTGCTGGGAAGGTGGGGGAAGGGGTTCTGTGCTGGGGGGTGGGGGAGGGGTTCTGTGCTGGGAAGGTGGGGGAATGAGTTCTGTTGCTGGGAAGGTGGGGGAAGGGGTTCTGCGCTGGGAGGGTGTGGGAAGGAGTTCTGTTGCTGGGAAGGTGGGGGAAGGGGTTCTGTTGCTGGGAGGGTGGGGGAAGGGGTTCTGTGCTGGGAGGGTGGGGGGAGGGGTCCTTTTGCTGGGAGGGTGGGGGAAGGGGTTCTTTTGTTGGAAGGGTGGGGGTTGGGGTTCTTTTGTTGGGAGGGTGGGGGAAAAGGGGTTCTTTTGTTGGGAGGGTGAAAAAAAAGGGTTCTTTTGTTGGGAGGTGGGGGAAGGGGTTCTCTTTTTTACTCTCCCTCGATACGCCTGTCTCCCCTTCGTCTCCCTGGTCTATAATTCCCACCTCTCATTACTTCCCCCCACTCAGTTCTGCCCCGCAACCCCTGACCTGGAGAAAGAGAGAGAGAGAGAGAGAGAGAGAGAGAGGAGAGAGAGAGAGAGAGAGAGAGAGAGGTGAGAGAGAGAGAGACAGACAGACAGACAGACAGACAGACAGACAGAAGACAGACAGACAGACAGACAGAGGAGGAGAGAGAGGAGGGGAGTGTGTGTGTGTTGTGTGTGTGTGTGTGTGTGTGTGTGCGCGCGCGCTTATATACCATATAAAACCTCCTTCAACTCTCGAGAGGTTTAAAGGTTATTTCTCTTAGTGTCGAAAGATGCTTAAACGGTGGGTAAGAGACAGAACGCCACAAAACAGCTTGCTTTACTCCCGTTTCCCATTTTCCAATATTTCAGTTCCTCGAGAAACTTCTCCTAGGACAAGACAGCCGCAGACAAAACGTGCACCCCTTGTTAGGAACCGAAGATCACCACAAAAACGGAACGTCTGCAACAGGCGGTTTCGTGGCAAGAGCCTTTACACACCTGCATACGTGTATATGTACGTACGTCAGATGCAGTGGATGACTTTGCGTAACCAGGCCGTCATTGACAGATAAGCCTAGCCCCAGGAGATGGCAGCTGACGCGATAAAAGAAAAACAAACAAAAAGTTCTGCGGACAAGTCGGGATTCTATCGTTCCTAAATGCTGTCTAACGAAGGGTATAATATATCTGCACTTGCAAACCCTGGTTTTATTCCCTTTCCTCCCTCCCCTACTCGCTTTTCCCTGCATCTCGCCTCTTTGTCTTTTGTAAATCTGTGGGTAATTCATTACACAAGGAGCGAGTTTGCCAGCGCTGGTTTTCCGTCATTACTTGTTTTCTTTAGCGCATATTTTCGTGCGTGCGTGCGCGCGTGCGTGTGCATGTGGTGTGTGTGTGTGTGTGTGTGCGCGGCGCGCGCGCGTGTGTGTGTGTATGTGTGTGTGTGTGTGTGAGTGTGTGTGTGTGTGTGTGTGTAGTGTATGTGTGTGTGAGTGTGTGAGTGAGTGAGTGAGTGAGTGGTGAGTGTGTGTGTGTGTGTGTGTGTGTGTGTGTGTGTGTGTGTGTGTGTGAGTGTGTGAGTGAGTGGTGTGTGTGTGTGTGTGTGTGTGTGTGTGTGTGTGTGTGTGTGTGTGTGTGTGTTTGTGTGGTGTGTGCGTTTGTTTGTTTGTGTTAAGGCCTCATTCTGACGATCGCATGTTTACCTAAGCCGAGCAATTTGCCAAAGTGTCAAATTAAAGCAAGCTGCAAACTTCTTTCAGTATATGCAAAATGTTTACATGAGGCAGCTTTCAACTTTAAATTTTCTAAATAACTTGGCCGTCCAGCGTAGAGCGTTTTTTTTTTAATGGCTTGTGTGTGTGTGTGTGTGTGCGTGCGTGCGTGCGTGCGTGCGTGCGTGCGTGCGTGCGTGCGTGCGTGTGTGTATGTATGCGTGCGTGCGTGCGTGCGTGCGTGCGTGTGTGCGTGCGCGCGAGCATAAGAACTGTTTTCATGGTGACCACGTCTGGTCACTGGAAGAAAGCTTCACGTCTCACAGCCTGATGTCTGTCAAGGCAGCAGTGAACCGTCAGAGGTTCGACACATCTGGGGCATGGAATGATTCACAGCGGAGCCCACCGCTCTCCTTCCACAGCTATCTAATGTTACCTAAGCTCAATCTGGTACCCTTATATACTGCTGGGCGGACAGAGAGGGGTTTTGAGCGGAAAATATCAGATCCCACGACTGATTCGAACTTCCTACTTTCAGGTCTGCAGGCAAGTGCTCTCACCATTCGACTATGGGCCACTGTCTAGGCCAGATGCCAGTTTCAGTTTTAACAAGGTGGTGTCACTGCGTGCGGACTAGTCCACATACGCTCCACCACATCCGCTAAGTTTCGAGAACCCACTGCGCATGATTTAAAGCCGGTGGATAGATGAATTAATGACCGAGATGCGAGAATTTAAGAAGAGGGTCCCGTGGCTACGACTTAGCTGAAGTCTGACCTACGCATTATCCTAACGCGCTGGTCAGACATTCAGATGCTAAGAAAACACCGACTATGAAGCGAAAACGTTAGTGGTACCTAACGCCTTGACATGAAAACAGTATTTATCACAGTATCTTTAGGACAAAAAAAATTCCTGTACTCACACAAAGACACCGGGGTGCTGGGAGCTTTTGAAACTAACAGAAACCCATAGTCAGACGACTGACGGTGGCCTGGATGTATTGCTATCATTATCAACATCGTCAATGGTATCAAAGATGTACGGGATACAGAGTAAGTATTTCGCTTCGCTCCCCCTTTCTTTCTGGCATCATGATTCGCTCGTGCAGGTCACCGAGTACTCCCGGGCACCACAAACACCGCATTCACTGAGACAGTCGTTCAACAGGCTGGGCTGCCCTCTCGGGTAACTGTATGTTCCAGCTACTTCTTATCCGCTGTTCAGCCGAGCTTGACGCACTGTCTGCACGTAGCCCT
>CM065736.1:37699834-37709834 GCA_033310375.1 Conus canariensis
AATCTCGCATTTCCGTTTCAACAAGTATTAGACACTAAAACACAATGATGATGGAACTAATTTACACGTAAATTCATTTCTCTCTCTCTCTCTCTCTCTCTCTCTCTCTCTCTCTCTCTCTCTCTCTCTCTCTCGCTGATCTTTTGAATCCAGTATGCTACCGGTGGGACACAAGGGAAGTAACCTCGCATTTCCGCTTGAACAAGTCATGATTTCCTTCTGACAAACACATCTCTCCATGCTGCGTATACATGTCAGGTTTCACAGATTCAACATCCATAATCATTTTTCAAGTCAGTTACCAACTACATACTAGCAAATTCTTTTTTCATAAGTGCTTGAGCGCGTGTTTGACCGGATGTTTTGTGAGAAAATAAATTTCAGTACCTCCTAGACAATTCGTCACAGACCCACATTCTTATGGGTCACGTGTGACCCAGGGGACGTTATCAGTGGTGCAAAAGAAATGCTATGGTTTCTGGTTCTTTCACACTCAAGGAAGTGTTCATGACGATCCGGTAATGTCAGTTGCTGGTAATTTTTTTTTTTTAAGTTTAGAAGATGGAGCATGATCGTAAAAACAATTCGGACTAATTGAAGAAAAGTGATCTGCTATGATCACAGCCAATGTGGGAATGGCTCGTGAGATTTGGCATGCTGGTGTGCCAAGGTATGATTACTTCATCTGCAGGACCCGGTGGATCATTTGGGGTGGAACGCTTAGGTCAAAATGACGTGAATAAACTCAGCTGATGACCTTAATCCTTTTGTTTAAAGTCTACCTCTAAAGCAAAGACTAGATTCTCCCTGCAACAAATCTCTTATTGGGGCCTGGCTACCCGGGGTCTTTTCTGCCGTGGAAGGATGCGTTGGGAAAAGGGTTTTCAGGCTTTCATCGTCCACGCGTAATCTTCACAGCCGTGGAGGGCACGCAGAGAGACGGTAAATTGTACCGAGGGATTAGCTCACCAGGCGGACGCAACTAGGAACAGAGGTAACGCGTTTCGACATTGAGGACTTCCAGACAAGCAGATGACACCATCGTCAGTCAGCATTGCGTCTGTTTTGATCTGTCATTTGTTTGTCCCGTTTATCTGCGGGTTAGCGAGCCATTCTTTTTGCTTCACAGCAGTTTTTGACCCCACGGTATGGTCAGTCACGCATTATTTTTGCCGTGAAAGAAGAGTGTGTCGTGGAAGAGGGGATAATGGTCCGTGTGCGGTGTTGCCTCTATGAAAAAAAAAACATGCAAGGAGAGGGGTCTTAATCGTCCATGCCTGATCTAGAGTATTTGTAGAAAAGATAAAACGAGATAATTGCTACACTCGATGATCTTGTATGGATGGATGAATCTGCGAAAAGTAAAGAGAATGGGGGAGATGACTGGGACGTTAAAGGCTGTGCTTATGCCTCCTTGATTTTGTGTGGACAGAAAAGAGGTGGAGGGCATGGGGGTCAAGCATCAAGAGGACCGACAGATCGACGATCGTTATTTTTATATGTTTGTCACGTTCATCTGGCGGCTCAATGCTTCAATATTTGTTTTCATCTTTTTTCTTTTCTTATCTTTTGCAAAATAATGTTCACGCAATCTTGTGCATTTAAACCGTTGAGGTTTTACTCGTTTGCAAACATCTTTTTTAACCCTCCGGCAGTTCGTCAGGTTTGCATGCATAAAAGACTCCGACATGTAATCAGACTTGTTTTAATTCTGTTTCTAAAACCCAGCCTGTAACACTGGATGAACATCTTCCCAGTTGTTTTCCAGTTATACTGCTCGAGAAGACAAGCGTAAAATCACACGCACGCGCGAGCACACACACACACACACACACACACACACACACACACACACACGCACACGCACACAGACATACAATCACGCGCGCGCACGTACACACTTACGCACGCATTCATGTATTTACACGCACGTGTACACACACACACACACACACACACACACACACACACACACACACACACACACGCACACACACACACACACACACACACACACGCGCGCGCGCGCGCGCGCGCGCGCGCACACACACTTACGACCCAAAAACAACGCTTTGCTCCTCAGCGCACAATACCAGAAAAAACAACCAAACAAACAAGGAAAAAAAAACAGAGAAAACCCAAGCGGAGCCGACTCACTGGGGAAGAGGACGCGGGCGATCATGCCGGGGAAGACGATGAGCCACATGGGCAGGAACTTGAGGTAACCGGCCAGGAGGGTCCCCGCCTTGGCGTTGGCCAGGTTCTTGGCCGCCAGGGCACGCTGGACGATCACCTGAGGCACACCAGTTGGTCAGTTAACGACACACTCTCCTCAACCCCCTCCCCCCCTCCCCCAGGTTATTGGCCGCCAGAGCACGCTGTACAATCGCCTGAGGCAAACCAGTCGGTCAGTTAACCACGCACACTCTCCAACCCGCATATATTTCACTCTTTCACTTCTAAGTCAACGCAGCTACCTTCTGTGTGGACATGTTCGAAAGATGCGTCACTGTGGACATTACCCACTCGTATAAACCCTTCACCAACAAGGAAGCATGGGCCATCGATTACGACTCTCCAGGAGACTCAGCTCTGGGATGCCTTCTCTCTCTCTCTCTCTCTCTCTCTCTCTCTCTCTCTCTCTCTCTCTCTCTCTCTCTCTCTCTCTGCCTCTGGCCAATCGATTTCCTTCCTCCTCAGCTCTGCCACAGTGTCTTATCTGCACGTGCTTCTAGGTCGTCATCTCTTCTTCCTCCCCACGGGTTCCAGATTTGTATAGCCTGGGGGGGGGGGGGGTAGTGTTGGAGGCTGGGTTCCCCGGGGGGGGGGGGGGGGGGTTCCGTTCTGCCCTGCTTCCCCGTCAGGATCTGTTTGGTGACTGGCTCCCGTTCTCCTGCCCGTGGTCACAACTCCTCGTCTACTGACGTCGTCCTCCGGACGTCGGAAGCTCAACATGCTCAGGTGGGTTCTAATGTACGTCTGTTTCTTCTGCCGCATCACTTTGGTCTTGCTTCGTGTTTTGGAAGCAGTACAGCAGGACTGCGATTTTCAAAACTGGAGTTGAAGATCTGCAGTTATGTGGCTGTGTGGTGGGACATTGATATCCATTTTAAAAGTAATGAAGGTGCACCAGCTTTGAGAACGTTTCGTTCCTAGAAATGTCCATGAGTTGACTTTTTTTGTTTGGTTTGGTTTTTGTTCATCAGTGGCATGTTTTACCTGTTGTTATAGTGGAAAACTGATCTGTTGTGCACAACTTGTGCACACCCGGTACGGGCACTCACAGCAGTGTAATGTATGAATTCATTGTTATATCAGGTGGGTTGAAAAAAATATGGAAGTAGACCTAAAAATAAAAGAGCTTCGTTTAATCAAAGATGGCGATTTCATGCACACCTCATTCTTCCATGTCACAGAGAGAGAGAGAGAGAGAGAGAGAGAGAGAGAGAGAGAGAGAGAGAGAGAGAGAGAGAGAGAGAGAGAGAGAGAGAGAGAAACAGGTAGACAGACAGACAGACTGAGGGGACACAAAAGAAGGGGAGAGAAGGGGGAAGTGGGCGGAACGACACGATGGAGGGGGGGGGGGGGAGGGAGGGGGAGAGGAGGTGAACCTTTGAGCAGGCATCCGGAGTTTCCTTGAAAAAACGATACAGTGCGCACGCACGTGCAACAAAAATGGAAGTGTGGGACAGAGGGTTGGTGGAGGAGGGTCGGGAAGAGGACCGGCTCAGGAGGAAGAAACGTGTCGTTCGTGCGCGGTGGCCGTCCCCCCCGTACCTGATCGGAACACCAGTACCAGATGGACGAGATGGTCAGGCCGAACATGACCCCGGGCCAGGGCAGGCCCCCGTCGTCGGCGGCACGCACCAGGTGCCAGGAGTTGTCGGGCGGGATGCCGCACGACCCGTAGGGGTAGCTGTCGTTTCCCCAGTTCTGCACAGTGGTGTTGGGCCACGCCTCGAAGAACTTCTTCTGCAGCCCCTCGTAGCCCCCGATCTCGATGAAGCCTGGGGAAGAACGAGTTGTGAAGAGTGAGAGAGAGGGACGGAGGGAGGGAGGGAGGGAGGGAGAGAAAGAGAGAGAGGGAAGGAGGGAGGGAGAGAGAGAGAGGGAGAGAGAGAAAGGGAGGGAGGGAGAGAGAGGGAGGGAGGGAAGGAGAGAGAGAGAGTGGAAGCGAGGGAGACAGAGAGAGGGAGGAAGAGAGAGGGAGGGAGGGAGGGGGGGAGGGAGAGAGAGACATGCAGGCAGGCAGGCAGACAGACAGACAGACATACTGACAGACAGTCAGTCAGACAGGCAGACAGTCAAACAGAGAGACAAAATGACTAAGAGAGAGAGGGGGGGGGGAGGGAGGGAGGGAGAGAGAGAGAGGCATGCAAACAGACAGACAGGCAGACAGACAGATAGAGAAAGAGGCAGACAGACAGACAGACAGACAGAGACAGACAGACAGACAGACAGGCAGACAGACAGACAGAGATAGTAAGAGAGAGAGGGGAGGACAAATACACAGAGACACAGAAATAGACACACAGACACATTCAGACAGTCAGACAGGCAGACAGACAACAGAGACAGTCAGAAAGACAGAGTTTTGAGAGAGAGAGAGAGAGAGAGAGAGAGAGAGAGAGAGAGAGAGAGGGAGGGAGAGAGAGAGAGAGAGAGAGAGAGAGACAGAGACAGAGACAGACAGACAGACAGACAGACAGACAGACAGACAGACAGAGACAGAGAGAGAGAGAGTGGTGAGCTCAGACCGCTGGCAATCGCGAACAGAGCGTGGACATGGTTTGGGCGTTGGCTATGTGATGCAGGCTGGGCATTTCCTCGTTAGCTTTCTGTTTTGCTTTCTGCTGTCTCGACTTCCCAGCCCCTTCAGTAGCCCCTTCTTCTCACTGTTCATTCAGGCCCACTCTCTACACAGCCTCATCCTTCTTCGTTTCTTCAGCGGCCCCCGGGCACCGAACATAAACAGAGAGCGATCCTGGTGAGGTCATCAGGTCCATCACGCGGCAACCAATCAGAAGATAAAAACTCTGAACCGCTGCTGGGTCACGTAGGCGGTGTTTGGTTGGGACCGGTGTAATTTGTCACGTAGGCGGTGATTCAGCGGGGACCGGTAGGTTTGTCACGTAGGTTGTCTTCAGTGGGGACGGGTATAATTTGTGGCGTAGGTAGTGTTCAGCGGGGACTGGTAGTATTTGTCACGTGGTGGTGTTCAGTGAGGACTGGTAGGATTTGTCACGTAGGTAGTGTTCAGTGAGGACTGGTAGGTTTTGTCAAGTAGGTAGTGTTCAGTGAGGACTGGTAGGATTTGTCACGTAGGTAGTGTTCAGTGGAGACCGGTAGAATTTGTCACGTAGGTAGTGTTCAGTGAGGACTGGTAAGATATGTCACGTAGGTAGTGTTCAGTAAGGACTGGTACGATTTGTGACGTAGGTAATGTTCAGTGAGAACTGGTAGGATTTGTGACGTAGGTAGTGTTCAGTGGGGACTGGTAGGATTTGTCATGTAGGTAGTGTTCAGTGGGGACTGGTATGATATGTCAAGTAGGTAGTTTTCAGTGAGGACTGGTAGGATTTGTCTCGAAAGCAGTGTTCAGTGAGGACTGGTAGTATTTGTCACGTAGGTAGTGTTCAGTGAGGACTGGTGGGATTTGTCACGTAGGTAGTGTTCAGTGGGGGCTGGTAGGATTTGTGACGTAGGTAGTGTTCAGTGAGGACTGGTAGGATTTGTCACGTAGGTAGTGTTCAGTGAGGACTGGTAGGCTTTGTGACGTAGGGAGTGTTCCTTGGGGACTGGTATGATTTGTGACGTAGGTAGTGTTCAGTGGGGACTGGTAGGATTTGTCACGTAGGTAGTGTTCATTGGGGACTGGTAGGATTTGTCACGTAGGTAGTGTTCAGTGAAGACTGGTATGATTTGTCACATAGGTAGCGTTCAGCGAGGACTGGTAGGTTTTGTCACATAGGTAGTGTTCAGTGAGGACTGGTAGGTTTTGTCACGTAGGTAGTGTTCAGTGAGGACTGGCATGTTTTGTTACGTAGGTAGTGTTCGGTGAGGACTGGTAGAATTTGTCACGTAGGTAGTGTTCAATGAGGACTGGTAGGATTTGTCACGAAAGCAGTGTTCAGTGAGAACTGGTAGGATTTGTGACGTAGGTAGTGTTCAGTGGGGACTGGTATGTTTTGTCACGAAAGCAGTGTTCAGTGAGGACTGGTAGGATTTGTCACGAAAGCAGTGTTCAGTGAGGACTGGTAGGATTTGTGACGTAGGTAGTGTTCAGTGGGGACTGGTATGTTTTGTCATGTAGGTAGTGTTTATTGGGGTCTGGTATGTTTTGTCACGAAAGCAGTGTTCAGTGAGGACTGGTAGGATTTGTGACGTAGGTAGTGTTCAGTGGGGACTGGTATGTTTTGTCATGTAGGTAGTGTTCATTGGGGTCTGGTATGGTTTGTCACGAAAGCAGTGTTCAGTGAGGACTGGTAGGATTTGTGACGTAGGTAGTGTTCAGTGGGGACTGGTATGTTTTGTCATGTAGGTAGTGTTCATTGGGGTCTGGTATGTTTTGTCACGAAAGCAGTGTTCAGTGAGGACTGGTAGGATTTGTGACGTAGGTAGTGTTCAGTGGGGACTGGTATGTTTTGTCACGTAGGTAGTGTTCATTGGGGACTGGTATGTTTTGTCACGAAAGCAGTGTTCAATGAGGACCGGTATGATTTGTCACCGAGAACAGGGCTGACCAGCCACAGAATTTAAGATCTCTATTTCGATTTTTCAGCGATGATCAATATCGATGAATATGAAACTATGGCGTTCTATTCTGGCCTAAATCTGCATGACACAGCTGTGCCTTCTCTTCGCAATACATCCCGGTGTTGACCAGGCCAGGAAATACAGACACCTGCAGTCCTGGTCTGGAAACTTGAACAATGCTCTCAGCAGCCACTGAGCGGATGGAAGTCACCTGTGTGGTTCCAGTCTTCCCATATGTGCCCCTAGCGCACTCAACTCCGGGGAAATGCCGATCGAGGTAGACAAATCCGATAAATTGATGCCTCTGTTGAGGCCCGAACTCACGATCTACCAGCCTGTCAGCCACAATGCTAACCATTGCACCAAGACAGCTGAGGGGTGAAATGCTGATAATACGCAGTGCGTTGAGTCGAGTTGGTGTGGTTTATGTGTAGAATGCATGGTGTTGCGTCACGCTTGGACCTGTTTGCACGGTCTCTCAATAAGGCCTGCCGACACGACAAGGGCAAGACAAGGCGAAACAACATTCTGTGTTTACGAGAACTGAAGATAAGCCTGGTAGTGCTTTTGAAATCACACACACACACACACACACACCACACACACCACACACACACCACACACACACACACACACAACACACACACACACACCACACTCAGTCCTTCCCCTGTGTAAGGTCTACGTGAATAACAACCAAATAAACCACGTCAGATGAAAAGCGATTTAACGTGTAAAGATAATAAAACACTCTCCAGGCATTTCAGGAGATAGTAAAATGATCCGGACAGAGAGAGAGAGAGAGAGAGAGAGAGAGAGAGAGAGAGAGAGAGAGAGAGAGAGAGAGAGAGAGAGAGAGAGGAGAGAGAGATTCGGATGGTCTAGTCACATAGGCCTTGGCCCCGTCTGAAGAAATCTTAAATACATGTTAGCGAACCGCCAAGAGAAACGTGGACAAACGAGTCACAAGACAGTCTAAAGGGCTATAAACGCGACAATTTATCTGAAGCAAATATACGCAACATATTTCTAAATTAAAACAGTCGTACGTCCAAACAAGCTTAAAACAGACAAACAGACAGTCGAGATTAAACAGACGGACATTGGAAGTTAAAACAGACAGACATTCAAGTTAAAACAGACAGACATTCGTTGTTAAAACAGACAGACACTGGAAGTTAAAAACAGACATATTATTCGAAGTTAAAACAGACATATATTCAAAATTAAAACAGACAGACATTTGAAGTTAAACAGACAGGCATTCGAGGTTAAAACAGACAGACATTCGAAGTTAAAACAGACAGACATTCGGAGTTAAAACAAAGAGACATTCGAGGTTAAACAACAGACGGACATTCGAAGTTAAAACAGACAGACATTCGATGTTAAAACAGACAGACAGTATCGAAGTTAAAACAGACAGACATTCGAAGTTAAAACAGAATCAAGGACAATATTCGAAGTTAAAAAACTAGACAGAGACATTCGAGTTAAAACAGACAGACATTCGTAGTTAACAAAGCATTCGAAGTTAAAACAGACAGACATTCGAGTTAAAACAGACAGACATTCGAAGTTAAACAACAGACATTCGAAGTTAAAACAAAACGACATCGAGGTTATAAAACAGACAGACATTCGAAGTTAAAACAAAAACCGACAGTCGAGGTTAAAACAGACAGACCAGGTTAAACCAGACAGATATTCGAGGTCAAAACAGACAGATATTCGCGGTCAAAACAGACAGATATTCGAGGTCAAAACAGACAGATATTCGCGGTCAAAACAGACAGACAATCGTGGTTAAAACAGACAGAATTCGAGGTTAAAACAGACGGACAATCGTGGTTAAAACAGACTGGCATTCGAGGTTAATACAGACTGGCATTCGAGGTTAAACCAGACAGGCATTCGTGGTTAAAACAGACTGGCATTCGAGGTTAAAACAGACAGACATCGTGGTTAAAACAGACAGACAATCGTGGTTAAAACAGACAGACAATCGTGGTTAAAACAGACAGACAATCGAGTGTTTAAAACAGACTGCATTCGATTTAAAACAGACAGACATTTGAGGTTAAAACATACAGATATTCGGTTAAAACAGACAGCATTCGAGGTTAAACCAGACAGAGCATTCGTGGTTAAAACAGACACGACATCGGTGAAACAGACAGACAGTCAACATTTAAAACAGACAGAACATTCGTGTTTAAAACTGACAGACATTGTGGTTAAAACAGACAGACATTCGTAGTTAAAACAGACAGGCAGTCGAGACTGAAAACAGACGGACAGTCAACATGAAAACAGGCGACTGTGGAGTGTAAAAAGACGAGGCAAAATCGTGGAAATTCAGACCAGATGGGCTAGAGACAGCACGTTTCGGTTCGCACAGACATTTGAGCCGAGGCTAAGACCAGACAGGCAGACAGACATAATGGTTACAACAGGCCGGCAAACAGGCACACTATCAAGGTGAAGACAGACAGACAGACAGACAGAGAGACGGAGATGGCTGAAGGGTGACCGACACTCACTCATGATCATCAGAACGAAGGCCCCTGCAATCATAATCAGCGTCTGGATGAAGTCAGTCCAGATCACAGCCGTCAGACCGCCTGCACGCACACACACACACACACACACACACACACACACACACACACACACACACACACACACACACAGAGTGATATGTACACTAAACACGCATGGTAAATGAAAACAGCAGCAGCAGCAGCAACAACAACAGCGGCGCTAGCAGCAACGATATGAACAAAAACAATAATACTAATGATAATAACAACTATGATAATGATGATAATAAACAACAAGAACAAAAACAACAATAACACCAATGATAATAACAATTGATAATTAGAAGAAGAACAAAGAATAAGAATAATGATAACAACAACAATCATCATCATCATCATC
Source organism: Conus canariensis (assembly GCA_033310375.1). Taxonomy (NCBI): domain Eukaryota; kingdom Metazoa; phylum Mollusca; class Gastropoda; order Neogastropoda; family Conidae; genus Conus; species Conus canariensis. Next base: position 37,709,534 of record CM065736.1, read on the forward strand.
ATCATCATATCATGAATGAATAATGATGATGATGATGAGATGATGATGATGATACGAATAATAACAACAATTGTAATAATAGCAACAACAACAACAACCATAACAATACTGAATTCTCGTACTACAAGAACCACCTCAACAGAAGCAGGCACAATCGCTTGCACTCCTTCAAAACAGAGCGTGACCACCCCACGTGACGGCGTCATCAACGACAACCATAAAGGCAAGATCCTCGCCCACCAGTATGCAGCCGGTTAATTAAAACTCGCCGTTTGCTCGTGTGTCGGGACGAGTACCGTGC
>CM065736.1:37729834-37744834 GCA_033310375.1 Conus canariensis
CATTTTTTTTCACGCCTTTCTCCGAGTCTTCTGTCTTGGGCCTTTTTACGTATCTTGAATTACATATACGTGTGTGTGTGTGTGTGTGTGTGTGTGTGTGTGTGTGTGTGTGTGTGTGTGTGTGTGTGTGTGTGTGTGGGTGTGGTGCGCGTGCGCGAATGTGTCTAGAGGCACAAGATGTGTTGTGTGTGTGTGGTGTGTTGTGTGTGTGTGTGTGTGTGTGATGTGTGTGTGTGTGTGTGTGTGGTGTGGTGTGTGTGTGTGGTGTGTGTGGTGTGTGTGTGTGTGTGTGTGTGTGTGTGTTGTGTGTGTGTGTGTGTGCACGAGCACGCGTGTATGTGTGTGGTTAGGAGCAGAACGCACAGGTGAAAATCCTCACACAGCAATCAGGCTGGTATTTATAACAGACAAGCCGGCCATGTTGAGCAGACAACAGCGCTTCATCACTACTAGTACGTCTCTCACACACCCTTCCTTCGTTCTCCTTTATACTGTAGTCCCACCCCCACCCCATTTACCATCCCTGATGCCCTTCCCCAATTCCTTTGTCCCCGAATTCCCTTGCCTTTTTGTTTCCGTGTTCATCCTTTCTCTATCAATCACCATCATCATCGCCCATCACTCAACCTGGAGGTAGGCACTGTGTCCTTTGATGTCTTGTTGTATTGTTCTGCATGATATTTACATTGGTATTACATATCTTGAACTGTGTCCGCCTCGTATCTCTCAATGCAGTGTAGTGTTGTGAGTTGAAGCTATTCCGTGCAGTGTATAGTGTTGTGCATGGAAGCAATCGAAGCCGAAACTGGATTTATTTTTTTCTGTTCAAAACCGGGCCTGCTCTCACGGCGAAAATCTCGCAGTCACAGCTTGGCACCATCGCCCTTTTTGTCTGTAACTTTGTTGTTCATCCATCACAGTAGGTTTGCGACATTCACAGAAAAGAACAAGCAAACCGAGGACAATTCCCTTGATATGAGTGGTGGTCTTTTTACTTGCATGTTCGTTTGCTTGTTTGTTTCTAGTGGGACCGTCGTTCTTCTCTCGTTTCCAGCCCCCCCCCCCCCCCCTTCCCCTTTTTCATCCTTTTTTTTTCTTTTCAAAAATTCCTTTTCTAGAATATACAACAACCTAAGCAGCTGTGTTCATTCACAACTACAGAGCAACAGAGAATCCCCGGACGTTGCCGGTGCAAGGGCTACAGCCGGACAGGCCACGATGTGGCTGTGGATGGGAGGCCGGAGTGGGCGGCGTGGAAGTTAAGCTAGTGAAGTAGTTTGACTTTAAAAAAACTTCTTTTTTTTTAAAGAAAGAAAGAAAGAACTTTTTCAAAAGAAAAAAAATATGGGAAGAAAGAAGAAAAAAAGAAAGAGAAAGGAAAGAAACAAAGGAAAGAAAGAAGGAGGGAAGGAAAAAAGGAAGGAAAGAAGGAAGAAAGAAACAAAGAAGGAAGGAAAAAAAAGAAGAAAGAGGAAAGAAAGAAAAAGAATGGAGGAAAGAAGGAAGGAAAGAAAGAAGGGAAATAGGAAGGAAAGAAAGAAGGAAAGAAAGAGAAAAGAAAAGACAGAAAGGAAACAAAGAAAATCACCAGCCATCTGTAATAAATGTGGGTTCGTTTATTTGTGCAAAAATGCATGTTGCACATGGGATCTCGCTTCACTGGTCCATCTGAACAGGCAGAATTCTGACTAGCAATTCCACGTACAAGTTGACGACAGAAGAAAGAGAGAGAGGAGAGAGAGAGAGAGAGAGAGAGAGAGAGAGAGAGAGAGAGAGAGAGAGATACAGACAGACAGACAGATAGACAGACAGACAGAAATAGACAGAAAGGCAGACAGACACAGGCAGACAGAAACAGAGAGAGAGAGAGAGAGAGAGAGAGAGAGAGAGAGAGGAGAGAGAGAGAGAGAAGAGAGGAGAGGAGGGGGGTGAGAAAGGAAGAATCTGTCTGTATATATAGCCCTCGATCTAGAAGACCCTCTCCAGAGTGGATCAGATTATCAGCCACGCCTTTTAAGCCAATAGAGTTTCCTCCGGACGCAACGCCGCAGTCCCGGCGTTAAACCACCACGCAGTCCTATAAAACCGTTCTTCGTTGCAGACTCACCATCAGCTTCAACTGGACAGAAGACTCCCTGTTAAAAAAAACCCATGCGTGGTAAGTAAGGAGGCACATATCTGACCACTGGGAAAGTGACCTTCCGATGACTTGTCCAGTTAAGCCGAGGACGTTACGATTTTTTTTTGTTTTGAGCAGGGGGGGGGGGGGAGGGGGAGGGGGAGTGAAAGGAAGGGGTGGGGGCTGGATAATAAGTGAACATAATTATAAGATTCTGAAGTGGAGCGCTTCAGAAATTAGGACGTCTGCACGATGGCTTACACTTGTGTAATCCTCTCCTTCTTGACGAGCCTTGGTCTCCCAGCTTGAGAGAATAAACAGTTCCTAACGGATCTGCAGCCTGGACCCTAGCCGTGGACTGCGGGAACGTGTGGTTGGACCGGCTCTGCTGTTCCTACAACCCCCGTTGGGAGGGTGTACAGGAGCTTCTTGGCTCTTGACGTCTTCCGCTCTGTGTAACACGACCTTAAAGAAACACGAGCGCACTCGAGAAGAAGAAAGGATATGTTTTACTCGTAGTCCTTAAACACGACGCTCGTCTTGTTAGTATAGACGGTGGAGTGGATTCTGAACAGGAAAGAGAGGGCTGAGAGGGTTATTTTTTTTCCACTGTAACACTGAGCAAGTACAGACATCCTAGGACATATACTCGCGCGCATGCAGGCGCGCGCGCGCGCGCGCGCGCGCACACAACACACACACACGCACACGCACACGCACATACACACAGACACACACAGACACACACAGACACACACACACACACACACACACACACGCACGCACGCACGTCCTCTCTTTGACCCCGGCTCTACAGTCTTTCTGTTCTTGTCTCCTTTCCTTCTTCAAGAAGCACTTCCCTCTTTGATCCTGTCTTTCAGTCTCTCCCCGCGCCGTTCCTTCATTGCTCTCCGCCCCCCCCCCTCCCCCCCCCCCCCCCCCCCCCCCCCCCCTTTGTTCCCTCCCTGTCCTTTCCCTCGCCTCGCCAAACTGTCCTCCACCATTCCAGGACACACACACACACACACACACACACACACACACACACACACACACACACACACTCGCACACACACACACACACACACACACACACACACACACACACACACACACACACACACTCACACAATCACTTCCAATGCCTGATCGTGCCCAAAGAAAGGCGGGACTGAGCTGGCTGGGAACAGTGTCTTGTACTTCAGCGTTGTGCTGTGTGAGTTATTATGCAGTGACGTGCGGATATAAAGATCCTTTTCTTTTCAGTCTCCAGCGACAGGGAAGAGACTTCCTGACCACTCTCTCTCTCTCTCTCTCTCTCTCTTCTCTCTCTCTCTCTCTATCTTCTATCTATCACACACACACACACACACACACACACACACACACACACACACACACACACACACACACACACACACTGTCTCCCCGCCTCTTTTGAATCTGCCCCCCCCCCAAAAAAAAAAACAACAAAAAAAAACTCTTCTCTTGGCAATAGACCCGTGTGCGGTATGGTCATGTGAGCGGTGTGCACTCGTCGACTTGTGTAATAAATTTGATTACGTAGTGTGCATGTGTGTAAGCGCAGTTGTAGAGAAGTATGAACACGAGTTTGTTTGTTATTTTGTTTAATTGTGTAAGTCTGTTACGAAATGTTGGTGTGTATGTGTCTGATATTCCTGTGATGTGCTATATATAGAAATCTTATGTGTAATGTATAATACAAGCGGTTTTTTTGTCTCTTTTTCTTTGTACAGCACTGATAGATTTCCGGATAATATAGTATACAAGCATCCATTATCTTTGTTATCATCATCAAATTATTTTATCTAGCCTTTGGTTATATGTTAAGATGCATTGTAGTGTATTTACCATGCTGTACCGTGTAATCATTATCGTCAGAATCTCTTGGAATTCCTCTCTCTCTCTCGCTGTGTGTGTGTGTGTGTGTGTGTGTGTGTGTGTGTGTGTGTGTGTGGATACTCGTAGTGCGGTCTACCCCCACCCCCACCCCCCAACTGTATATGAGGTGGTTGTGTTGTTGTTTACTTATAAAAGTAGATCGTTCCATTACATAACTTTGCAAGAAACAGCTCCTTTGTTACCGTGGTTTCTGAGCTAAATGGATACCGTGCGAACGATCTCGGTCATTCGACTCGTTAAAGAAAATGTCTCTCAGACACCCGTGTAATCTTTGGAGACGATGTGCTGTAAACGATGTGGCTTGAGTGTATGATCTAGTGGAGAGATTGGGACGGTGGGTTAGGAAAGGAGTTGTTGAGGGGGGCGACCGCCGCTCCGGACAACGATCAAGCCCTCAGACCGGGGATCTTGTGGATATCTAGGTGTACGTACTTCGCTGTATCCCCTACACATCTCACAGGATCCCTCCACCCGTCCCCCCCCCCTCCCCACTGTCTCTTTACCCAGTCTTCTGCTCGCGGATGTACATGCTTATCTAGACAGTCACGAGAACTGAGTTACAGATACGTGTCCATACGTTATGTGAGGGAAACAGAGAGAGAGAGAGAGAGAGAGAGAGAGAGAGAGAGAGAGAGAGAGAGAGAGAGTTTCGGACATTGAATAATGACGCCAGAGAGAGAGAGAGAGAGAGGGTTTCGGACATTCGAACATTGAATAATGACGCCAGAGAGAGAGAGAGAGAGAGAGAGAGGGGGGGGAGGGAGGGAGGGAGGGAGAGGGAGAGAGAAATAGTTCCTTCTGTACCGCCATCTCTTAACAGGCCTTCTGTCGCCAAAGATCATACGTTCGAATTCATCGAAGTAAGTCTTCCGACTGAAAGCAGCTTTCTTATGGTACGGGAGTACACCTACATAGAAAATCTGACCGAGTCGAGAAATCGTGAAAGCTGAAGTGAAGAAGAAAAAGAAGATAGGCTAAAATGAAGAATGCTATTCTGTTTTCAAAAGTAGGTCTACAAACCTAGTGTTGACTACACAAATAAAATACAACCTACTGCCGAGTATGATACAGAACATTGTTCTGTCTAGATATTCAATTTATTCCTTACTGCTGATAGCTTGGGAACCTCCCCAAAAGATAGTGGACTGAAAATGCATTTTAATGTATTTCTACTGAATTCTAGCTGTAGGTGAACACTGGCAACAGACAAACTCCGACGACTTGACGGAGACGTCACTACGGCTACAGGGCTGTCTGCACTATTCTAGTATTAACGATTTTTGTTTGTTTGTTTGTTTTGTGTTGGTAATTAACTACAAACAGACAAATGAAAGCTGTTCAGTGCGTCACCAAGGGCATTCCAGTCACAGAAAGCTTCAAGCGATGCAAGTGAGATCTACAGGCTAGCGCTCGCCTTGTGTTTGGAACTGTCAAGCAGTGGCCTTGTTAAGAGAAAAGGAAAAGACGCTCACAGTAACGTAATCTTTGCAATACGTGGGACATGCTTCCAGATTTCGCAGAGAAGACTAGGTAGGCTACTACAGAAAACTCCCCTGTCTTCGCGGAAATCTCCTCACTGACTTAGTCCACCTGTCTCTTGGTGAAGATATGGGTAAGATCGAGTGCAAAATTAGATCGAGCAACCAACTCGTTCGATTCATACTCCCAACGTCGTATTCAAGAAAAGTTGGTCAATGCCAAAGTTTAGCTGATCACTTCCATTATCCTTAAGACAAGGTGAAAATGCCCACTTTGTTGTCTCGTAACGGCTAGATCGGTAACGATTCAAGTTTTTTTTTTTTTTTTTTTTTTTTTTTTTTTAAATTTGTCAAACACGTGACACATCCCGTCAAACTGACAAACCTTTCCCAGTCTCGAGACCAGACTTCTAAGGGCGAGAGGTCAAACAGGATATCTTTTTTTCTGATTATTTACATCTCCTATACCCCCCTCTTCCTGCACTAAGAATAGGAACATCCTTTGATTGGCAGTAAGAACTGTCGGGATTCATACTTAATTCGGATTATGGGCACGTAACTGTTTCACCAAGGCAGCAGAAGTTATCTTCCGTGCTTGTCTTAAACTGTTGGCGCTTCCTCGCTTCCGTCAAAAAAAAAAAAAAAAAAAAAAATCCCTTTCGAGCTGGTTAAAAATGTGGAGAATTCAAAGAGCCATGTTCATATGGCTGTAAACCTATAGAGGATCGATCGAATATCTAGACCAGTGCCCCAGCTTGTAACGCAACGTGCCAAAATCCAAATCTATCCATCAATATGATAATTAGGCTGGCATTCGGGAGAGCGAAACCGTCGACAATATCGAGCAGATCCTGGATTCGTCCTCTGATCCGTGTCATCGGTAAGTATCCGAACCGAACTGTAATAGGTTCTTTGAGGAAGAGGGAGGGGTGTGTGTGTGGGGGGGGGGGGGGGGGGGGCACACTTTATCTTTCTACTTTTATTTATTTATTTGTTTGGGGTTTTTTTGGAGGGGGAGGGGGGGTTGCTGAACAGATGCCGTGTTCGCCCATTAATCTTGAATCCACAGCGAAATTTAACAGATTTATCCTTGGCCACATCTGTCTTTTTCATCACGTTTCGTGACCATCGGTTCAGTACTTTAAATCTTGCTGACGGCAACAAACAAACAAACAAACAAACAAAAGGACGAAGGTGGGAACATAACCTTTCTGGAGGAAGTAATGACATTGCTGCTGTTGTATACTGTCAGTCTTTCATACGCGCCAGTTCGTGTGTGAGAAGGTTGCCGTCTATAATGGCAAGTCGTCCACGAAATACAGACCCTGACTTTTGAATGAGTGCACGTCTGACAAACTAGTCGTCCACAAAATACAGACCCTGACTATTGAATGAGTGCAAGTCTGACAAACTACGCAATACTGTTAATTATGGAATTGATATCTGTTTTCCCTGTTTAACGACTACATACATCAGACATACGATGAACATGTGCTCGCACTTGTGTCTGTGCGTAGGTACACACACACACACACACACACACACACACACACACACACACACACACACACACACAAACACACACACACACGCACGCACGCACGCACACACACAACACACCACACACTCTCTCTCTCTCTCTCTCTCTTTCTCTCCCTCTCTCTCTCTCTCTCTCTCTCTCTCTCTCTCTCTCTCACACACACACACACACACACACACACGCCCGCGCGCGCGCGCACGTCGTTGACATATTCCAAAGTAATACATGAAACATAACTTATCAAAACAGCACTTGATAAATCGTATTACAATAGAGAGAGAGAGAGAGAGAGAGAGAGAGAGAGAGAGGAGAGAGAGAGAGAGGAGAGAGGAGAGAGAGAGAAAATGAAACACAAAGAAAGACACACAGACGGAGAGACAGAAATAGCACGTCTCGCAATGTAACTCTAGGCCGACAATGAAAAAAAAAAAAGTTCAACTGTCATGTTATGCACATGGACATGGAGAGATGCAATGCATGCATGTTTACGCACTCGTATGCCTTTAAGGGTGGGGGGACGGTGTGCTGCCTTAGGTGAGGCGTCGGGATAGCACAGGGAGGAAGTGAGACGTGACGTGACATGGTGTTGTGTGTGTGTGTGTGTGTGGAGTGGATATATGTGTTGCCGTGTTTCTGCATACCCTAGACAAAATACGGTGTGCGGCCTCTTTCACATTATAAGTTTGTTCTGAACTTCATTGCCGCTTATTCAAATATTTGTTCGGAGTTGGGAACTAGCTCGAAACGGCTGGGTTAAACTGTTCAAAACAACGCTAGAATGCCATATGACATACAGCGAAAGAATGTACGATCAAACGAGCATGTGGAGAACAGTATGGATCCAGACAGCGACTAAACGAACAAACGTGTGTGTGTGTGTGTGTGTTGGTGGGGGGGGGGGGGGGGGGGGAGGGGGGTAATCCCCGCTCCAATTCTCTCGCTGACTTCCCTGCTTGAAAGGTGGCTTAGCGCATTGTCTATAACTGTATTAGTGTGGTAACACTCTTGTTGGCACACTTACTCACGGAAAACAAGACACCCAAACAAAAGACGCCGGCACGTGGATTGTACCGTGTTGACACTCACGGCTTCACGGGGCGTTTGCTTCGTTGTGGATGAATTATCCTCTTACATCTCATCCATGAGGGTACTCTCCCCTCTTGCATCTACCCCCTTTGCACACTACCCCTTCCCGTTCTTTCCCTCCATCATATTCGTCTCTCTTTCCCTGCCTTGGCCTTTTTGTTGATGAGTCGAAGTGCGTATGGACAAACCCGAACACTGACACACTTCCTTTGGATTAAAAAATGAACTAATATCCATTTGTTGAGGCAAGTTTTTAGTTTCATTTTCATTAATGAGGCGTCACTGCGTGCGGACTCATTCATATTTGCAGTGCCTATCCGTTTGCGAGCAGCTATCGACTAAAACGACATTTCACAATGTTTTGGTTTTTTTTCCGCCACCAGTTTGAAAAAAAAGTAAAAGAAAACATCTATCTATCTATCTATCTATCTATCTATCTATTATTATCTATCTATATATAGCCATGTGGTTAAATGCACACTGCAGCATGAACAGCTCGTGTTCACTCTGGACAATGTAGACTGTCTTACTACGTAGTTTTCAGATTAAAAAAAAAAAAAAAGAAAGAAAGACAGGCTCGCCGTAGAATGTAACGCGCAAAAAAAAAAAAAAAAAAAAGCTGCAAAACAGTTACTGGACAAAAAAGACAGGAAAATGGCCCACAAAGGCAAAAAAAAAACCAAAAAACAAAAAAAACGTCAGTGGAGAAAGGGGAAAAAAATTATTGCAAGGCACTGTCAGAGAGAGAGAGAGAGAGAGAGAGGAGAGGAGAGAAAATTGCCAGTACAGACGCTCCAGAAGATGAGGATGCAGTCTGAAACAATACAGTCCCTGGCACTAGCACGCGGGCGGCTTACTGACCTTATGGTACTGGGCCTGGGCCCTGACGGAAAGAAGATGACTCGCGTCTGTTGCTTCTTTTCCAAAGAAGACTCAAAATAGAACGGATGGCTGGAAGAGACAATTGAACTATCAACCGATGCTGGATCCAAACAAATGAAACATGAATATAAAATCGTTAGTGAACTATAAAGTCCACGCTGGAAGGAAAGCATTACTCGCAGGGATGACCACACAGAGGATATATACGGAAGTACTCACCACAACATCACAATGGAACTCTGAAAAGTGGCGAGTGTTTTACTTGTTTAGGGGATTATCGAAAAGGTGTCTGGCGAACAGAAACAAAAACTGAACTCGCCAAAGCCGAGCACATGAGAACGATTAAACAAACAATAGATGCCTCTCCTGGCTACAGCTCTCCATGGCAGCCTTTGCGATCCGATCACTCAGCTTTAACGCGTGTCGTCAATTGTTTTATATGTGTCGCCCGCACCTCCTGCCTTCCAAAGCACAATTGTTGTTCATTATCCTTGGAAGATGACTTTTAGAGGGGAAAAGTGTGTATTTTCATCTCATTTGTTTATAAAAGAAAATGTATAAGGGCATGGGAGGAAGAAGGGTGACTGCGGAGTATGTGTATTTGTTTGTTGCCTTTGTTGGCTTTGACTTTGTTCATATTACACGCTGTGAAATTTGAAGTAACGAAACACCTTTTCGGACAATGTGGGTTTGTTTGACCGGTAAACTATTTGGCCTAGCGACTAAAAAGTTTTCTTTTGGCCTGTACATTTACTTAAGCACAAGCTGAAGACTTGTGTGGAAAAATCAGGACTCTCAGAGCTTCAGTGCTCTCCTTGAGAACTCAGAAGTAACTCACCACGATGCCCACGATGATGATGGAGACGAAATAGCCGACGAGGACGAGGATGTCTCCCCAGTGCAAAGGCTTATCCCCGTCCATGGCATCAAGGGAGGTCTCACCGACCGACGTACTTCTAAGACCAACGTAGGATTCAGCCCCGAACGAACTCCTGATTGAACCAGGATCACTAAGCACGCCGCATGCCTGGGATTGTGGTAAAAGTGCAGTTCTCGGCCTTTGGTCGCTCTTTAAAGCGGGTTCACTCCCTCTACCCCCCCCCCCCCCCCCCCCCCCCCACCCCCCCGTCCAGAATCCCTGTTCCTTCTGTTGCGCAGCCCCCCACCCGACTCACCCCTCCCTTCCCCTTCCTATCTAATCCCCACACTTTTATCAATTTTGCATGGTCGGCAGGTCTGCTGCTGGAAGCCATGGACTGGGTCACTTCAGTGAGCAATAGTTTTGTCTGCCTTCCCACACTTTTTTTTTTTCGTTTTTTTTTTTTCTTACCGTCTGTTACCATTTTCTACTTCTTAAAAAAAAAGTTTCCCTACTTTTTCCTCCCTTTTTTTACGGTTTCTACATTTTCTTCCCTGTAAAAATGCTGCCTAAACAGCACAAGTAGTAAAAACTAATGTCGCTTGAACGCATAAAGCAGTAGAACACCATGCTGTCTGAACGACACCAAAAGGTGAACAGTAATGCTGTTTGAACAAAAAACAAGTGGTGAAATGAACACGCTGCGTCAAAGATGCATGTACAAAACGCGGCACTGGCTGAAGACACAAATGATTCAACGTAATGTTCTCTGAACAACACACGAAGTAAAAAGTGCCGCTAAGACTAGTTTAAAAGATACTTCTACACAGAACAATAATCGTAGTAAAACGTAGTTCTGGCTGAGGCATACAAGTTGTAATGCAGACTCAATACCGCATGTTGCAAGAAGTCATACAGGCTGTTGGAAATACATGGCAACAAGTAGTGTCGGCTGAGCATCACATGCAGTAAAAAGTAATGCTGGCTGAACGACAGATGTAGTGGAAAGTAATACTGGGTGAACGACAGATGTAGTGGAAAGTAATACTGGGTGAACGACAGATGTAGTGGAAAGTAATACTGAGTGAACAACAGATGTAGTAGACAGTAATGCTGGGTGAATTACACATGTAGTGAAAAGTAATACTGGCTGAACAACTGTAGTGGAAACTAATACTGGGTGAACGACAGATGTAGTGGAAAGTAATACTGGGTAAACAACAGATGTAGCAGACAGTAATGCTGGGTGAATTACACATGTAGTGAAACGTAATGCTGGCTGAACAACTGTTGTGGAAAGTAATACTGGGTGAACGACAGATGAGTGGAAAGTAATACTGGGTAAACAACAGATGTAGTAGAAAGTAATACTGGCTGAATTACACATGTAGTGAAAAGTAATACTGGCTAAACAACAGATGTAGTAGAAAGTAATACTGGCTAAACAACAGATGTAGTAGAAAGTAATACTGGCTGAATTACACATGTAGTGAAAAGTAATACTGGCTAAACAACAGATGTAGTAGAAAGTAATACTGGCTAAACAACAGATGTAGTAGAAAGTAATACTGGCTAAACAACAGATGTAGTAGAAAGTAGTACTGGCTGAGCGACACATGTAGTAGAAAGTAATACTGGCTGAACGACACATGTAGTTGAAAGTAATACTGGCTGAACGACACATGTAGTAGAAGTAATACTGGCTGAACGACACATGTAATAGACAGTAATACTGGCTGAACGACACATGTAGTTGAAAGTAATACTGGCTGAACGACACATGTAGTAGAAGTAATACTGGCTGAACGACACATGTAGTAGAAGTAATACTGGCTGAACGACACATGTAGTTGAAAGTAATACTGGCTGAACGACACATGTAGTGAACAGTAATACTGGCTGAACGACACATGTAGTAGAAGTAATACTGGCTGAACGACACATGTAGTAGAAGTAATACTGGCTGAACGACACATGTAGTTGAAAGTAATACTGGCTGAACGACACATGTAGTAGAAAGTAATACTGGCTGGACGACACATGTAGTGAACAGTAATACTGACTGAACGACACATGTAGTGAAAAGTAATACTGGCTGGACGACACATGTAGTGAAAAGTAATACTGGCTGAACGACACATGTAGTGAACAGTAATACTGACTGAACGACACATGTAGTGAAAAGTAATACTGGCTGGACGACACATGTAGTGAAAAGTAATACTGGCTGGACGACAAATGTAGTGAAAAGCAATGCTTGCTGAACGACACGTGTGGTAAAAAACTACTGCCTGAACGATACAAGTAGTAAAACGTAATGCTGCCAGAACGATGCAAGCAGTAAAAAGAACAACCGACGGAACAAAAATGTACTAAAGAGTAAAGCTGGCTGAACGCTGTACGTAGTATAAAGTAGAAACAGACGTCCTAGCCCGTCTTCCTCATCAAATCAAAACAACACCACACTGTGGGTGAGGCTTACGTGGCAAGCAGTGCCGGTTGTTTTATTGTCCTTTTTGGCAAAACCTGGAAAGAGGCAGTGATGAAACACGCTTATGAAACAAATGTTAATCAAAGTATCAGATACTGCACCGTCAGTATGAGAAGGTTCACTACACCTTGAGTATCAGGCCATCAGTCAGTGAGAACAGGTGCAGTGTTCATCTCACCTCGCGAATCATCAAGTGGTGAGTCATGCAAGACCATAACAGAAACTGATCACGGTTGTTCGTTTGTTTGTTTGTTTGTTTTAATTTGTTTTATCTTACTCAGAAAATCCTAAGGACTTCTGACAATCAAAACTGGTTTCCCCCACTATTAGATTGTTCGTCTATGTATTTGTCTGACTTTATTCAAGTTCAAAAGGCTGTGCCAGTCTTGAATAAAAGTTACTCTGTGTTAGGTTTTCTTATGGGAGCAAAAGTTACCCCACTTGTTTACTGTTTAAAACTGGTTTAGTCTACAACTTGACGATATTTGACCAAAGTATCAGATATTGAGTGCACAATTTATGGATAAACTCTCAAAGTTCGTGTGTTTGTTTAGTGTAAAATTTATTATGGTTTTGCATTCTAAGAAAGAGTACTAATTCATTACACAATCTATGGGTACATTCATGTCCTACGACACGTACATTTGTTGTGAACAAACTTCAGTGACAGACTCACGCTGTAAAATTAAGTAATCATATTAATTCATCACATAGAACATAGACAGAGTCCCATCCTACAAAGTCGGCTCGTTCCTAGGATCTCTGTTGCTGTGTCAGTCATCCCTGGTAAAAATTGTCATTGAGGGCTTCGATATCTTCCTATTGAGAAGAAATGAAGTGACGTTTCTTTCTAAGGTCGCTTGGAGTTGTTGCAATGTCAGGATCTTTCAGTTTGTCAAGATTCAAGTGGAGACGGCTGTTTTTCTACTCTGTTGTTCTTTTCAACCGTACGTTCAAGTTCATCATGACAAGAACGTGGTCAGTACCAACGTCTCGGCTCATGGAAATATCCTTGTTTTAGCCCTAGAGAAGTCAGACCTGTTCCGTTTCTTGTCAAGAGCATGGCCTATTTGGCTGCAATACCGATCGTTTGGGGAGAGCCTTGTCCATCGTCGAAATGCTTCATGCTTAACGAGTGTTCGCAAGAACTAAGCCGTCATCACTGGCAACTTGTAGCAAGCGTAGACTACAATCGTTGTCGTTCTCCTTACAATAGGGGCCGCAAAAATCGCATTCTAAGGTCAGTATTATTTGTTTCGTACATATTTCATATTTAAGATAACTGTTTTGCTAAGAATACAGTTAATGGATAAGTTTCCATCGGCCCCACGGCTCCGCACATAGCAACGTTTTGCCTCGTGAATGGGAAGCTTTCTCAGGCTGACTAGTAAGGCAAACACCGATTCTCTCTCCCTCCCCCTGCATTCTTTCCTTTCTTTTCCTTTATTACTTTACCTTCTATCCTCCCCTTTTTCTTCGAACCCTTTCTCTGGGCTCCTCTTCTCAGTTACCTTATTTCTCAGTATCTGCCTGTCTCTGTCTCTGTGCCTCTCGCTCTCTCTCTCTCTCTCTCTCTCTCTGTCTCTCTCTCTCTGTCTGTCTGTCTGTCTGTCTGTCTGTCTCTCTGTGTCTGTCTGTCTGTCTGTCTGTCTGTCTGTCTGTCTCTCTCTCTGTCTGTCTGTCTGTCTGTCTGTCTGTCTCTCTCTCTCTCTCTCTCTGTCTGTCTGTCTGTCTGTCTGTCTGTCTGTCTGTCTCTCTCTCTCTCTCTCTCTCTCTCTCTCTCTCTCTCGTTTCCTCGTTCTGTACTCTATTCGCCATCTCCGCTCTGTTTCTCCCCCCCCCCTTTTTCTGCTTTTATCTGTCCCCCGCCCTCCCCCACCCCCTCACTTCGAGCTTTCCTTTTTCTTTATTTCCCCCCGTCGAACCCAGTTTTTTTTTTTTTTTTTTTCCTCTCCTGCCTGTCCTCCTCCTCTCCTGTATGTACTGAGAGAGACAGACAGAGAGACAGAGACAGATAGACAGACAGACAGAGAGATGGACGGATGGATGATAGACAGATAGATAGATAGACAGATCGGTCGATAGATAGATAGATCGATAGAAAGACAGACAGACAGACAGAAAGAATCAATATTGCCCCATAACACCAGGTCGTAAGGGGAGGGGTGGGGTGGGGGGGGGGACTGTTAAGGACGCTTTGACAGTCAGGAACCTCCACCGCTCTCTGTCCTCATGTCATGCGCGACAGGTTGGAGGTTCAGTCGGCCATGTTGTCTACACAGACCTTTCTCTGGTCTGCCTGTGGGACGTCCACCCTGCGCAGCACCCTGCAGGGTGCTCTTAGACAAAGGATCAAGCCGATTATGCCCTTACCATATCACAAGCCTTCCGACAGGACCCTTTTCCACAAGCATGATACAAAAGATAAAATAAAGACGGCGCTTGTTGCCTCCATATCATGACGTACTCAAACAAACGTACCCCTAAACCCACTGAGTAAATAGGCTTTCTCTCGGAAACAAAACGATTCTGCATCTTGAAGACACCCCCCCCCCCCCCAAAAAAAAAAAAAAAAAAAAAAAAACTATGACGTCATCTCAGGTTTGCTAAAATTTGGCTACT
>CM065736.1:37749834-37752334 GCA_033310375.1 Conus canariensis
GTTTTTCCGTAATAATTATCGCCCCTCCCCCCCCCCTCTCCCCAAATGATCCCATCATTCCTAGCGCCAGTGTCACAATCCATCCCTTCGTGCACCATGTCGTTATTGTCAAACACGTTTACTCAAACGCTAACCTCGCTGTGATAGCTTCAGTTTTGCTTCTGTCGTCTTCTGTTATATTTTCGTTTGAAATGTGTTGATGATTTTCTGATGCAGTTGTCGTCTGTGATACAATGTCCTTGAGTACGATTGCTATCAGTTTGACTCTCAGCTCTGTCGTCTGCACCCATGTGTGCAGAATTGAATGTCACCGTCGTCAGTGTCGTCCGTTGTGCTGGAGAGGGAGGGAAGGAAGGGGGAAAGGAGGGGGGAGGGGGGAAGGAGGCACACACTCAGTCTTTGTGAGACAAGTAAGGTAAAAATGGGCAAACAGCTGGAATGATCCCCCTTGAGGCTTTCCAAACGAAACGTGTCAACTACGTGAAGGACTGACATGATGAACAAACATATCCGAAAGCTGTGAAATGTTTCCCTAGGTCTGACGATACCTTTCTCAGCAGGCCTACCTTTCTTTGCAACGCACTCGGACCTGTACTTTAGAGTGTGTTTTACAGGCTGTTCCATTCTTATTCAATCTCCTCCTCCTGCATATCTTCTTCTTCTTCTCTCTCTATGAAAGGGGGGGGGGGGATAAGTGGGTGTGCGTGCATGCGCGCGCGCGCGTGCGTGCGTGCGTGTGTGTGTGTGTGTGTGTGTGTGTGTGTGTGTGTGTGTGTGTGTGTGTGTGAATACGATGTAGTATGAAAAAGAATGTTAGCGCAAAATTAGTGTACCATATGACATCAATTTGCGTTTTGTTTTGTTTTATCTTAATGTTTTTTTTACTCCGTGAATATGCTCACACTTGTTTCAAGGATCAATGTATCTGTAAACAATAAAGCTTGGTCTTCTCTCTCTCTCTCTCTCTCTCTCTCTCTCTCTCTCTCTCTCTCTGTTTATCATCGTACATGCGTAATAATAATAACAACGATGATAACAACAGTAACTATGATAATACTATTAACAATAACAATAATGATGATAATAATAATAAAAGTAATAATAATGATGAAGATGATGATGATGACAATGACGACGAAAATAACCATGCTACTACTACTATACTACTACTACTATACTACTACTACTACTGCTGCTGCTGCTGCTGCTGCTGCTGCTGCTACTACTGCTACTACTACTACTGTTAATAATAATAATACTAACAACAGACAACAACAACAACAATGATGGTAATGATAATAGGTATAGTCAATAACAATAATAATAAAAAAGAGTATTATTGATATCGTTATTATTATTATTGTCATCATCATCATCATTATAATATATTGATAATAATAATAATAATAATGATATTAATAATAATAATTCTAATAATAATGAACATTTCAGTAAGTTGAAAATTTAAAGCACAAAACGCCATGAGTCGTTTTTTTTTTTTTTGTTTTGTTTACCCTGTGTGTGTGTGGTGTGTGTGTGTGTGTGTGTGTGTGTGTGTGTGTGTGTGTGTGTGTGTGTGTGTTATGAGCTACACATCTGACGACCTGATAGAGTTCATAGCATTGAAAGAAGTCGTGGATTGAAAAGCGTTCATTTCAAAATTGCAACAACAACAACAAAATGATTTCCTTCAGGCCTTCAATGAGTCACTTGACCCACCTGCAACAGGAAACAGGTCATCTCCAGAGTGTGGACAGTTCTGGAGTTGAGATGTGAATGAAAATTGGTGGGGGAGGGGGGGGGGGAAGAAATTTGACATGTAATGCACAAGCCTTTGAACAGCAATGCCACCAGATTCTTTTTTCTTATTTTTCATTTGCATTCCATTTCTTAACTGGACGAAATGGAAGCTTGTCGCCTCATTCTAGACATACTCAAAGATATTCTGCAACTTTAGAAGCTAGTAGAGTTTGTAACATTGAACAGAGCAGGTTATGTTTGAAAACCGACAAGGTATCGGTAGAGAACAGAAAATCTATTTCCCCCAAGCTGTTTCACGTTAAGGAGAAGTTAGTTTAAAACGACACGAAGCTTCTGCACTGCTGGCACTGCTCTGTTTGCAGTAAGGACCTGTAGCAGGCTTGCCATGTAGGGACATCCATTTAAGGGCACTACAGTACATCTCAGACAGGGGCCGAAGTAGAGAGGGAATCCAGCTGCGGTGGGCAAGCTTCACTGGATTGTGTGTGTGTGCGTGCGTGCGTGCGTGTGTGTGTGTGTGAAGCCGCGGAGTGGTTCGTTTTGACAGACGTTGCCGACATTCACTTCCGGTCATAAAGGTCACAGTCTGGGGTGTGTGGGTCGTCTCGTTGGGGTGAATAGCATAGCTGCAAATCAAAAAAGTTGTTTTCAGTGTCGGCGGCTTGTTAGAGAGATATTCTTCCCGGTGTATGATCTTTTTGTCTGATTATTAGCGGTGGTAAGCAAAATTATGACAAGA
>CM065736.1:37757334-37762334 GCA_033310375.1 Conus canariensis
CGCCTGAGACGAATACTACTAATGCAACTACGACTGCTACTTCTGCTTATTATTATTATTATTATTATTATCATTATTTTGCTGTTATTATTATTATTATTGTTTTCTCATATCATCATCATCATCATTTATTATCTTATTATTATTATTTTATTGTTTTGTTGGTATTGTTGTTGCTGTCATCATCATATTGTTATTATTACGATTATTAATCATCACAATTCTTTCTACAAAGACTTTTAATTTTTTTTTATTCATGTTCGTTTGCTTCTTTTCTTTGTTTGTTTGTTTATCTGTCTAACAGAATTTACGCAAAATATTCTTGGTTACCACACAGTGCATGGTACCATCAGCCAGACGCTTGATCAGTCGCAACGGATACTTGGATGATTTGGTTTGTAATGTTCGTGAAACAATTACATGCATATAGTTTCAAAGCACAACAGAGTAATGTGAATCACTGGTTCCACGAACCAATGGCAAGAAAGTCAGCAGTCTTTGGCGAAATCCGTAGGCCGACACATCATTATGTCAATGTGATTATTTCAACTACAAGGGCGTTCTGGACAGCGCAGACCTCCGTCAAGGTCGAACGGATCCTGGATCCGCCCTTTGATCGCTATCAGGGGAAGTAATACTAAGCACTGGCACTGGCAGTGTGTGTGTGTGTGTGTGTGTGTGTGTGTGTGTGTGTGTGTGTGTGTGTGTGTGTGTGTGTTCAGCAGTGGGGTAATACCAGCGTGTTAATTAGAGTCCACAGACATGTGTGTGGAAGCGTTGGTGTGTGATGTGTGTGTGAGAGAGTGTGTGAGTGTGTTGTGTGTGTGTGTGGGGGGGGGGGGATGTGTTTGAGGGGGAGGAGTTGTTGTTCTTATTGTTATGTGTACGTATGTATGCGCGCGAGAATGCGCGCGCACTTGTATGCTGTAATTGATGGTCTTGTTCTTGTTCCTAAGTCATCTTCTGAACATTCACGCACGCAGTCACCACACACACACACACACACACACACACACACACACACACACACACATCATACATACATACATACATACATACATACACGCGCGTGCGCGCACTCACACGTACACACGCACATACGAACGGAGTTGAGTTTGCCACAGGCTCAACTGGGAAGGCTGGGACCACACAGTCGAGTTTCAAATCTTCTCATATTCGCTGCACGACCAAAATGGCCGCCGGACGGAAACGAGGCCACCCAGGAGGGGATCATGAGCGGCGGAATAGTGACGGGGAGGGGGCGGGGGGGGGGGGGGGGGATGGAGGGTGTGTGAAACAATGGGGTTTGTAGCTTGTTTTGTAGAATAGTATGATATATTAGTGACGGTAGTGATTATGGTGGATTGATAATAGTGCTTAGTGGGGGCCAAGAAAACCCAACTGTAGGTGTTTGCATCTCTCGGGCCTGGTTGACGCCGGGATGTGTTATAAAAGCAAGCGTAGAGTACAGCTCTGTCGTGCAGTCTCAGATCGGAATGGAAATCCATAGCATCATCTTCATCATCCTCATTCTCATCGATCAGCATTAAAAGAAAGTCTCAAATTCTGTGGCCCTTCGTACCCTGTTCTCATGGTGACCTCAGTTTCAGTACCCTCTCCGCGTCAATGCCCTTGCTTTGATTCCGTCGGGATCACCGGTATTGGCGAGTTCATGGGTATTTCGTTGGACGGACATAGTGGCGCCCTCCGGAGGGAGAGCTCACTGATGCCGGCTCCGCGACTAAGCAATCATTGTCGCCAGTAGGGGACATAGTAGATGGTATCCTGCGTATGTTGGATCAGAACAGGCTCCACCGGATTTACTTCCCCTCCTTTCCCGCAAAATTACCGCCTGGAGGATTTGGTGAGGCGTCTAGATAAGGTATAGTTTGAAAGGGTGTGGACCTCTTTGGGTGTGTTGGTGTCTTTTCATTTTCAGGTGCCACTGAACACCACCGAAGTGACTCCGCAGATTGCCGCTGCCGGAGCTGCGGCTGTGGGCCGAGGTGGTTGGAATGAGCGGGTGGGTGCACTGCTGCTGAGGTGGCACAGAAGATGGGACAGAAACAACAACAACACACACACACACACACACACACACACACACACACACCACACTCAGAGAGAGAGAGAGAGAGAGAGGAGAGAGAGAGAGAGAGAGAGAGAGAGAGCACATTAGCAAACAAAAAAAAAAACAAGCAAACAAACAAAATTATAGATCTAGTTGCAAAGTGAGACGACTGCATGCGGAAATCTAAACAAATCTTAAATAAATGTTAGCGAACCGCCAAGAGAGACGTGGACCAACGAGTCACAAGACAAATGCGTTTCGACCTCTTAGGTCTTCTTCAGGCAAGACACAAACAAATCGGACAATAGAAATGAACGAATCGAATTTTTCACTTAGCTTAGATCTCTTCAGCGCAAGGTAGGCAGGCGTTGAATGAAAACGAGGCTGTTCAACAGCAGGCGGAAATCTAAACAAATCTGAAATAAATGTTAGCGAACCGCCGAGAGAAACGTGGACAAACGAGTCACAAGACAAAATCTTAAATAAATAACATTTATTTAAGATTTGTTAAAATGATAGATCGCTAGGCACACCGAGATGACATCAGAAATGACACGGTCCGCATGAACCAAAGCAGTCGTGTGCTCCAGCCATCCCCAACAACAGAGCAGAGACCACGATCACTGTTCCACAGTGTGATGCTCAGTGTACTGCCGGAATAGATACTGTCCGCCTGCAAAGGCTACCTCCACAAAGAATGGGACCACCTGCCAAAAGCACTGGCAGAGAACAACTCCGCCCCCCCCCCTCCCCCTCCCCCCCTCCCACCTCCCCCCCCCTCCCCCCACCCCCCTTCCCTCCCAGACGTCTTCACTTTCTTGGTCTGGGGACTTTCTGTTTATCAACATGAAGATCTTTCTCTTTGTAATCCGTCGTTAAAATAGGGCATTCTGCCTATAGAATATATACTCAAATTCACAGAGGCAAAACCAAGAGAAACAAACTAGTGTTCAAAGTGTTTTATTTTCTGTGTGCATGCGTGCGTGCGTGCGTTCGTGTGTGTGTGTGTGTGTGTGTGTGTGTGTGTGTGTGTGTGTGTGTGTGTGTGTGTGTGTGTGTCTAAGTGTATGTTTCAATTGATGGTGCGTGTATGTGAATTTAACGTGTGTGTGTGTGTGTGTGTGTGTGTGTGTGTGTGTGTGTGTGTGTGTGTGTGTGTGTGTGCATGCGTGCGCGCGCGCGCGTGCGCGTGCGTGCGTGCGTGCGTGCTGGTTGTGTGTGTGTGTGTGTGTGTGTGTGTGTGTGTGTGTTTGTGTTGTCAGTGCAGCCTAAGTTCTGATTTGACAAGAAACTAGTTATAGGCAATAAGCTACTTAAACATTAGTCCTTGTCAAGGTGGAGTCTCTCATCAGCTTGTCTGAAGACAGACAGTGCTTTTACAGTTCAGTTGTTTAGTTTTATTCACACAAAAGCACGTAAGCTCTCTCTTCTCTCCTTCTCTCTATATCTGTCTGTCTGTCTGTCTGTCTCTGTCTCTCTCTCTCCTGTCTCTCTGTCTGTCTCTGTCTTCTGTTTGTCTATCTGTCTGTCTGTCTGTCTGTCTGTCTGTCTGTCTGTCTGTCTGTCTGTCGTCTCTCTCTCTCTCTCTCTCTCTCTCTCTCTCTCTCTCTGACCCATCTGATGTTATCATGGTGATGAGATGTAAGTTCTGCAGATTGAAGAGCTTTGTAGTAAGTAGTTCTGCCCGTTCGGATGTTTAGAATGTAAAGCAACGTACATGGCATCAAGTGAGAATGAAAGAATCCTGCATGGACTTCCCTGTCTTGTGGTTACAGGCGCCTGTTTGGGCCCCCGTCTTGTCCCTCCGCACCTTCTTCACTGAAAATTCCCCTACCCCCATCTACTCATCCCACCACCCCTCCCCCCGAACCAGTCACCCCTCTGGCAATAGTGCAAAGGTCTTGCACCTATGGCACTGGAAGCAGCAGACGGGAATACATTGATTATCTGTACTGTGTAGAATGGTATCACTTTGTGTTCGAGTATCCTACTCTCATTGGAATGGGGGTGGGGATGGGGTGAGGATGTCTCTTTTCTTTGTTCTGCAAACCCTCGTCCCAAACACATAACTGACGAAATAAAATGAAAGGCTAGGGGTGTGAGATTGTGTACTGAATATTACGATTGGAAACCTTCATGAGATTTGCATCACCCAAGTCTGAGAAGGATGTAGGGGTGTTGGGGAGGAGAGGGGCTGTTGGAATGGAAGGGGAGGGGGGGGGGGGGCTGTGGCTGGAATTTGAATGGGGAGTGGTGGTGGTAATAGTATGTCGAGTCAGGGCACGTGAGGGTATGGAGAGGGGGAGGGGGAAGTGGAGGGGGCGTAGTCTGTCTCTGGGCAAATTGATAGAAGACTTCAGCTTTAAAGGGACAAACTTTTAAAAATCAATCATTCGGCACAGTTTAAACTGTAATCTGTGCTTGACTGGATTTTTTCCATATTTCATTCCGTCCAAATTTTGAACGCTTCTGGGAATTGGAGGAATACATATTGGCGAGGTTGGGTGGAGAGCGATGACGAGTGGGAATCGAAGATATATCTTTTTTGGTCCGTGTCATTTTCGGTGATTTGCTCGATATAGAATTTACAACTGCATGGTTATAAACAGAAGCAAAGTTACTGCTTGTCTAGATATTCTGGACTTGTTCTTTCCTGTACAGGTTTTGGTCTAATGCGCCAAATTCGTTAAAATACCATTGGAATACAAACAATCCCTGCAATGAAGAACTTTGTCCTTCTTGCATTCTGATATATGGCTCATATTCTGACAATTTATTTAAAATTATTGTGCTGCAGCTCAAATTCTAAGCATACAAATGCCAATCTCACGGTCGTACAAAAATTGATATGTAAGCTTAATTTTATGTATACACATAGGTATTTCAATTATGACACTTGGTGGTACTACTGTCCAAAGTTCAACAGTCG
>CM065736.1:37767334-37779834 GCA_033310375.1 Conus canariensis
GTGAGGACTTGGGGGGTTACCTCCCTCAGTGGGAGAAGGGAGAAAACGTGCCCAGGCATCAGCATGAATTGAAACTACAAGTAGAGCAAATACGGCGGAAATTTGGTAAAAGCTGAGGGAGGGGGGGGGGGGAGGAGGAGGGCTCGGGTATGGTTGAGTGTTCTTTTCCAAACTACTTTTAAATCGAGAGGGAGATTGGGGGTGGGGGGTGGGGGGGGGGGTGGGGGTACAGGGGGCCTCTTCTGTCCTTTTTGTACTCCCAGTTCTTATAGAACAGGGAGTACTTTAGAATGGGAACGAAGAAATGCTGTGTGTGTGTGTGTGTGTGTGTGTGTGTGTGTGTGTGTGTGTGTGTGTGTGTGTGTGTGTGTGTCTGTGTCCGTCCGTCCGTGGTCAAAATGTGTTCCACTCGCTCCAGACAAAACTAAAGGGCCGATCTTTCTGAAAATTTGTAGACATGTTCATTATGGGTCATGGATGATGCCCGATGTTTTAGTTTACCGTTATACCGTTACTAACGGCTGTAACGGCCTGTAACGGGTTTTCCTTCTTTATGGAATATCTCAGAAAGTACTTGCCCGATCTTTGTGAAAAATTGTAGGTATCTTCATTATGGGTCATGAATGATGCCCGATGTTTTAGTTTACCGTTATAGCCGTTACTAACGGCTGTAACGGCCTGTAACGGTTTTTCTTCTATATGGAATATCTCAGAAAGTACTTGGCCGATCTGTGTGAAAATGTGTAAGTATGTTCATTATGAGTCACGAATAATGCCCGATGTTTTAGTTTACCGTTATAGCCGTTACTAACGGCTGTGACAGCCTGTAACGGTTTTTCTTCTTCATGGAATATCTCAGAAAGTACGTGGCCGATCTTTGTGAAAATTAGCCGGTATGTTCATTATGGGTCACGGATGATGCCCGATGTTTTAGTTTACCGTTATAGCTGTTACTAACGGCTGTAACGGCCTGTAATGGTTTTCCTTCTTTCTGCAATATCTCAGAAAGTACTTGGCCAATCTTTGTGAAAATTAGCAGGTATGTTCATTATGGATCACAGATGATGCCCAACGTTTTAGTTTACTGTTATAGCCGTTACTAACGGTTATAACGACCCATAACGGTTTTTCTTTTTTATGGAATATCTCAGAAAGTACGTGACCGATCTTTCTGAAAAGTTGTAGGTATGTTCATTATGGGTCACGGATGATGCCCGATGTTTTAGTTCACCGTTATAGCCGTTACTTACGGCTATAACGGCTCCTAACGGTGTTTCTTCTTTATGGAATATCTCAGAAACTACTTGGCTGATCTTTGTGAAAATTTGTAGGTATGTTCATTATGGGTCACGGACGATGCCCGACGTTTTAGTTTACCGTTATAGCCGTTACTAACGGCTTTAACGGCCCATAACGGTTTTTCTTTTTATGGAATATCTTAGAAAGTACGTGACCGATTTTTCTGAAAATTTGTAGGTATGTTCATTATGGGTCACGGATGATGCCCGATGTTTAAGTTTACCATTATAGCCGTTACTGACGGCCCATAATGGGTTTCTTCTATATGGAAAATCTCAGAAAGTACTTGGCCGATCTTTCTGAAAATTTGTAAGTATGTTCATTATAGGTCACAGATGATGGCCGATGTTTACCAGAACAGCCATTACTAACGGTTACACCAGCCCATGACGGTTTTTCCTCTTTATGGAATACCTCACGTGTATTCAGGATAAGCTGGGAGTACGTTTATATGCTTTGCATCTTGTTTTTGTTAAAGTGAGGGTGGTGGTGGTGGTGGTGTCTCCTCTTACGAAAGAAACGCCACCCCTTGGATAATTCACACATCAGAAGTGTTTTTTCAAAGGGGGTCTGGGGGTCCCTCCCCAGGGTAGGGGATGGAGAAAAGGGAGAGGGGCAACATGTCGAAAATGCAGTTTTGACCATCCAGAGGAGGGACATTCATATCCCCCCCCCCACCCCCTCTGCCCACTCCCTTCCCTGTCGTTCGTCCGCTCTGCTGTGTATGTGCGCGCCAGTGTCTGTGAGTGAGTTTATCAAACAAATGACACCAAAGCATGGCTCATGGTTATGTTTTCTTTTCTTCCTTCTTTTCTTTATCAAAAGCATTTCTCCCAATTCTGTGATGCACAACTTTAACACACCATTGTTGAAGTTTTAGTGCGATCCTCGCAGATGGCTGGAAGTGAAGGGATATGAGATCCACACATGTCCATACGCGCCATTGATCATGTTTTTTTTTTAATATGACATCTGCACACATTGCGCGCGCGTGCGCACATACACATGCACGCACACGCGCGCGCGCACACAAATACAGAGAGAGAGCGAGCGAGCGAGCGAGCGAGGAGGAGAGAGAGAGAGAGAGAGAGAGAGAGAGATCCGAAATTCAGAAATTGACCCAAACCGTCTGGAATCATTTTGTGTCATTTCTAAAAATCCGAACGCCCCGTTTTCTATGCTGGATTTCCTTACCAAGGGATGGAATTTGTCTTTCGACTTCTATTCACTTGGATTAGAAAAAAAAGATGTATTTCAGTTTGCCTGAACAATGAAATATGTCTGAGACATGCCAGAACAGGATCTCAGTAACATCTGTATTGTATTTCAGATCTGGCGCCTCTTTCATGTGCGTTTTTCTACCTTAGGGACAGCATTTAGCGTAGACCGTTGGGTAGGAAAGACAATTCTAAGACACGAGGTACAGTTTTCATTGCCTTTAAGGGTCCTGCATAGTTATATTTTTTCCTCTGTAGCTGTGTGTGACCCTGATTAGAGTCTTCATCTGACATTCGATGATAAGTAACAATTTCAAACTATTTTGTGCTTTAAAAGCATTTCACGGCAGTGCCTTGGTTGGCGAAAGCTTTGTCTGCATTTAGCATCATGAGCATCATCAGGTCTGCTGGTATGCAAGTGATTATTTCTGGCTCGACCATCAAATGGCAGAAGAGAATTGCATCCGGCCGGACCCAATTCCTACGAGTGACATGATAAAAAGTGTATTTTAGGTCGAACCCATTCCACCGCTACTTTACATTGGGCCCAGTATAGTAGACTGAAAGAAACAGGCGGCAGAAATCAAGGTGGTTCTGGCTGACAATTCATTTTGAGCACCAGTTAAGAAACGGCGGTGTCGGCAGTGTGTCGGCTTGAACGTCTGACCTGGGTGGATCGTGTGACGTACCTTAGAAGAAACGGCGGTTGAAAAACTGGTTGTTCTGAATACTGTGAGTCTCTTTGATTTCCTGCTGCTTTTACTTTTCTCTGGGAACCGGCATCCGTGCGTAAGCTGACACCAGGGCTGATTTTCTCTGGGAACCGGCATCCGTGCGGTATAGCTGACAACCAGGGCTGATTTTCTCTGGGAACCGGCATCCGTGCGGTAAGCTGACAACCAGGGCTGATTTTCTCTGGGAACCGGCATCCGTGCGGTAAGCTGACAACCAGGGCTGATTTTCTCTGGGAACCGGCATCCGTGCTGGGTTTAAGCTGACAACCAGGGCTGATTTTCTCTGGGAACCGGCATCTCGTGTGCAGTAAGCTGACAAACCAGGGCTGATTTCTTGTCCAAACGGGTCAAGACTGGAAGTTTAAACTAAGCGTTAACCCTCAGCCCCCACCCCCCACCCCCACCCCCGACCCGCAACACACGCACGCACCATTTGTTCGGGGGTTTTGTGTTTGTTTTAACCTGGGGGTGAAAGCTAAAGGGAACACATATATATTGTTATGACGTGTCCTCTAAATGCACCTCTCGTCACCATCGTCACCATAGTAAAAGCTCATTACCCATGCACTGACAGGCAGGCTCGCATGCGTGCGCGCGCGCACACACACACGCACACACACACACACACACACACACGCACACCACACACACACACACACACGCACGCACGCACGCACGCACGAACGCACACACACACACACACACACACACACACACACACACACACACACACACACACACACACACACACACTCACACACACTGAAGACAACAGCAAGCTTTCAGTCGGTTCCCCATAATACATAGCGTAAAACCAAATATAGTCAGATGGAAAAAAGCACAAACTAGAAATGTGTCTTAAACTAAGTTAGTTTTGATGAATTGAATGAATAAGATTTGTTTGCAGATGGAATCAGATCTTAACTGAAGAACTGATTATATATTGCAGGGGCAAGAAACTGGTTCATCAACGGGGCACGGACAACGGACACCAGGTCACGTGAACGAACTCGGTGGATGCAGCCAACCACAAACAGGGGAGTGATGTTGATTTTTCGCTCGTTCTTCTCTCTCGTCTGTACACTTCTTCCAGTGTAGCTGTCCCTTTCTTTCATAGTTAAGTGTACTGTCATAGAGTTTTGTGTTTCCTTGTGTAGAGTTGTGTCGTCTTCTATCCCAGGATTTATTGTCTTCTTTCCCAGAGTTTAGTATCGCCTTTCCTCACAAAAGTTCTACTGTCTTTTGCAGGGAGTTTTTTTTCTACACTCACAAGTTTGAAATCTCCTTTCTGCGGTACTAAAATCTTCTTCAGTGTCAGATGCTAGTCTTCTTATTCAGGGTTAGTGTTTTCTTGATTCACAGATGTTCATGTCCTTTTCTTCAGGAACTAGTGTCCCATATTTTCCGCAGCTGATGCTTTGCCTTTTTTTTTTTATTGGGGTGTACCTTTCCTAACTTTCCAGTCTTCAGTGATTCTTTCCGTGCATCTTCTTTTCCAGGATTTTGGGTCTTCTTTCTCAGAGTATTATGTCTTCTTCTTTCCTAGGATTTAGTGCCACCTTCTTTGCCAGGGTTCTTCTTTCCTGAGATCACGTGCCTTCGTTCCTGTGTTTAGTGCGTTTTTCTTCCCCAGGATTTAGTGTTCTGTCCTTTCTCAAGGTTCCACGCCTTCTTTCCCAGGTTTTAGTGCCCACTTCTTTCGCAGTACTCAGTGCCTTCTTTATTCCACAGCGTTTAGTCTTTCTTCGTTCCAAGGATTCAGTGCCCTCTTCTTTTCCCCACCACAACACAACCCACCCCCATTACACCCCAAGCACCTCACAGCACACCCCCACCACACCCCCACCACAACACAACCCACCCCATTACACCCCGACCACCTCACAGCACACCCCCACCACACTCTCACCACAACACAACCACCCCCATTACACCCCGACCACCTCACAGCACACCCTCACCACATCTTCACCGCAACAGAACACACCCCCAACTCACCCCCATCACAACACAACTCACTCCCACCACAATACCACAACAAACCCCCATCACAGCAACACCCCTCACCACACCCCCACCACAACACAACAAACATCCCCGCCACCACCTCCCACCCCACCACAACACAACACACACCCACAACACCCCACCACAACACATTATCCCCCCCCCCCTCCTTCTCATTTTGTTCCCCAATTAAGTATATACTTGGAACATCAGTGATACTGTTTCAACAATAGAGATTGTTAAAAGGGTGTGTAACGGGTATTTATATTATAACCATCATGGCATTGATCGTTGTCCTTTATTGTTCTCAGGGGTGTGCATCCCTGCAGTGAAGCAGTAATATGTTTTCTCTTTAAAGGGTTTTTAGAAATAATGTTTAGAATTTACCACAGATCCCAGCTGTCACTAGATATTCTTTTCTTAGTGTGGTAGACGAAATTTCTTCGACAAAAATATCGGTTTAACTGCCCATGTTTTTAAGCAAGGTATTCGGATTTCCGCAGAATAATACAAAATTTTTTTTTTAAAGAATTTTACGTATGTTCTAAATATTGTTCACATTTCGATGTTAAACTCTGATGGCCCTTTTCTCATAACGTTTGGTTTCCCCTTCACATCTTTGCCTCTGGCGTGTGCCAAAGTTTTAAGAGTTGGTCAGGACATGGGAACTGTTAGTGGACGGACATAGTAGTGATCTCCCCCTAGAGGGATTTTAGAAATGGACCTATTCTTTGTTTTTTTTTTTTTTTTTTTTCGGTTTGGTTGTTTTTGTTTTATTTTGTTTCTATTACTGGTGGAACAACGATATATGGAACACTGATTCCACGCTTCTCAGTATCAAGCCCCTCAAAAACCACCATACATGTCCATGTACAAGCACGCACATACAAACACTGTGATGCACATTCACTCTCGCACATACACAAACACACGCGCGCACACACAGGCACACGGATGCATGACAAAAACCATACTCATTCGTGCGAACGTACACACTTTTTTTTTTGCAAAGCTCAATTTTGAATGAGTGAACATGAACTGGGGTCTAGGGTCTAGTCTCTTGGTTTATAGTCTTTCTTTTGAAGTTAGTGTGCCTGTTTCGTCGTCGTGTTTACTATCCCGTCATCGTGCCTCGTGTCCTTTTTTTTTTATAGGGTTTAGTTTTTCCTTTCATACGGTTCTGTGTGCTTCTTTCATATGGTTCAGAGTACTTTAGGTAGGTCTGGTATCCTCATTTTTCATGTGATCCAGCGCCTCTTCATAGGATTTAAGCTGTTCTTTCACAGAGTCCCACACAGTGTAGACTTGTCTTTCAATAGCTTCTTCTTTCTCAGGATTTAGTGCACCCTTTTCTATGGTACAGTTTGTTCCTCATAGATATCACGGTCTTCTTTCTTGATGTTTAGTCGGTGTTTTCATTGTAACGATTTTGATCTCTTAACGTCTTTCTTTGGCAGGACCACAGAGGACAAACACTGTACAAGAAGCGGTGCCAGTCTTTCAGAGGACCATAGCGTTCCTTCACCGAGGACTACGGACCAGAGACAAGGTGCCCCACACCCCTCCAGGTACTAAACTCGGATAGCTTATAGTGTTGGAACAGTTACATTTTCATTTTGATCCCAAAATAATTCAAATATGTATTTGGAACATCAGTCACACTATCAGTTTACACTCTAAGCTTTTTCAGAAAAAATGGATATAAAACCATGGCATTGATTTCTTTCTTTTGGATGTCCTCGGAACTGGCATTCCTAGAGTAAGTGAGCAGTTAGACTGATTTCTTGTCTTGAGGTTTCTAACATAGGATTTTGATTTTATACTGACTCTAGATTTCGCGGATTGTTCCCTTGTTTGTTGGTGATCGAAAGTTTTTCAACTCAAGTATCTGTTTTACTTGATCCGCATAATACTTAGCGTGTTTTTCAGAATATTACGGATATTCTACCTGTTGTTCACATTCTGATGTTCAACCCTGATGGCTTATGTCTATTTTATTATTATTTTATTTTTTTTTTTTGGGGGGGGGGGGGGGGGGTGACGGAAACAGAAGGCATATCCCCTCACAATTTTTTTACATCATGCGTCGCCTTTCTTCAGCTTAATATTCAGTAATTTTTTTCTCTGATAAATGTTTAATCTTAACAGCTTTTAATGCAGACACACTCATACGGCGTTATACATTCTTGTACATACACACCAAAATGCCTCTTCTCAGCTATTGCCTCTTCTACCCCTCCCTAGCTGTTTGAACACCTCCCTTCTCATTTCCCTTCAACAACATTACCTTCCAATCTCCTTCCTTTGCACACACGCACATATATTTGTGCGTACGCGAGTACAACGTACACGTGTGCAGACTTGTGGGTACAATCATGTACACGTGTCACAATTTCTCCCGTGCACAATAATGCACACACATTCACACGCAAGAACGCGCGCACGCACACACACTCACACACACACGCACGCACACACGCAGGCGCGCGCGCGCGCGCGCGTACACACACACACACACACACACACACACACACACACACACACACACACACACACACACACACACTCTCACACACGCACACACATATATACACCCTATTTGTTATATCATGTTGCACAAGAGAAAAGACATTGAACTGAAGAGGAAATACTAAAAAACAAAAACTCATCAAGATTAAAAACTTCAACAGGAATTCTAGCACGGATTTTGATGTTTGAACAATTTTACAAGTGCGATCCAAATGAGTTTTTTTGCTCCCGAAACAAGATAACCTGTAAGCTTTTCCTGAATGAAATCAGCTAGAAATTTAGAAACTGCGAAAAGAAGAAGAAGCAACGGCTTTCATTTTGTTTTTACACCACAAAGGGCGGGTCACTTAATTAATGATGGGATTGGTTCGACTCAATTTTAGATTTTGTTTTCATTTTTTGTTCTTCTTTTTCCCGTGGATTTGATAGCGTTTGCTTTCAAAGGCTTTAAGACCTCCATCAGAAGTGACACTGACTTTGTTTTCGTTGTTAATGTTACAGGGCTGTGTAGGATGACCATTCTCCGGGAATCCAGGACAACTGTCTACTACTGTACAGCAGACTACGCCAAGGGGAACAACTGTACCGCTTTATTCAAGACTTCATGGCTGAAGACATATATGTGGTGTTTTTTCAAGGTTTCTCCGAAGATGACAACGCTTTTTCTTCAAAACTACAGAATGGAACCTGTCTACACGGCTTTTTTAGAGGCTACACCGAAGAAAACTTGTTGCTGCTTTACGTGAGGCTTGACAAAAGAGGACAGCTGTGTACAGCTTTACTGAAGGCTTAGCAAAAGAGTGCAGCTGTGTACTGTATGGTTGCGAGGCATGGACACTGACGGCTGAAACTGAAAGGAAGATCCAGGCTTTTGAGAGCAAATCCCTGAGGAAGCTCCTTCAAATAACCTGGATAGAGCACAGGACCAATAAATATGTACGGAGCAGAATTAAGAACCTTGCTGGACCTCAGGAGCCTCTCCTTTCAACTGTGAAGAGACGCAAGCTGATATGGTTTGGGCACAACACTCGACACACCAGTCTGTCCAAAACAATCATGCAAGGCACCATCGAGGGCGGGAGAAGAAGAGGAAGACAGCGGAAGAACTGGCGTGAGAACATCAAAGAATGGACCGGACTCCATACACGTGAGCTGCTGCCGGCGGCTGCTGACAGAGACAGATGGAGAGGGAAGGTTGCGTCTGCGGTCCTCAGGTTTCCCCAACGACTACTTCTGTAGCTATGGGCCTGAGAGAGAGAGAGAGAGAGAGAGAGAGAGAGAGAGAGAGAGAGAGAGAGAGAGAGAGAGAGAGAGAGAGAGAGAGAGAGTATAGCTTTACTGCTCCCTTTTCAGCTCCCTTGCCTTCCCCCTGCCCACAAAAGGATTTTTTTTTCTAGGGGAGGTTTGCAGCTGTATTCAAAAGGCCAGCTGCGTCTGACTAGATGGTTTTTTCTCGGGGTACTCCCGTTTTCCATCTCACCCCTTGGTGCCAGGATGGGGCAACCCATCTGGGGTCAGACTTTGGTTGGGTGCTATAGGCGGCTGACCATTCTCTCCCCTTATTTTGACCTACTATTCACTTCGCTGACATTTTCCCTTTTCACTGTAGAACACCATAACTACATTCAGAGGCCCGCCTTTTTTTCAGACCACTTGTTCAGTTCTCAGATCCAACCTTCCCACCTCTGCCCTTGACCTCTCCCTGCAGCCTGCTTTCTCAGATCCAACCTTCCTACCTCTGCCCTTGACCTCTCCCTGCAGCCTGCTTTCTCAGATCCAACCTTCCCACCTCTGCCCTTGACCTTTCCCTGCAGCCTGCTTCTTTACTGCAACAAGTCACGTCTGACGAAGGCTTTGTGTCGAACATTCCCTTGTCTGCTTTGTACAGTCTATCAAATGTGGGTTACCGTGCATCTTGTTTTATGTGTTTATAAATATTTTGAGTCCTTAGTCCATGAATCTGCAATTTCGATGCTGTTGCATTTGTGTATTGCGTATGGTAGTCCATGAATCTGCAATTTCGATGCTGTTGCATTTGTGTATTGCGTATGTGTGTTTGTCCGGGCCTATAATACATATTGTTCTGCTTGGGTTGGATGGAAATTTTTTGTTGTCTCTTTTCAATGGTTTTATGTTCTACAGTTGCCAACTGTTCCTTTTTGCACTGAATTCATGTATTAAACAAGTTATTTCAGTGCGTTTATTGCTGCTTTCTTGTCTTTAATTGGAAATGGATGGGATCTGTCTGTTGTGTCTGTTGATTGTCAAGGCCTCAATACTTAAAAAAACCCAGACGTAATGTCTTCCGTTACCTGAAATGAGAAAAATACTCAGTGTACTTTCTGCAAGATACTCACTTTGACGAAAAGATGGAAAATATGTTCATCAGAATGGGGATATCGGGGTTTTTTTTGTAGTTACCCTTTACATGCAAAATGAGTAGCTATCTTCTTTAACAAAAGTTTTAAATTCAAAGTTAAGCGTGTTAATCAAGGATGGCTCAGGTAATTATGTAAAAGTTCTTGTTGAAACAGAGAAAAGCAGTTTCCTTTTTGTTAATGTATACGGCCCGAACAGCGACTACCCGGATTTTTATAATAATTTGAAATAAAAACAATGGATGGGCTGGGTGTAGAGAATGCTATAACAGGTGGGGGTTTTAATCTGGTCCTGGACTCTGTCAGAGACTATTGTAATTATAAGCACGTGAATAACCCTCAAACAAGACGGGCCGTGGAAAACATGATGGAAACGTGTTTTGAACGATGTCTGGAGAGAGTTAAATCCGGAATGTCTCTGCTTTACCTGGAGAAGAACTGACCCATTTCAATAGGCCAAGTTAGAATTCTTTTTCTATTTCAGATACAGTTATTTCCTATGTAGGGGATGTTAATTTCGAGTGTGGTTATAGAACAGATCATTCGGCTATTTCGCTGAACTTGAAATTTTATGACAAATTTAAGCATCACACTTTTTGGAAAGGAAACGCACCCCTCTTAAGAGATAAAAAAAAACATATTCAGACGAAATAAAAGCTGAAATTAAAAAATGTTAAAGAAGAATACTCAACAAATGAATATGATTCTCAAATATCTGATGACGAGTTAAAGATTTGTCATTTCTTACGATCTTTTTCTTAATTTCTTGTTGATGAAAATAAGACCCAAACCATTCCATACGTAACAGCAAAGAAAAGGAAAATTAGTGAATAAGAAAAACGATTAGAACAAGACATTCTCAGATAAGACAAAAATATGAAAAGAAAAATGAGACTGATATCAGGATCATTAACATGAAAAAAAGAAGAATTGAAAAATGTCAGAGAAAAACTCTCAGCTCTCGCAACAGACTACCTGGCTGTGTTAATGGAGGTCCAAAGCCACCCTGCTCGCCGAAACAAGACGAAGAGGCCTGTCCCCCAATTCAACAGAGCTAACTGGCCAGCCCTCCGGGAGGCAGCGGTGGAACTCTCCAACTCCATTGTCACCACCTTCGGCACTTCGAGCAATACTGAGGAGATAATGGAGCAAGTTCAAGGAAGGATTGCTAGCCATAGTTAAAGACCACATTCCGCACACCACTCTAAGGCCTAACAACAACCAACCAAGAGGCTTATTAGGCGGAGAGACAGGACCTACAAAAAATGGAAGAAATCTGGCAACCCAGGACACCTATCAGTGCTCAAGAAGCTCAAGCGCCAAGTCCAGGGCCAGCTCCGAAGGTATTACTGGGCCCATGCTGCAGAGCTAATTGAGGACAGAGGTGACGGGAATGTGAAGACGGACAAGAACTTCTGGACTTGCATCAAGTCAAAGCGGCAAGAACCAGCAAATGTCTCCCCTCTCAAGGTCGATAGTAAACTGATCTTTGAGACCAAGGACCAGGCAGAGACTCTAAACCGACAGTTCCAGTCTGCCTTCAGTAAAAGCTTCCCTTGCTCTTCTACCGACTTCACTGCAAGAACTGGTCTCAGCACTAACACACCCGGGCCATGTTGCGACACCATCTCTATCACAGAAGGAGTGCGCAAACTGCTGAAGAACCTTGACCCCCGGAAAGCGCCTGGACCAGACAACATCAGTCCCCGCTTACTGAAGGAACTCGCAGATGAACTCTCGCCTGCTCTACCAGTCATCCATCGATACAGGAATTGTTCCCAAGGACTGGAGGACAGCGTATGTGTCACCAATTTTCAAGAAGGGGGAGCGCTACAGGCCAGCGCTACCGTCCAATTTCATTGACGAGCGTGCCTGGAAAAATCATCGAGCACATACTGGTCCACACAGTGATGAGCTTTGCTGAGAAACACAACACCATCTGCAAACAACAGCACGGGTTTCGCCGAGGTCGTTCTTGTGTCAGCCAGCTGTTCGTTCTTATGGATGAAATCATTCTCGACCAGAGAAGAGCATACTGCACGACGTCGTGGTGTTGGATTTCTCCGAAGCCTTCGACAAGGTCTGCCACTCCCTTTTAGTCCATAAGCTCCAACACTATGGTATCAGGGGTCTTCTTAACCGATGGATAGAGAACCTCCTGACAGACAGACAACAGGCAGTGGTGGTGGATGGAGCAACGTCGGTGTTTGTAGGGATTGAGTCGGGTGTCCCAGGGCTCCGTCTTGGGCCCCTGTCTCTTTCTGTCCTACATAAATGACATCCTGACAGGTCTCTCCACAACCGTGCAACTTTTCACAGACGACACTGCCTGCCAC
>CM065736.1:37787334-37804834 GCA_033310375.1 Conus canariensis
ACACACACACACACACATTCATTCATTCATTCATTATGCCCATCGCTCCCGGTGGAGCATAGGCCATCGACGACCCTTCGCCATCGCACTCTGTTCTGGGCTGTTCTGGTCATTCCAGTCCAGTTGGTCCCTTGTTGTTTCAGCTCTGCCTCAGTGTCTCGCCTCCAGCTGTTGCGAGGCCGGCCTCCCTCTTTCCCTGCGGGTTCCAGGTCAGGGCTTGGCGTGTGGTGCTGTGACGCTGGGTTCCTGAGGGTGTGTTCGATCCAACCCCACTTACTTTGCAGTATCTGCTTGGCCACTGGTTCCTGTCCCGCTCGCTCCCACAGATCTTCGTTTCGGATCTTGTCCTGCCATCGGATTTATCTATGCGCCTCAGACAGGTGTTGAAGAATGTCTGAATCTTTTCTTGCATCGTCTGTGCTGTCCGCCATGTTTCGCATCCGTAGAGCAGAATTGACTTCACATTGGAGATGAAGATGCGGAGTTTGGTCGTTATGCTGATTTCTCCAGATGCCCAGATGTTCTTGAGCACGACGAAAGCTGCTCTTGCCTTGCCGATTCTGGCTGTGGCGTCTCGGTCCGCGCCTCCCTGTTGGTCAACCACGCTTTCCAGGTAGACGAAAGACTCCACCTCCCTGATGGACTCTCCACCGACTGTGACTGATGTGTTGGCAGTGGTGTTGATTTTCATCAGCTCGGTCTTCTTCCTGTTGATCTTGAGCCCTGTCCCGGCTGATGTGGTCTCCAGGCGAGTGGTCTTGCCCTGCATCTGGCTGTGGGTGTGTGACAGGAGTGCCAGGTCGTCAGCGAAGTCGAGGTCGTCGAGTTGCGTCCAGAGTGTCCACTGTACACCGTTGTTCCTGCCTGTTGTAGTGGTCATCATGATCCAGTCGATGACCAGGAGGAAGAGGAACGGTGGCAGCAGGCACACCTGCCGAACTCCGGTCTTCACAACGAAACTTTCGGACATCTGGCCGGCGTGGGCAGTCCTGCCGTTCATGTCCTGGTAGGTACACCGGATGAGGGAGATGATCTTCTTGGGGACTCCGTAGTGCCTCAGCAGCTTCCACAGTGTCTCTCTGTCCACACTGTCGAAGGTCTGCTCATAATCTATGCAATTGACGTAGAGGCGGGAGTTCCACTCCAGCGACTGCTCCATCATGATGCGCAGGCTGGCGATCTGGTCGGCGCATGATTTGTTCCGCCAGAAGCCTGCCTGCTGGTCTCGGAGCTTGGGGTCGACAGCCCCCCTCATCCTCTCCAGTAGAACCCTGTTGAGAACCTTGCCTGGCGTTGACAGGAGCATGATCCCTCGGTAGTTGCTGCAGTCCCTGAGGTCTCCTTTCTTCCGCAGGTTGATAATGATTCCTTCTTTCCACTGGGATGGTACCTCCTCCTTCTCCCAGATCTTGCTGAAGAGGCTGTATAGCATGTTGACAGCTGTCTCTATGTCTGCTTTGATGGCTTCTGTTGGTGTCTCGTCCGGCCCTGCAGCCTTCCCATTCATTTTTAGAGTCATGATGGCCTTCTTGATCTCTGTCTTTGAGGGTTTGTCGCAGCTGATGGGCAGTTCTGTCTCTGCGGGTGGGATGTCTAGTGGTGCGTCAGGGGCGGGGCGGTTCAGCAGCTCCCCGAAGTGTTCTGCCCATCGTTTCAGCTGTTCCTTGGTTGCTGTCAGTGGGTTTCCGTTCTTGTTCTTCACTGGCTTGTCTGTCTGCTGGAACTCACCCGTCAGCTTCTTGGTCATCAGGTACAGGTCCTTCAGGTTCCCCTGTCCGGCTGCTGCCCCTGCTTGACTGGCCAGGTCATCAAAGTAGTCCCTCTTGTCCTTCTTGATGCTCCTCTTTACTTCTCTGTTCGCTGCTGTGTGCTCTTCCTGTGCCTTTGCCTTAGCTGCTCTTGTTGGGCTCGTGTTCAGCGTAGTTTTCTTCTCTCTCTCTCTCTCTCTCTCTCCTTGTTTCCAGCTTGTGGATGGTGTCGGCAGAGATCCATTCCTTGTGCTGGGTCTTCTTCTTGCCAAGGATCTCTTCACATGTGTCATGCCAGAGCTTCTTGCAGTGTTCCCAGTGTGTCTCGATGTCCATCTCATCGTCTTCTATCAGCTCTTGTAGCGACTGGAACCTGTTGGAAAGGCTGATCTGGAATGCTGTTTGTGTGTCCCTGTTTCTGAGCAGTCCAACATTGTACCTTGTCCGTGTGTTGTTGGCGTTGGTGAATCTCTTGAGGCGAAGTCTCACTGTTGTTAAAAGATGGTGGTGGTCTGATGACATGTCAGCACCTCTCATCACTCGTACATCCCGCCATGATCTCCTGAACTTGCGGCTAATGCAGATGTGGTCAATCTGGTTCTCCGTGACGTGGTTCGGGGATCTCCATGTAGCCTTGTGGATGTGATTGTGTGGGAAAGATGCTTGCTCCCATCACCAGCTGGTTCAGGGCGCACAGGTCTGCAAAGCGCTCACCATTCTCGTTCATCTGTCCCAGTCCGTGTGTCTCCATGATGTCCTCGTAGCCTGTGTTGTCCATTACAATCTTGGCGTTGAAATCTCCCATCAGTATGGTTATGTCCTTTGCTCCTCTTCTGTCTATCACTGTCTGTAGTTGCTGATAGAAGTCATCTTTCTTCTCTTCTTCCGCATCATTGGTGGGAGCATAGCACTGGATGGTGTTCAGCCTGATGTCATTCTTCTTCGTGGTAAACTTGGCTGTGATGATGCGGGAGTTGACAGGTTCCCATCCGATGAGTGCCCCGTGCCTCCGGTGCCAGCATCAGGGCCACACCCTCAGTGTGGGGGGCTTCATCCTCTGTGTGTCCTGAGTACAGCAGGTGTTCTCCAGAAGAAAGTCTCAGCTGTCCTGACTGTAGCCACCTTGTCTCACTCAGTCCTAGCACTCCGATCTTGTAGTTTTTCATCTCTGTCGCTACTTGGATGGTTTTTCCTGTTTCGTACATCGTCCTGATGTTCCATGTGGCTACTCTCGTTGTTGTCCTGGGTGTTAGAAGGGGAGTCAGCCTTGCAGCTTCCTTTCGGCTTTCACTGCAATGCGTCATAAGTCTCCGGGATGGAGACCCTTCCTTGCCCAGGTGAATGTTTTGGTTCGTTGTCGTCGATGCTTCTGCAACTGGTCTTTTTTACAGGTAGGGTTGTTAGCCCTACGCAAACCCCTTTATCCTCCGGGGGTGGTGGTCCTGCCTTAGTCGCCTCTTACGACATGCATGGCAGGGCAGTGGGTCTATTCTATGCCCAACCCACAGGGCGAGACACACACACACACACACACACACACACACACACACACACACACACACACACACACACACACACACACACTTTCTCTGTCTGTCTGTCTGTCTGTCTCTCCCTCTCTCTCTCTCTCTCTCTCTCTCTCTCTCTTCTCTCTCTCTCTCTCTCTCCTCTCTTTGGTCTTATATCACGTAAAGTAAAAAGAATTCAAACAACGAACACACACAGACGCGCGCACAATGAACGGAGAGGTGGATGATTAACAACGATACTACGATCACATTCAATGTCTGTCTCTGCTTGTCTGTCCGTTTGGTCTGTCTGTCTGTTTGGCTGTCTCAGTCATTCTCTCTGTCTGTCTGTCTCTGTCTCTGTGACTCTCTGTCTCTCTGCCTCTATCTCTGTCTCGCTCTCACTCTATCTCTCTCTAAGCCTCTGAAATCAGCTGATTTGCTCATTGTCTGTCTGTCTGTCTGTCTGTCTGTCTGCCTGTCTGTCTGTCTGTCTGTCTGTCTGTCTGTCTGTCTGTCTCTCTCTCTCTCTCTCTCTCTCTCTCTCTCTCTCTCTCTCTCTCTCTCTCTCTAAGCCTCTAAAATCAGTTTAGTTGCTCATTGCCTGTCTGTGTCTGTGTGTCTGTGTGTCTGTGTGTCTGTGTGTGTCTCTCTCTCTCTCTCTCTCTCTCTCTCTCTCTCTCTCTCTCTCTCTAAGGCTCTAAAGTCAGTTGATTTGCTCATTGCCTGTCTGTCTGTCTGTCTGTCTGTCTGTCTGTCTGTCTCTCTCTCTCTCTCTCTCTCTCTCTCTCTCTCTCAAGGCTCTAAAGTCAGTTGATTTGCTCATTGCCTGTCTGTCTGTCTGTCTGTCTGTCTGTCTGTCTGTCTCTCTCTCTCTCTCTCTCTCTCTCTCTCTCTCTCTCTCTCTCTCTAAGCCTCTTAAATCAGCTGATTTGCTCATTGGCTTTATGTCCCACCATCCCCTCCCCATTCTGTTTTTTTTTTTTTAATTTGATCAAAGGCCAAGGCCAAAAATGTGGTTAATTCAACAGCCACCCCCCTTTTTTCCTTCTTCTTTTTCAATCTTTCATGAAGGCTTATGCTTGTAATATCTGATACTTTATAATACACAGTGTTCACTTAGAGTCTGGGCCCTTACCGCTAGTCAAACGCATCTGGTTTCTATTTACAAATTTGCAAAAACAATTTTGTTCTTTGCAAAGAAGGTTCTTTGTCACCTCAGGCACATTTCACATTATCAATACCATAACACATTCAGTGAATGTACATACAGCGTTCAGGAAGAGCCGTCAAGTCAAAATCATATAAAATATTCTCATATATACAATATGTGACGAGCTGAACTAATTAGCAGAGGTAACAATCATTTTCGAACATTATATAGAGAACCAGTCTTATGAGATTGCAAGAGTGTTTAATTTCTATGAGTCGGAAACATTTACCATGCGCCGAGAAAACGATCTAAACAACATGGGAGACGAGAAGGGGGAAAGTACACAAAAAGAAAAGACAGTGCAAGTCGCTAATTGTTGTTGATTAATCTTTTCAGTAGCTTGTGTAATCTTTATTTTGTCTGAACTAGACATATTTAATCAAACGCAGAAGTATTGATGTTTCAGTGGAAGACGTGTGCAGTTGAAGTAATTAGTGTAACATGGCATCATGTCAAAAAGTGATAAATCGGTTACAGTGTGCCATTTGAATGAATGCACTATGTTATTTACATTGTGGATATTGTTCACTGTAGGGTGGCCATTTCTTTTTAAATCATAAAATCAAGTTTCTATCCAACAGCATGC
This sequence comes from Conus canariensis, assembly GCA_033310375.1. Taxonomy (NCBI): domain Eukaryota; kingdom Metazoa; phylum Mollusca; class Gastropoda; order Neogastropoda; family Conidae; genus Conus; species Conus canariensis. The sequence continues at coordinate 37,792,390 of CM065736.1, forward strand.
TTTTCGTTATCTCACCTATATTTCATTTCACATCTCACTCCTAAAATTCAAGGTTTACCACGATTATGTCTGTAAGTGTAAACAAACAAAAAACCTCTGTCTACAATAATTGTAATGGTAATGTTGCTTATAGCCCCGCCGATCCCAAAGGGCCATTTCCGGGCTGTTAAAACATTGAAAATAACTCACAAGTCATTAAAAAAAACTCATGCACACAACTCTTTAAAACATATTTTCCAAGCACGCACAGGAAATGTTAAAGATCTTTCCTTCGTAAAATCTTAGACATTTGAAAAATGGTCATCTCTCTCAGAAGCGCAAAGGTCACATCAGGCGGGACACCCCTTAGCAAGGTGTTCATGGAGTCTGCTACAAAGTGTTTATGTCTCACATCATTCAAGTCCCAATACTCTAAAAGGATATGTTTCATTGTGACTGGTACATGACATGGAATGCACCACGGAGCTTCTTCACCTTTGAAAAGATAAGAACAGGTGTAAAAGGAGTGGCCTGTATGCAAACGGCACAAAACTGTTTCTTCTTTACGGCCGCCTCGGAAACATGGCAGAAACTATTTTAGGTTTGGACGGATTTCAAATAGTTTGTTATCCATCTGAGAGTCCCATTCCTCTTGCCAGAGGTCTTTGGCATAAGTCTGGGGGTTTCAGATCAGTGTGAGGGATAGACAATCTGCTCAACCCTTTCTTCGTGATAATCTTGGCAAGTTGATCAACCATTTCCTTGCCTTGAATGCCTACATGGCTGGGAACCCAAGCAAAAACTATGTTGTATCCATCTGATTTCAGAGAGGTGTACAGTTCGAATAACTTTAGCAAGTGAGGGTGCTTGAGGTTACGTAACATAAATTCAAAGTGTGATAACGTAAATTGTGACGAATAATAACTCTTTCAATATGATACAAATTACATCAACTGTTACTTTTTACACCCATGGCTTTTAATGTGACACTTGATACAAGAATCCTATCAAAACTTTTGGGTTGAAAGCAGCAATTTCTCTTTGTTTTCTGACATTTCTTCAATACAATACGCCAGTCTAGGGGACCATTCAACCTGACTGAGCAAACGATTCATTAGTAAGTACGTCTCTTTTCTCCAAGAGAAGATGACAGGAAATCTTCAATCCTTTACTAACATTAGTTGAAATGACAGGAAATCTTCAATCCTTTACTAACATTAGTTGAAATGACAGGAAATCTTCAATCCTTTACTAACATTAGTTGAAATGACAGGAAATCTTCAATCCTTAAATAACATTAGTTGAAATGACAGGAAATCTTCAATCCTTAAATAACATTAGTTGAGATGACAGGAAATCTTCAATCCTTAAATAACATTAGTTGAAATGACAGGAAATCTTCAATCCTTTACTAACATTAGTTGAGATGACAGGAAATCTTCAATCCTTAAATAACATTAGTTGAGATGACAGGAAATCTTCAATCCTTAAATAACATTAGTTGAAATGACAGGAAATCTTCAATCCTTAAATAACATTAGTTGAAATGACAGGAAATCTTCAATCCTTTACTAACATTAGTTGAGATGACAGGAAATCTTCAATCCTTAAATAACATTAGTTGAGATGACAGGAAATCTTCAATCCTTTACTAACATTAGTTGAAATGACAGGAAATCTTCAATCCTTTACTAACATTAGTTGAAATGACAGGAAATCTTCAATCCTTAAATAACATTAGTTGAAATGACAGGAAATCTTCAATCCTTAAATAACATTAGTTGAAATGACAGGAAATCTTCAATCCTTAAATAACATTAGTTGAAATGACAGGAAATCTTCAATCCTTAAATAACATTAGTTGAAATGACAGGAAATCTTCAATCCTTAAATAACATTAGTTGAAATGACAGGAAATCTTCAATCCTTAAATAACATTAGTTGAGATGACAGGAAATCTTCAATCCTTAAATAACATTAGTTGAAATGACAGGAAATCTTCAATCCTTAAATAACATTAGTTGAAATGACAGGAAATCTTCAATCCTTAAATAACATTAGTTGAAATGACAGGAAATCTTCAATCCTTAAATAACATTAGTTGAAATGACAGGAAATCTTCAATCCTTAAATAACATTAGTTGAAATGACAGGAAATCTTCAATCCTTTACTAACATTAGTTGAAATGACAGGAAATCTTCAATCCTTTACTAACATTAGTTGAAATGACAGGAAATCTTCAATCCTTAAATAACATTAGTTGAAATGACAGGAAATCTTCAATCCTTAAATAACATTAGTTGAAATGACAGGAAATCTTCAATCCTTTACTAACATTAGTTGAAATGACAGGAAATCTTCAATCCTTTACTAACATTAGTTGAGATGACAGGAAATCTTCAATCCTTTACTAACATTAGTTGAGATGACAGGAAATCTTCAATCCTTAAATAACATTTGTTGAAATGTTCACCCAACATGTCCCCCGCGCAAACTATGCCCTTTTCTACCCATGTTTTGATACAGAGTATTGATCGATTTGAATTTGTCATAAAAGATAGGTCTGCTTGTTCTTATTTTCTACATCCGCATGAACGTTCAGCTTTTTCACAAGCCTTGCATACGTCTTTCCAAAATGGTTGCATTCACTATACAGAAATTGACTTTGAGCAATAGCACTCAATACTTTTAACTTCTGGAGACAATCTTATTGAAGCTGTCTTTCGTTTTGAATACTTTAAAAATCAGTTTTCTAATCCAGGACATTTTAATGCTTGCGTGAAAGCATGGATGTCTCGTAGTCCTATACCCGATTTGAAATGTTACGAACCGCAAACTTCTGTTAAAATTTGGCGGACTGTTTGCCCAATGCTCATTCCAGACCAGATTTGTTGTTGCTTTGTTGAGGTCATCAGTGTTACGGTGTCACTACCAGCAGTACGCATGATTTACTGTTATTTTGTTGAGGTCATCAGTGTTAAGGTGTCAAAACCATCAGAACGCATGATTTACTGTTGCGTTGTTGAGGTCAGCAGTGTTAGGGTGTCACAACCATTAGTACACACGATTTGTTATTGCATGATGGCTCGCGTAGTGGAAAACGGCACTGTGTCTGACCCCTTCCCCGTGTCCAACGGAGTGAAGCAAGGATATGTCCTGGCACCAACCCTATTCAGCCTCATGTTCGCCACAATGCTGTTCTCTGCTCTCTCCAGTACCAATGGGGATCACTGTCCGCTACAGATGTGATGGCCGCTTCTTCGACTTAAGGCGCCTGAAGGCCAGAACAAAAGTTCTTGAGGCCCTTGTGAGATACTTCCTGTTTGCCGATGACTGTGCACTCGCAGCGCTCAACGAACCAGACCTGCAAGAGCTTGCCAGTTGCCTGTCTGCAGCAGCAAAGGCCTTTGGCTTGACGATCAGCCTGCGGAAGACAGAAGTGATGCCTCAGCCAGCACCCGGCCTCTCTCCTCCAGAACCAAAGATCGTGATCGAAGACACGACCCTGAACAATGTTGACAGCATCACCTACTTGGGGAGCTGCTTGTCTACATCGTGTGGCTTAGATAAAGAAGTGTCGAACAGACTGGTAAAAGCAGGAGCTTCCTTCGGCAGGCTTTGGAACAGAGTGTGGGGAGAGCGTGGCATCACTCTAAGTACCAAGCTGGCAGTCTACAGAGCAGTCGTCATCACCTCGCAGCTCTACGGCTGTGAGACCTGGACACTGTACAGGAAACAACTGAAGACTCTGGATCAGTTCCACCTCCGCTGCCTGCGTAAGATCATGGGCATCTCCTGAGAGGACAGGATTTCCAAAACAGAAGTGCTTCGCAGAGCAAAGATGCCTGGTATCGAGGCGCTGATCATGAAAGCGCAGTTGAGGTGGGTTGGGCATGTGGTACGAATGGACGACACGCGACTTCCAAAAATGGTCTTCTTCTCTGAGCTGACAGCTGGAACAAGGGACAATGGGCGGCCACTCAAACGCTTCAAAGACTGCCTGAAAGTATCACTGGCAGCCTGTGGCATCCCGCTTCAGGGCTGGGAAACACTTGCCACAGACCGCAGTGCCTGGCGACTTGCTGTCCACAAAGGAGTAAATAGCTTTGAAGAGAAGCGTTTGCAGGAATTGGACCAGAAGCGCCAAGCCCGCAAAGAGAGGAGACCTGACCCAATGACAGCTGTCGCATGCCCAGAGTGCGGACGTATCTGTGTGTCCAGCTTTGGCTTGCGCTCACACATGCGGAGTCACTGACGTCTTTGTCGACCACGACGGACATCCATGATCACAATGACCGGCAGTGTGCAGGTTACAATGACCGGTAATGTGCAGGTTACAATGACCGGTATTGTAATGTTACAGTGACCAGTAATGTGCAGGTTACAATGACCGGTATTGTACAGGTTACAATAACCGGCAATGTGCAAGTTACAATGACCGGTAATGTACAGGTTACAATCATCGGTAATGTACAGGTTACAATGACCGGTAATGTGCAAGATACAATCACCGGTAATGTAATGTTACAATGACCAGTAATGTGCAGGTTACAATGGCCGGTAATGTAAGGTTACAAAGACCGGTAATGTGCAGGTTACAATGACCGGTAATGTAGTGTTACAATGACCTGTAATGTGCAGGTTACAATGACCGGTAATGTGCAGATTACAAAGATCGGTAATGTACAGGTTACAATGACCGTTAATGTAGTGTTACAATGACCAGTAATGTGCAGGTTACAATAACTGGTAATGTGCAGTTTACAATGACCGGCAATGTGCAGGTTACAATGACCGGTAATGTGCAGGTTACAATGACCGTTAATGTAGTGTTACAATGACCGGCAATGTGCAGGTTACAATGACTGGTAATGTGCAGGTTACAATGACCGTTAATGTAGTGTTACAATGACCGGCAATGTGCAGGTTACAATGACCGGCAATGTGCAGGTTACAATGACCGGCAATGTGCAGGTTACAATAACTGGTAATGTGCAGGTTACAATGACCGGCAATGTGCAGGTTACAATGACGGGTATTGTACAAGTTACAATGACCTGTAATGTGCAGGTTACAATGACTGGTAATGTGTTGATTGCGATGACCACCAATGTAATGTTACAATGACCGGTAATGTGCAGGTTACAATGACCGGTAATGTGCAGGTTACAATGACCGGTAATGTGCATGTTACAATGGCTAGTAATGTGCAGGTTACAATGGCCGGTAATGTAATGTTACAATGACCGGTAATGTGCAGGTTACAATGACCGGTAATGTACAGGTTACAATGACCGGTAATGTACAGGTTACAATGGCCGGTAATGTATAGGTTACAATGACCGGTAATGTACAGGTTACATTGGCCGGTAATGTACATTTACAATGACCGGTAATGTACATGTTACAATGACCGGTAATGCACAAGTTACAATGACCTGTAACTTGCAGGTTACAAAGGCCAATAATGTGCAGGTTACAATAACTGGTAATGTACAAGTAACAATGGCCGACAATGCATAGGTTACAGTGGCCGGTAATATACAGGTCACAATGACCGGTAATGTGCAGGTTACAATAACCGATAATGTGCAGGTCACAGTAACCGGTAATGTGCAGGTCACAATAACCGGTAATGTGCAGGTCACAATAACCGGTAATGTGCAGGTTACAATAACCGGTAATGTGCGAGTAACAAGGACCGGTAATGTACAGGTTACAATGACCGGTAATGCACAGGTTACAATGACCGGTAATGTGCAGCTTACAATGACCGGTACTGTACTGGTTGCAATGGCCGGTAATATACAGGTTACAATGGCCGGTAATGTACAGGTTACAATGGCCGGTAATGTACAGGTTACAATGGCCGGTAATTCACAGGTTGCAATGGCCGGTAATGTACAGGTTACGACTTAACGTGAGCGTATATAAAGCGAAAGATAATGGTGATCCGTTCAGTTGTGTTCCCCCCAGCTCTTCACTTTTATTTTGTGGTGTTTTTCTTCAAACCCTGTGTGAGTGAGTCATCTCCTGATTGAGGCCTCTGAATCTCCTGGCTCCGTGGAATAGCTGTTCATTGAGGCTGCACAGGACGAATAAGAAAACCACCACCAGCAACGATCACAACAGAAGCATCCAGCAGCAGCAGCTGCAACAACCATAACAACATCGACAATTACATGTTCACGACTAGAAGAAGAGGGGGAGCAGGACAAGGAGCAGGAGGAGGAGGAGGAGGGATACAACAAAGAACAGCGCGAAGAAGAAGAAGAAGAAAGAAGAAGAAGAAGAAGAAGAAGAAGAAGAAGAAGAAGAAGAAGATTAAGACGAAGAAATAGAAGAAGAAGAAGAAGAAGAAGAAGAAGAAGAAGAAGAAGAAGAAGAAGAACAATAAGGGAATAAGCTGGAGGTGGAGGTGGAGGAGGAGGAGGAGAAGGAGAAGGAGGAGGAGGAGAAGGAGGAGGAGGAGGAAGAAGAAAAAGAAAAAGAGAAGAAGAAGAAGAAGAAGAAGAAGAAGAAGAAGAAGAAGAAGAAGAAGAAGAAGCTGATCCCCACTGACATCGTGTGATGCTTTCCCCAGACCTCTAGAGAATGCCGAAAGCTTCCATTCACAGACCAGAACACCACACCTTATGCCTCCCACCGCGTCTGCCTCTCCTCACCCCTCATTGAACCGTCTGGCCCGGTGTTCGGCCACCGGAGTTACCTCCCTTCCTTTCCCCCGCAAAATTACCACCTGAGGACTTTTTGTTTTTTTGGTGAGGCATCTAGACAAGGGCTAGTTTAAAGGGCTGTGGACCTTTTGGGTGTGTAGGTTTCTTTTCATTTTCATCTATCTGTCTAACTATCTCTCTATCTCTCTATCGATCAATCTATCTATCTATCTATCTATCTATTATCTATCTATCTATCTATCTATCTATCTATCTATCTATCTATCTATCTATCTATCTATCTATCTATCTATCTATCTATCTATCTGTCTGTCTGTCTGTCTGTTGTCTGTCTGTCTGTCTGTCTGTCTGTCTATCGATCTATTGATCTATCTATCTATGTATCTATCTACGTGTGTGTGTTTTTTGTTTTTTTGGGGGGTGGGGTGAGGAGGGAATGAGGAAGAGGACAGGGAGGAGGAGGAGAAGGAGGAGGAAAAGCACTGTGAAGAGGTGGGGGAGAAGGAGGACAAGGGGGAGAATGAAAAGGGCAATGTGGAGGTGCAACAGGACAAGGAGGAGAATGAAAAGGGCAATGTGGAGGTGGCACAGGACAAGGGGAGAATGAAAAGGGCAATGTGGAGGTGCAACAGGACAAGGGGGGGGAATGAAAAGGGCAATGTGGAGGTGGCACAGGACAAGGGGGAGAATGAAAAGGGCAATGTGGAGGTGCAACAGGACAAGGAGGAGAATGAAAAGGGCAATGTGGAGGTGGCACAGGACAAGGGGGAGAATGAAAAGGGCAATGTGGAGGTGGCACAGGACAAGGGGGAGAATGAAAAGGGCAATGTGGAGGTGGAGCAGGACAAGGAGGAGAATGAAAAGGGCAATGTGGAGGTGCAAGAGGACAAGGGGGAGAATGAAAAGGGCAATGTGGAGGTGGAGCAGGACAAGGAGGAGAATGAAAAGGGCAATGTGGAGGTGGCACAGGACAAGGAGGAGAATGAAAAGGGCAATGTGGAGGTGGCACAGGACAAGGGGGAGAATGAAAAGGGCAATGTGGAGGTGGAACAGGACAAGGGGGAGAATGAAAAGGGCAATGTGGAGGTGGCACAGGACAAGGGGGAGAATGAAAAGGGCAATGTGGAGGTGCAACAGGACAAAGGGGGGAATGAAAAGGGCAATGTGGAGGTGCAACAGGACAAGGGGGGGGGGGGAATGAAAAGGGCAATGTGGAGGTGGAACAGGACAAGGGGGAGAATGAAAAGGGCAATGTGGAGGTGGCACAGGACAAGGGGGAGAATGAAAAGGGCAATGTGGAGGTGGAACAGGACAAGGGGGAGAATGAAAAGGGCAATGTGGAGGTGGAACAGGACAAGGGGGAGAATGAAAAGGACAATGTGGAGGTGGAACAGGACAAGGGGGAGAATGAAAAGGGCAATGTGGAGGTGCAACAGGACAAGGGGGAGGAAGTGGAGGAAGAGGACAAAGAGGAGAAAGAGGAGGAAGACGACAAAGAAAAGAAAGAGGAGAAAGATGTTAAGGAGGAGAAGAAGAGTATAAGAAGTCGGAGGAAGAGGACAAGAAAGAATAGAAAAAAGTAGAGAAGAATGAGTAGAAAGAGAACAACGAGAAGGAGGAGGAAGAGAAGAAGGGGGGGGGGGGTAAAGGGAGGTAAAGGACAAGGAAAAAGAGGAGGAATCGGACAAAGAAGAGAAAGAGAAAAAAACAAACAGATGATGATGAACAAAATGATAGGGAGGAAGAGAAATAAGAAGACAAGGAGGAGGAAGAGAAAGAAGAGTAGAAGGAATAGGAAGAAGAATAGGAAGAGGACAAGATAAGATAAGATAATGTTGCTTATAGCCCAGCCGACCGCAAAGGGCCACATCAGGGCTGTCACCACGTAAAAAATCAACTCACAAAGGAAGAGGACAAGAAGAAAGAGAAGGAAGAAGAGGAAAAGGAGGAGGAAAAAAATGGAAGAAAGCAAGAAGATGGAAAAGGAAGAGAACAAGTAGAAAGAGGAGGAAAGGGAGGACAAGGACGACGAGAGAAAAACGGGACAAGGATGTGGAGAAATGATAAGACACAATGGAAAAAGAAGAGTATGAAGGGGGGGGGGTGATGAAGGGGACGAGGAGAAGATACAAAAGGAGGAGAAGGGGGGAGGAGGGAGAAAAGGTGACGAGAAAGAGGAGGAGAACAAGCAGGAGGAGGGGGAAAAGGAAAAAGAGAGAAAAAAAGAAAGCAAGAAGAAACAAGAGGAATAGAACAAGGAGGAGAGAGTAAGAAGAGGACAAGTGAGAGGAAGAGGACAAGGAAAAGGAGGAGGAAGGTGACATGCAAGAAAAGGAAAGGAAACAAGGACGAGGTGGAAGAAGAAGAAGAAGAAGAAGAAGAGAAGAAGAAGAAGAAGAAGAAGAAGAAGAAGAGAAGAAGAAGAAGAGAGGAAGACGAAGACGAAGACGAAGACGAAGACGAAGACGACGAAGAAGAAGAAGAGGAAGAGGAAGAGGAAGACGAAGACGAAGACGAAGACGAAGAAATAATAATAATAATAATAAGACAAAGTGGAGAAAAATAAAAAGAGTACACAAGGATGGAGAGAATGAAGGTGACGAAGAGAAGATGGCAAAGAACAAGGAGGAGGAAGAAGGTGATGAGGAAGAGGGTTAAGAAGAGGACAAACAGGAGAAAGGCGAGGACAAAATGCAGAAAGAAAAGGACGAGGAAGAGAAGGAGGGAGGGGACGAAAAAAGAAGAGGAGGACAAGGAGAACAACAAAGAGAACAAGGAGGAGAGGGAGGGGAAAGGGGACAAAATGCACAAAGAAAAGGACAAGGAGGAGAAGGAGGAAGGGGACCACAGCTTTATTTTTCTGTCCCGCTTGAGACACTTCGTGAAAGGGCGAACAAACAAGCCTTACCCATTTCTAATCCAACATTTTTTTGCTGTAGTCTGAGCAGAGGCATGTATCAAACTTGTGTACTAGTTAACTAGGGTAAATTAAATACCCAGAAAGTGATGACGTTATTTTTGCACAATTTTGTGTGTGTGTGTTGTCATTGTTCTAATAATTGCCTGACCACTTGCGTACAAGCTTTCATGCTGTATCTACGTTATCTACAGGAAAATAAACCTAGTCGAGTTTGATATTAAAAAAAAATTGTCGGGAATTCGCCAATTCAGTCATTCTAAGAGCCCAGATATATTACATTCTTCATGACAGCCACTAATTCTCAAGCCGACAGCCCCCATTTGTAATGGCCGCTCAACAATGCCGAACACATTGTCGCCAGACCGGCTTTACACAGATGACATTCAGTTCGCCGAGTACAGCGCGGTTAGCTGGCTGGTGGGGAGCGGCCTGCAGAAAACACCCCTTTTCCTGACCTGCATTCACGGCTTGGCCTCTGCAGCTGCGGGCGAGGTGTAAAACTCCCCTGCCTCTCAAAACTAAGTAACTTGCTCTGAACAGCCGTGAGACAAAAGAAAAAAAGACGGCGAGGACAAGGAGAATCAGGAAGAGAACAAGGAGGAGGGGGGAGGGGAGAGACGACAAGATGGAGAAGAAAGAAGTGGACAAGGAAGAGGAGAAGAAAAAAGGAAAAAGAGGAGAAGAAAAAAGGAAAAGAGGAGAAGAAAAAAGGAAAAAGAGGAGAAGAAAAAAGAAAAAAGAGGAGAAGAAAAAGAAGAAAAAGGACAGGGAGGAGGAGGAGGAAGAGAGGACGACGAGAAGGAGGAGAAGGAAGAGGAGGAGAAGGAAGAGGAGGAGGAAGAAGAGAAAGAGGAGTGGAAGGAGAAGGAAGAAGACAAGGATAATCATGATGAAGAGAGCAAGAAGACAAGGAGAAATGAATAGAAGACGAGGAAGAGGAGGAGGAGGAGGAAGAGGAGGAAGAAGAGGACAAGTATGAAGAGGAAGCAGACAAAAAGGAGGAGGAGGAGGAGGAGGAGGAGGAGGAGGAGGAGGAGGAGGAGGAAGAGGACAAGTATGAAGAGGAAGCAGACAAAGAGGAGGAGGAGGTGGAAGAGGACAAGTATGAAGAGGAAGCAGACAAAGAAGAGGAGGAGGAGGAGGAGGAGGAAGAAGAGGACAAGTATGAAGAGGAAGCAGACAAAGAGGAGGAGGAGGAGGAGGAAGAAGAAGAGCACAATGTGGATGCAGACAGAAGACAAGGCCAGGAGCAGTTGAAGGAAGAAGATAATGGAGATGATGACGAAGAGGACAAGCAAGATTAAGAGGAGAAGGACAAGGAAGAAAAGAAAAAAAAAAACGGGCACGTGGGAGAAAAAAGACAGAAGACAAGAAGGTGGAGAAGGAATAGGACAAGGAGGAGGAGGGGGAGGGGGAGGAGAAGGAGGAGGAGGAGGGAGGAGGAGACGACGACGACAAAATGGACAAGGATAGGGAGGAGGAGGAGGACAAGGAAAAGGAAGATTATAAGGAGAAGAATGATGAAGAAGACAATGAAGAGAGAAGAAGGCCCAGGAGGAGGTAACAGAAGAGGATAAAGATGAGGAGGAAGAGGGGTACAAGGAGAGGAGGAGGACAAGAGGAGGAGGAGGAGGAGGAGAAGGAGGAGGAGGAGAAGGAGAAGAAAGAAGTGAGCGAATGAAAGGCGCAGGAAGAGGACCAAGATGAGGAACAGGAGAAGGTCAGAGGACAAGGGAAAAGAGGAAGAGGACGCGGAAGAAGAGGCAGAGGACCAGGAGGAGAAGTGAGTGGTGAGAAGATGATGGTGGAGGGCATGGTGATGGAGGAGAAAGAGGAGGAGGAGGAGGAAGAAGAGGAGGAGGCCGATGAGGATGAGAAGTTACAGGACGAGGTGGAAGAAAAAGACGTGTAAGACGAAGACGAGCATAATGAGGAGGGAAAGAAGAAGGGACGGGAAAATGGAGGAACAGGGGAAGGATGGGGAGCAAGAGGAGGAAGGATAGTAACCTGACGAGGAAGAAAAGAAACAAGAAGAAGACAAGGACGGGGTGGGGGGGGGGGAGTGAAAAGGACAAAGAAGAGGAAAAACAAAACAGAAAAAAAAAGAAAAAAAAAGAAGAGGAAGAAGCAGAGAAGGTGGCGAAGGAAGGTGGAAAAGTGGAGGAGGAGGGGGGAAAGAGGAGGAGGGGGGAAACGAGAATCAACAGGAACATTAGGAGCTGATAGCTGGAGAGGAGGGAGGAGGGGAGGGAGGGGGAAGGGTGAACAACAGAACTCAGACCTCAGAACTCAGAACACTGTTACTCGACCAAGGATTGAGATTTTAGGCAGAGCCTATTCTTCCCATCTGTCCTTGCTAAGCTCAGAGTATGAGGTAGAAGAAGAGGTGGGGGAAAAAAAAAGAGGGGACGAGAAGAAGAAACAGTAAAAGGAGAAAAAAAAAACGGTAGAAAAAAAAAAGGAAGAAAACGCCCAGAGGAACACAAGAGAGAAGAAAGGATGTAAGCAAAAAGGTCAGACAAATAGGTCTGGGCAACGCAGCGGCTCGCATCACCTCCAGCGATAAAAAAAAAAAAAAAAATCCCACCGCTCAGGACTCCCGACCTGATCCCCCCCCTCTCTCTCTCCCCCCCCCCCCCCCCCCCCCCCCTCCGTCTCCAGAGAACCACGGAAGGAATGGGTAGAATGGCAACCGAGAAAAAACAAAGAGCGACCGGAGAAGGAAGGAAGGAAGGAAGGAAGGAAGAACAGTGAAGGGAGAGAGGTGTGTGGGTCGGGATGGTGGTGGTGGTGGTGGTGGTGGTGATCGTAGAGGGGATGGGACGGGAAGGAGAGTGGGGTGGTAAAACAACAGTGTGTCAGGAATAA
>CM065736.1:37812334-37817334 GCA_033310375.1 Conus canariensis
AGCAGAATTTATTCAATTATCAATATTAATTGGTTTATCAGAGCTTTTTAAAAATTGCATACAAAAATTAGGGGTGGTACTTCAATTGTTTTTAGTAGTGTGTGTGTGTGTGTGTGTGTGTGTGTGTGTGTGTGTGTGTGTGTGTGTGTGTGTGTGTGTGTGTGTGTGTGTGTGTGTGTGTGTGTGTGTGTGTGTGTGTGTGTGTGTGTGTGTGTGTGTAGCGCGCGCGCGAGTGCGCTTGCTTGCTTATGTGTATATGTGTGTGTGTGTGTGTGTGTGTGTGTGTGTGTGTGTGTGCGCGCGCGCACGCGCGCGCACGCGCGCGCGCGCTCGCTTGATGTCAATACGTGTATCCATATATGCGGCTGTGAGAATGAGTGTGTCTCTTGTTTTCTAAACTAAGTAATTGAATAGTCAAAACACACAGCTGAGAACTAACTATAGTTAAAACTAACCGAGCTGTCAACGAAGCAGTTAGCCAACCAACTCGCCCAACCAAACAATCGAACAGCGAACCGTCCCAGCAACCATCCGAACGATCGAAGAACCATGTACCAGTCCAACGATCCAGCCAATCAAAGACACTTACATATTTTGTTACCGTGAACAGACTGGATAGACGTCGATTCTCAAGATTGGGGGGAAATACGGGTGGGCTGGGGTTGAGGGGGACGTAAGGGAGGGGGGGGGTCGGAGAGGAAGGCAAGGAGTATGAATGAATGAATGAATAAAGAAAGAAAGAAAGAAATAAGCGAATAAAGAAACAGAAGAAAAAAAAATTTCACTCCCGAACGCGGAAGCTTGGAGATAGGAAATGGAGGGGAAGACGATGTGTGAGGGGATGGGGGAGGAGGTAGTGGTGGGGGAGGGGGATGAGTCGGAGAGATGGAGGAAAAGTAGACTTTTCTCTCTCTCAATCCCCACTCCCACCCCCACCCCCTAAGCCTCCCTCCCTCCCTCCCTCTCTCTCTCTCTCTCTCTCAATCCCCGCTCGCACTCCCAACTCTCTCTCTCTCTCTCTCTCTCTCTCTCTCTCTCTCTCTCCCCCCACTCCCACTGCCAGCTCTCTCTCTCTCTCTCTTTCTGTCTCTGTCTCTGTCTCTCTCTCTCTCTCCTCTCTCCTCTCTCTCTCTCTCTCTCTCTCTCTCTCTCTCGCTCTCAATCTCAATTCCCACTACCAACTCTCTCTCTCTCTCTCTCTCTCTCTCTCTCTCTCTCGCAGTCCCCACTCCCACTGCCAGCTCTCTCTCTCTCTCTCTCTCTCTCTCTCTCTTTCTCTTTCTGTCTCTGTCTCTGTCTCTCTCTCTCTCTCTCGCTCTCAATCTCAATTCCCACTACCAACTCTCTCTCTCTCTCTCTCTCTCTCTCTCTCTCTCTCCTCTCTCTCTCTCTCCCTTTCTCTCTCTCTCTCTCTCTCTCTCTCTCTCTCTCTCTCTCTCACACAGTTGTCCAGATTAGACCCAGGAGAGCGTGAAAGCAATGTTCCCCTCATGTCGATAGAGAAAGGCGGTTACTTCTTCCTGACTCTGTCCCAGAATGAGTTCCACGGGACAGGCCAGGCGAGGGCAATGAAAAGAGGCTTCCCTCGAAAGGGACGCCAATCCTGCGCGCTGTTCCCCATTCCCTGCACAACTGAATAGAGCGTCCCCTTCCGGATCTTGTGTTCGAATGGTTTTCTTTGACGGCTGGGGCGAGCGATGAAGTGTGAAAGAGTGCATGTAGCGTGCAATCGCCGTGAGGTTTTTTGTTTGTTTGTTTTTAGTTGTAAAGTCAGTGGTATTTGTAGTGAAAGGGGTTTGTGTACTGTATGTGTCGTGTGTGCGTCTGTGGTTTGTGCATTCTCAGTGCTAAAGGTACTGTCAGTGGTACCTTGACTGTCACGGAGATGTTTTCACTGTCAGTGGTAGATGTACTGTCAACGGTATCCGCGCTGTCGGTAGTATGTGTCATATCAGTGGTGTGTATACTGTCAGTGGAATCTGTACTGACAGTGGCACAGTACTGCAGATAATATCTGTACTGCCATTGGTATCTGTACTACTGTTGGTATCTGTACTGTCGGTGGTATCTGTGCTGTCAGTGAGTAATCTGTACTGTCGATGTTGTCAGGGTTATCTAGACTGTTGGCGATATCTGTATTGTCAGTGGTGTCTGTATTGTCAGTGGTATCTGTACTGTCTGTGGGATCTGTACTGTCAGTAGTATCTGTACTGTCAGTGGTATCAGTACTGTCAGTGGTATATGTACTGTCAGTGGTATCAGTAATGTCAGTGGTATCTGTACCGTCAGTGGTATCTGTACTGTCAGTGGTATTTGCACAGTCAGTGGTATCTGTACTGTCAGTGGATTCTGTACTGTCAGTGGCATCTGTACTATCAGTGGTATTTGTAGTGTCAGTGGTATCTGTACTGTCAGTGGTATCTGTACTGTCGGTGGTATCTGTGTTGTCGGTGGTATCTGTACTGTCAGTGGTATCTGTACTGTCAGTGGTATCTGTGTTGTCAGTGGCATTTGTACTGTCAGTGGTATTTGTACTGTCAGTGGTATCTGTGTTGTCAGTGGTATTTGTACTGTCAGTGGTATTTGTACTGTCAGTGGTATTTGTACCGTCAGTGATATTTGTACTGTCAGTGGTATCTGTGTTGTCAGTGGTATCTGTACAGTCAGTGGTATTTGTACTGTCAATGGTATCTGTACTGTCAGTAGTATCTGTACTGTCAGTGGTATCTGTACTGTCAGTGGTTCTGTACTGTCAGTGGTATTTGCACTGTCAGTGGTATCTGTACTGTCAGTGGTATTTGTAATGTCAGTGGTATCTGTACTGTCTGTGGTGTCTGTATTGTCAGTGGTATCTGTGTGGTCAGTGGTAATTGCACTGCCAGTGGTATCTGTATTGTCAGTGATTTCTGTGTCGTCAGTGGCATTTGCACTGTCAGTGGTATCTGTACTGTCAGTGGTGTCTGTACTGAGGGTGGTATCTGTACTGTGGGTGGTATCTGTACTGTGGGTGGTATCTGTACTGTCAGTGGTATCTGTACCATCAGTGGTATCTGTACTGTCAGTGGTGTCTGTACTGTCAGCGGTGTTTGTACTGTCAGTAGTATCTGTACTGTCAGTGGTATCTGTACTGTCAGTGGTGTCTGTACTGTCAGTGGTATCTGTACCGTCAGTGGTATCTATACTGTCAGTGGTGTCTGTACTGTCAGTGGTGTCTGTACTGTCAGTAGTATCTTTACTGTCAGTTGTGTCTGTACTGTCAGTGGTGTCTGTACTGTCAGTGGTATCTGTACTGTCAGTGGTATCTGTACCGTCAGTGGTATCTGTGCTGTCAGTGGTATCTGTACTGTCAGTGGTGTCTGTACTGTCAGTGGGGTCTGTACTGTCAGTAGTATCTGTGTTGTCAGTAGTATATGTACTGTCAGTGGTATCTGTACTGTCGGTGGTATCTGTACCGTCAGTGGTATATATACTGTCAGTGGTGTCTGTACTGTCGGTGGTATCTGTACTGTCGGTGGTATCTGTACTGTCAGTGGTATCTGTACTGTCAGTGGTATATGTACTGTCAGTGGTATCTGTACTGTCGGTGGTATATGTACTGTCAGTGGTGTCTGTACTGTTGGTGGTATCTGTACTGTTGGTGGTATCTGTACTGTCGGTGGTATATGTACTGTCAGTGGTGTCTGTACTGTCAGTGGTATCTGTAGTGTTGGTGGTATCTGTAGTGTCGGTGGTATCTGTAGTGTCGGTGGTATCTGTACTGTCGGTGGTATCTGTACTGTCAGTGGTATCTGTACTGTCGGTGGTATATGTATTTTCACTGGTGTCAGTACTGTCAGTGGTATCTGTACTGTCGGTGGTATCTGTAGTGTCGGTGGTATCTGTACTTTCGGTGGTATCTGTACTCTCAGTGGTATCTGTGCGATCAGTGGTACCTCTGCTGTTACTGGTATGTTTACTGTTCGTGGCATGTTTGCAGCCAATGGTATCTATACTGCCAATGGTATCTATACTTCCAGTGGTATCTGTAATATCGGTGATACATGCACAGTCAGAGGATGGGCACTGTCATGCATGTGTACTGTCAGTGGTGGTAGGTGTACTGTCAGTGGTGGTAGGTGTACTGTCAGTGGTGGTAGGTGTACTGTCAGTGGTGGTAGGTGTACTGTCAGTGGTGGTAGGTGTACTGTCAGTGGTGGCAGGTGTACTGTCAGTGGTGGCAGGTGTACTGTCAGTGGTGGTAGGTGTACTGTCAGTGGTATGAGCTATCTGTACTTTCAATTATATGTACTTCCAGAGGTACATACACTGTCAGTGGCATTTGCATACTTACAGTGTTACCTATACTATCAGTAGCATCTTTATACTGTCAGAACGATAGCTCTAATGTATGTGGTATCTGTACCGTCAATATTATCTGCATGTGCGCTGTCAGTAGTCTCTGTGTTGTCAGTGGTGTATGTGCTGTCAATGTTATTCGTGTTGTCACTGGTGTCTGTACTGATAGCGGCGTCGGCGTTGACTGTGGTTTATACGTGCCATCAATATTATTGTACTGTCAGTGGTATGTGCATTGTCAAATACATCTGTACTGCTAGTGGAATATGCACTGTCAATATTATTTGCACTGTCAGTGCTATGTTCATGTTTTCTGCCAATGCTTCATGTGCCGTATTTTCAGTGGTGTGTGTTCTGTCAGTGGTGTCTGTACTGTCGGCTGTTCCTGTACTGTCAATAGTGTTGTTGTTTTTCCTTCGAGTCGATGAGAACCACTTCAGTAATCTTGGGGTTGAGGGGGTAAATAGATTAATGGATGCGCAGGTGGCTGATCAAGCCGAGGCGTGCACGGAATGTGCGGTGACAGCTTGGACTGTCAATGTGGGAGACCTGCTCTTGCTTGCTGGCGCGGGCTTTCCTTGCCTGTCTCTTTTGTTGCGCTGCAGCTGTCCTCCTTTCTTCGCTTAAATTGGCACCTTGGCGGATAGAGTAGTGCCATCTAGCTC
>CM065736.1:37822334-37834834 GCA_033310375.1 Conus canariensis
AGGAGGTGCCAGGTGTACTGCTGGGTGGATAGATAGCGTTCGCCAGCAGACCAAAAAAAAAAAAAATCCATGCCTACACATGGTTCTAACTCACGACCTTCAGCTGCGCTGGCGAACGCTGTAACCGTGAGTTATATTGAGCACAGTCCTCTATGGAGTAATTAGGATTTTCTTCTTCAGTGTCTTACGCTTTTTCTGTCACTTTCACGAAGTGACCAGAATTACCCTCTCTGTCTGTCTGTCTGTCTGGCCGAATTACCCTCTCTGTCTCTGTCTTTCTCTGTCTCTGTCTCTGTCTCTCTCTGTCTCTGTCTCTGTCTCTCTCTCTCTCTGTCTGTCTGTCTGTCTGTCTGTCTGTCTGTCCTCTCTCTCTCTCTCTCTCTCTCTCTCTCTCTCTCTCTCTCTCTCTCTCTCTCTCTCTCGATAACGAATCTTCTTTTTCCCCACAGAAAATCAATGCGAACTTTTCTTATCTGTCGCATCTTCTGTATCCTGTCAATTGTATTACTCAAGCACCGCTGTATTCTGGCTCCTACATACACAGCCGCACCCAGTTCGTCCTGTCGCAGCTTCGTCACCAGCAGTCCACAGAGAGCAGCTGGTATCTGTTTGCCACGAGGCAACCCGGCAAAGGAGCCACTGCAATGCTGCCGCCGAAGACCACACCTCCGGCCCTCTTCCCCACACCCTTACTATCTGCTTCCCCCCCCCCCCCCCCCCCCTAACTCTTGACTTACTTGGCTTGTCCTCGAAGTATTCTTTGTCCAAACATTATTATACTAAACTGATAAATTATGACCTTGACTCGAGTACACTTATTTTCTTTTACATTTGTTATTTCATTTTTTGCAGGTTTCTACCGAATACTTATATATTTGCCATTGCCCTTCTGTAATAAACACTAACTTACCCCCCCCCCCCCTTATCCCACCTCTTCCCCAGTATTACTTCCCACCCCTCTCCCTCTTTTTCTTCCTATATGCCTCATCATCTTCCCCCTCCCCCTCTGACCTTTCTCTCCCCAAAACATTTGGTTTCCAAGTCTTCTTTGTCCCTGGTTTTGTATGTGTGCCCTTTACCTTTCTTTCTATTATTTTTTCTTCTTCCTGTAAAAAGCTCCCGCTATTTCGACATCTTCTTCTCGCCCTCTTCATCCTACTCCTCCTCAATCTTATGACCACGGGTTTCTTCTTTGATAATGAAGGTTTCCTGATATTACGTTTGGCGCGTTTTGTCGTATTTATTGAGCTGACCAGAAACAGACTCTCTCTCTCTCTCCTATTTGGATAATAGTCCACGGTTGTCCATGTATGGTAAATTGAAACACATGTTTTCTCGAGAAAAATATATCAGTATTCTGTATGTAGAAAATTTCAGGAATGTTCTGGCACAATTTAGAATGGGTGTGTCCCAATTAAATGTACACAGATTTCGCTTTTCACCTACAGCTGAAAACACGACATGCCCTGTATGTTTAAATCTACAAGAAGACGAAATTCATTTTATGTTCAAGTGCCCATTGTACAATCAGATCAGAAAGTTGCATAAATTTGACGTGACTGCGGGTGAGAATTTGGAATGCAAATTGATTGGTGTATTTACTACTGAACTGCCCGATCAAATAGTCAACTTGGCAAAATTCTTAGTCTCCGCCTTCAAAATTAGGCAAGCCTTCATCGGCAATACAAACATGTGAATCAGAAATATCCTGATTATATAAATCATGTACAGCCCGTGTTATATGTCTGTCCTGTCAGAGTTATGTTTTCTCTGTGACTAGAGTTTTCCTGTTTTTATGTTCTCTAGAAGTGAGGTATGATTTTGTGTTCCCCCCATGAAAGGGGCTGTTGGCCTATAATCATTAAATTTCAGAGTTCACAGTTCAGAGTTCTCTCTCTCTCTCTCTCTCTCCTATATTCCAGAATTCCTGTCGCGAAAAGGGTACCTTTTAATTTGATCTGATCTTTAAACCTTACATGCCTTACACTGAGGGTTTTCTAGTCGGATATACTTTTATCATCCGCCTTCTCGTTCGAAATGCTCTATAGATAATTTCCTCTTTGATACTAGAAGCTTCTAATAGACTTTTTTATTTTGTTTTTCTTCTTTTTCTTCTTCTTCTTCTTCTTCTTCTTCTTCTTCTTGAAGGGAAAATCTTAAATGAGGTAGACAACTGTAAACCGCAAATAACAATCAAGTACAGTAACTCTAGTTGTCATATGAGATAATTAAGTCCCATAACTCCAGACGAATGCTTCTTGTGGCCGCCAGTTCGCTTGCCACAAATGCCGACAAAAAGCACCCGGGAAATGATGTCTCCTTGTTTGTTCTTTGTGGTGTGTGTCGACGTTTGTGCTAGGTGAAGAGGTGCCACATGTAGCATTCGTTTGGGTTTATGAGCGTGTAATTATCTAGTCATGGGATCAAGATTTGTACTACTTGTTTGTTATTCAGTGTGTGTGTGTGTGTGTGTGTGTGTGTGTGTGTGTGGTGAAACTACATTGTTTGTGCTCTCTGTCTGCCTCCATTTATCTCTGTCTGTCTGTCTCTGTCTGTCTGTCTGTCTGTCTGTCTGTCTGCTCTCTCTCTCTCTCTCTCTCTCTCTCTCTCTCTCTGAAATACAGCACATCTACACAGCGCATGAATAAATGCATAGCTTGTATCAGAATTTAAAACATTAAAATCATAGAGCTATTGTCCATCTTTAAACCAAACAAAACAAGACTGTATGGTGGTGTGAGTCAGTTTAGAAAAGAAAACAAACAGAACGAAAAAAGACAGAAGCCACTCTTGATAAAAATGCAATAAATAAACAAATACATAAATCAGTAAATAAATTAAATAAATAAATAAATACTTGAAAACAATTAAAAAATTCTAAATGAAAAATAAGAAAGCAAGAAGAAAAAAAATCAGAGGAAAACAGAATAAAAAGCAAAAGAAAAGAAAAGAATAGAGGAGAGAGAAAAGGAGGAGAAGAAGAAGGAGAGGAGGAGAAGAAGGAGAAGAGAGTGAGAAGGAGAGAGAAGAAGAAGAGAAGAGGAGAAAGAAGAGAAGAAGAAGAAGGAAGAAGAGAGAAGGAGGAAGGAGAGAAGAAGAAGAGGAGGAGGAGGAGAGAAAAGAAGGAGGAGAGAGGAGAAGAAGAAGAGAAGAAGAAGAAGAAGAAGAAGGAGAAGAAGAAGAGAAGAAGAGAAGAAGAAAGAAAAGAAGAAGAGAAGAGAAGAAAGAAGGAGAAGAAGAAGGAGAAGAAGAAGAAAGAAGGAGAAGAAGAAAAAGAGAAGAAGAAGAAGAAGAAGAAGAAGAAGAAGAAGGAGAAGAGAAGGAGAAGAAGAAAGAAGAAGAAGAAGAAGGAGAAGAAGAAGAAGAAGAAGAGAAGAAGAAGAAAGAAGAAGGAAGAAGAAGAAGAAGAAGAAAAGAAGAAGAGAAGAAGGAGAAGAAAAGAAGAAGAAGAAGAGAAGAAGAAGAAGAAGAAGGAGAAGAGAGAAGAAGAAGGAAGAAGAAGAAGAAGAGAAGAAACACACTCAGGAAACCGAAGAAAAATCAGAATGTTATTCTGTCACAAAAAACCCAGTTCCAGGACAGATTAAAAAAAAACAAAAAACTCAGTTTGACCCTCACACGGATCTATACAGCTAAACAAGCCACTTGGCTGCGACAGCTCGCACAGCAACATCAACATCATCATCATCATCATCAGCAGCAGCAGCAGCAGCAGCAGCAGCTGGGGGCCCACCGCTATGGGTCGTGATGGCCTGTGATACACATCAGCTTTGTTCCCTGTTCACTGTTATCTCCCCTGGCTGGATTTGAGGTGATGCCGGTGGCGAGAAGCTGAGAGAAGAGACGGCTGTGTTCTGGCTGGTTTAGAATGAAACGTCTCTGACATCTGTTGATGGCTGGTTTAGAATGAAACGTCTCTGACATCTGTTGATGGCTGGTTTAGAATGAAACGTCTCTGACATCTGTTGATGGCTGGTTTAGAATGAAACGTCTCTGGCATCTGTTGATGGCTGGTTTAGAATGAAACGCCTCTGGCATCTGTTGATGGCTGGTTTAGAATGAAACGTCTCTGACATCTGTTGATGGCTGGTTTAGAATGAAACGTCTCTGACATCTGTTGATGGCCGGTTTAGAATGAAACACCTCTGACATCTGTTAATGGCTGGTTTAGAATGAAACATCTCTGGCATCTGTTGATGGCTGGTTTAGAATGAAACATCACTGACATCTGTTAATGGCTGGTTTAGAATGAAACATCTCTGACATCTGTTGATGGCTGGTTTAGAATGAAACGTCTCTGGCATCTGTTGATGGCTGGTTTAGAATGAAACGTCTCTGGCATCTGTTGATGGCTGGTTTAGAATGAAACGTCTCTGACATCTGTTGATGGCCCGGTTTAGAATGAAACGTCTTGGCATCTGTTGATGGCTGGTTTAGAATGAAACGTCTCTGGCATCTGTTGATGGCTGGTTTAGAATGAAACGTCTCTGACATCTGTTGATGGCTGGTTTAGAATGAAACGTCTCTGACATCGGTTGATGGCTGGTTTAGAATGAAACATCTCTGACATCTGTTGATGGCTGGTTTAGAATGAAACGTCTCTGGCATCTGTTGATGGCTGGTTTAGAATGAAACATCTCTAGCATCTGTTGATGGCTGGTTTAGAATGAAACGTCTCTGACATCTGTTGATGGCCGGTTTAGAATGAAACGTCTCTGGCATCTGTTGATGGCTGGTTTAGAATGAAACGTCTCTGCATCTGTTGATGGCTGGTTTAGAATGAAACGTCTCTGACATCTGTTGATGGCTGGTTTAGAATGAAACTCTCTGACATTGTTGATGGCTGGTTTAGAATGAAACTCTCTGACATCTGTTGATGGCTGGTTTAGAATGAAACATCTCTGGCATCTGTTGATGGCTGGTTTAGAATGAAACGTCTCTGCATCTGTTGATGGCTGGTTTAGAATGAAACGTCTCTGACATCTGTTGATGGCTGGTTTAGAATGAAACGTCTCTGACATCTGTTGATGGCTGGTTTAGAATGAAACGTCTCTGACATCTGTTGATGGCTGGTTTAGAAGAAACGTCTCTGACATCTGTTGATGGCTGGTTTAGAATGAAACATCTCTGACATCTGTTGATGGCTGGTTTAGAATGAAACATCTCTGAGCATCTGTTGATGGCTGGTTTAGAATGAAACATCTCTGGCATCTGTTGATGGCTGGTTTAGAATGAAACGTCTCTGAGCATCTGTTGATGGCTGGTTTAGAATGAAACGTCTCTGACATCTGTTGATGGCTGGTTTAGAATGAAACTCTCTGACATCTGTTGATGGCTGGTTTAGAATGAAACGTCTCTGACATCTGTTGATGGCTGGTTTAGAATGAAACATCTCTGACATCTGTTGATGGCTGGTTTAGAATGAAACGTCTCTGGCATCTGTTGATGGCTGGTTTAGAATGAAACGTCTCTGCATCTGTTGATGGCTGGTTTAGAATGAAACGTCTCTGACATCTGTTGATGGCTGGTTTAGAATGAAACGTCTCTGGCATCTGTTGATGGCTGGTTTAGAATGAAACGTCTCTGACATCTGTTGATGGCTGGTTTAGAATGAAACGTCTCTGCATCTGTTGATGGCTGGTTTAGAATGAAACGTCTCTGACATCTGTTGATGGCTGGTTTAGAATGAAACGTCTCTGCATCTGTTGATGGCTGGTTTAGAATGAAACGTCTCTGACATCTGTTGATGGCTGGTTTAGAATGAAACGTCTCTGGCATCTGTTGATGGCTGGTTTAGAATGAAACGTCTCTGACATCTGTTGATGGCTGGTTTAGAATGAAACGTCTCTGACATCTGTTGATGGCTGGTTTAGAATGAAACGTCTCTGGCATCTGTTGAGTGCTGGTTTAGAATGAAACGTCTCTGCATCTGTTGATGGCTGGTTTAGAATGAAACGTCTTTGGCATCTGTTGATGCTGGTTTAGAATGAAACATCTCTGACATCTGTTGAGGGCTGGTCTGAGTATTTTATGTAATGGAAGCATCTCTTGACATCTTGAATGGTGGTGTTTAGAATGAAACATCTCTGACATCTGTTGATGAGGACAGACATTAATCAACCTGATGAAACAAATCGGCATTTTGTTTTCTTTTGGAAAATTGTCCACCAATTCGATCATGATAAATGATTTTTTTTTTTAAATAAGCATACAATTGGAGCATACAGATGCACAGAAAGAGGACAGTGCGCAAAATCAGGTACATCAGCAGCATTTCTGCATGTGTCGCTCACAAACAAACACCTGTTACACAAAATAAAGCGACAAGGAAAATGAAAAAAAGAAAGAAAGAAAAAAGAAAGACAAAGAAAGAAACATGAAGCATAAAAAACCAAGTCAAGCAAAATGCATCTTTAACTAACTTGTCAGCATGTAACTTTCACAGTGGAATACGAAACAGCACAATACAATACAATACAATACAATACAATACAATACAATACAATACAATACAATACAATACAATACAATGCAATGCAATGCAATGCAATGACAATGCAATGCAATGCAATGAAATGCAATGAAATCAATGACAATGCAATGCAATGCAATGCAAAACAACACAACACAACACCATACAGTACAAAGCAATATAATACAATACAGTACAATACAAAAGAGATCTGCTAGGTGGAGTGCTTCTTCGATATATCGTTTTTCTTTTTTTTTTTTTAAATGTACAATAATTATATTTCAGAAGTCAAGTATACCAGTCAAGAAAGAAAAAGAAGAAGATAGAACAAGACAGTGGAGGGACAGGGGTACATATGAGAACAGACAGATACAAATATATAGAAAGAGACGGGCTGATAGGAATGGGTTTGGATGCCAGACATCTACATTTTACATACATTTTGTTTAGCTTTTCATTTGATAAGACTCGAAACACTATTAAAGGAGAGAAAAAAAATGACCAAAAAGGCCTCAATGTTACTAAACATTGGAAGGGGGTGGGGGGAGGGGGGGGGGCGGATTTGCACCTTAACAATTTCCTGAATAACAGATCTAAAGTTACATTATGACAATCAATGATCAGAAACCAGGAATGTATGACAGCCATTTCACAGAGAGAAGTCATCATGATTTGAATTCAGATAGGCATATTTTTCAATTTTATATCGAATACTCAGTTTCTTTATAAATGGATGGCACCCTTGTAATTTACACGCATCTATATAGTACTTTGCTAACAATATCATGAAATAGAAAACCAAATCAGTAATGTCAATAAATGATAGGTACTCTGCTGCTGCTGCTGCTGCTGCTGCTGCTGCTGCTGCTGCTGCTGCTGCTCCTACTACTTCGACTGCTGCTACTGCCGCTGCTGCCACTACTTCTGCTACTAATGCTTCTGCTACTACTTCTACTACTATTACTACTGCCGCTGTTGCTGCTGCTGCTGCCGTTGCCACTACTGTTGCTGCTGCTGTGGCTGCTGCTGATGATGTTGATGATCAAGTGTTGCTGTTAGCTTCACGCTCTTAATGTATCGTTTATTGGTGCTTTACAGATCGAATAATAGGTGCAGTCGTTTTGCTGATAGGTTGAAATGAATATCAACTAAACTGGGGGCTTGGTGATTTGTTGCTACACACGGTAGTTAGAAAAAAAAAGCAAAATAAAAGTTAAAAAGACGGTCAGGTATACCATCACCGATTTTGAATAACGTAAGACATGAAAACCATAACCGTATTTCCATAATGTATTTTCAACACACACACACACACACACACACACACACACACACACACACACACACACACACACACACACACACACACACACACTAACGCACACACACACACAACCGCAGGCACACACATACATAGAAACACGGGCGCGCACGCGCAGGCGCCGGACGCACGCACGCACACACACACACACACACACACACACACACACACACACACACACACACACACACACACACACTGACAAATACACACATACGCGCAACATACTCTCTCTCTCTCAACACACACACACACACACACACACACACACACACACACACACACACACACACACACACACACACACACAGTGTGCAGGGAGGAGGGAGTCGGTGGAGTGGGAGGAGGAGTTTGGGGAAAAGCGGGGAGGGGTGTATCCTAAGGTCGTAGATGTGTTGATTGCTGTCAGACGGAAGGACACTGTTCGGAGAAACGTTGAACACGTGCGTGCGTGTGCGTGTGTATGCGTGCGTGCGTGCGTGCGTGCGTGCGTGCGTGCGTGCGTGCGTGCGTGCGTGGTGGGTGGGTGGGTGGGTGCGTGCGTGCGTGAGTGAGTAAGAGAGAGAGAGAGAGAGAGAGAGAGAGAGAGTGTGTGTGTGTGTGTGTGTGTGTGTGTGTGTGTGTGTGTGTGTGTGTGTGTGTGTGTGTGTGTGTGTGATGTGTGTGTAGGTATGTGTGCGTGCGTGTGTGTTTTGTTCGTTTCGTTTGACTTCTATGCGTCGCGTTTTTTTTTTTTTTAATTCTTTCGTTTGTTTTCTTTTTTTCTTTCCTTCTTTCTTCTTTCTTTCACTATTTTTTTCCTTCCTTCTTCCTTCTTTTCTTGTCTTCCTTTCTTTTTTTTCTTTCATTCATTTTCCCCTTTTCTTTGTTTCTTCTTCTTTCCTTTTCTTCTTTCTTTTGTTCGTGTTTTTTTCCCCTTTTTATTTCTTTCTTCTATTTTTTTTTTCTTTTCATTTTCTTCGTTCTTTTCACTCTGCTTATTTATCCATGTCCTTTGTTTTTCCTTTCTTCCTTTCTTTCCTTTGTCCTTTATTTCTTTATTCCTTTTCTTCTTCCTTCCTGGTTTCTCATTTATTTTCTCCCCCCCACCCCCCACCCCCCGTTCTCTCTATTCTCTGTCTGTCTGTCTGTCTGTCTGTCTGTCTGTCTGTCTGTCTGTCTTCTTTCTCTTCTCTCCTCTCTCTCTCTCCTCTCTCTCCTCTCTCTCTCTCTCTCTCTCTCTCTCTCTCTCTCTCTGCTAAGGAAGCTGTACTGCTTTAAAGCAATAAATCATTTCGTTCGTTCGTTCGTTCGTTCTCTCTCTCTCTCTCTCTCTCTCTCTCTCTCTCTCTCTCTCTCTCTCTCTCTCTCTCTCCTCAAGGAAGCTGTACTGCTTTAAAGCAATAAATCATTTCGTTCGTTCGTTCGTTCGTTCTCTCTCTCTCTCTCTCTCTCTCTCTCTCTCTCTCTCTCTCTCTCTCTCTCTCTCTCTCTCTCTCTTTTCTTCTGTCTTGCCCTCTTTCTTTGTTACCCTCTCGATTTCTCCTTCCTTTCTTTCTTTCTTTCTCCGTCAGCGTGCTCCACAACATACCACCAAATGTCAGCCATCTCGTCTTGACCGTTTTTCCTCTAGCATCAAAGCAGTCGTGGTTGAGGACAGGGAGAAGGAAAGAGAAGTGTGGCAGGTAGGATGAGTGGGAGTGGGGGAAGGTGGGGGGGGGGGGGGGGCGGTTAAACAGGACATGAGATGGACTGAAGGACGTGAGGAGAGCTACTTGGGGAAGGGGGAGACGAACATGGATGAAGGGGGGTTGAGAGGCGGGGAGTTTTGAAGAGTCAATAACTTGTGTGCTTGAGCTCCGAAGAGGAGATCGCAGACTCCTGAACAGTGAAGAGGATAATGAGACTGTGGCTTCCTAATCTCGATCGTCTGACTGTCTGTCAGTTTGTGTCTGTCTGTCTGTCTGTCTGTCTGTCTGTTGTCTGTTGTGTGTAGTCTCTCTCTCTCTCTCTCTCTCTCTCTCTCTCTCTCTCTCTCTCTCTCTCTCCTCTCTCTCGCATAAAAGAAGATATTGTTATATACAATGGCGATTCCGTTACTGAAAGGTCAGTTAGGCTGGGGATACACAGTGAAGAAGAATAATGGAGGAACTAATCAGGAAGACAATGGTGCATACAGTTTACCAACTTCGAGTCCAACAATGGAGACAGAAGCAGTGACACAAGCACTCCACTGGCTCTCATCCACAGACCAGCTTAGAATCACAAGCATGAACTGACTGACCCATGAACCTACTTCAAAAATTAAAGAGTGGAATGGGAAGCCCTGTTGGCATGAAGTAACGTGCAGCCTTCTTTTGGAGAGACTCACAAGGATGCACTGCGCGGGACATGCTTTAAGAAGAGAAGAGAAGAGGAGAAGAGAGAGAAGAGAGAGAGAGAGAGAGAGAGAGAGAGCAGACACACTGACAGGCAAGGCAACGATAAGAACTGGATTACAGCTTGGCCGATCCGAGGTGATAAGAAACCTAAAGAAATCACCTCAACAAACAAAAATCAAAGCCACTATAAACACAGACCATCTTTCAGAGCTCAACATAAAGTGAGGAAGTGGCCGCACTTTCAGACTTCAAGGGAGAACAAGAAACAGCACCAACCAAGCAACTAATTATAATCTCAAGGCGAACACTGCGAAGACTTCAAGGGAATGGGGCAGACTCATACTGGGCCTTTCCAAAGGCAGACACAAATGGCCAAACACACGTCAACTAAGACAAAACTTTGAATCTCCCAGGACCCTCTGCCTTCGCTGTAAACGCACGTGTACTGGTTAAGTGTGCATCAATGAAGTGATGCAAGTATGTAAACAGGAGAGTCCATAGATGTGTGTGTGTTGTTGTTGTTGTTGTTGTTGTTGTTGTTGTTGTTGTTACTGATATACAATAACTATGTCATCTTCTGATCAAATAATCAAAGGGGCACACAACACACACACACACACACACACACACACACACACACACACACACACACACACACACACATCCACACACATAACAAACAGTCGCATATGCGCGCCCGCACACACACACACACACACACACACACACACACACACACACACACAACACACACACACACACACACACGCACACACACACACACACACACACACACACACACACACACACACACACACACAGGCGTGTACGCCCATATACACAGGAACACACAGATACACATCTGTATGTACACACACATGCGTGCATGCAGGTACATGCGCACACAAGCCCACAGATCACACACACATGCATACAATGCACATGCGCGCGCGCACACGCACACACACACACACACACACACACACACACACACACACACACACACACACACACACATGCGCGCGTGTGTCGCGCACGCACGCGCGGTATTCCACACACACATTTTATGCCACAGTTGCTATCGAATACAAACAAGCGGCTTATTCGGAGCAACGCATTGACACAGATTGCAGACGAATGCTAACTAGATTACGAATAAGCGCCCATGAACTCCAAATTGAGAGGGACCGTTATTCCAACACTGACAGAGAAGACAGATTGTGCACGACATGCCACGTTGTTGAGGATGAACTGCATTTTCTTGATGACTGTGAATTATTTGACCAACAACGTTATGACCTGAGGACAAGAATCACAAAAGCAGATTTTTCACCACAGACTAAAATGAACCCTCGGATCTCATGTTATTGGACTGCTTCCAACCTGTACTTGCCCAGTATATCCTGTTGTGTTTTTCTGTCCGGAGACAGAAAATTCAATCAGACCCTGATACACACTATGTTTTTCTCTCTCTGCTACTAATGTTATGTTGCAAAACGTGACGATGCCGGAATTAGTTTAATTGCATGTCTTTACTTGATCATCTGTGCCCAACAAAACGTCTAGTTTTCATATGGCAATAAAATATGTTCTTGTTCTTGTTCTTGTTCACACAAACACGTACAGTGGCACGTGTGTGTGCGCTCGCGCTCACGCATGCACGCACATGCACACTCGTACCGCATACACTAACACACACACACATTCATTCGCGCAAATCTGACCACCTTTGCACACATACACACATATACACACATAGGTACACTCACCACAGACAAGTAGAATGATAATAATGGCACAGACCAGTGCTCAAGGTCTGGACCAGTGCGTTGGGCTGATGCGTAGGTCAGACATCTGGTAACCATCAGACCCTCTTCTTCAATTCTCTCATCTCAGTCAGTAATTCATTTATTCATCAGCTTTAAATCATGCGCAGTGAGGTCTGGAAACTTAACAGATGAGGTGTAGCGTAGATGGACTAGTCCGCAAGCAGTGATGCTTCCTGGATGAAACCAAAACTGAAACTGAACAACAATGAGACAAGTTCAACACACAACCTTCATGAAAGAAAAAAAGAGTGGTGTCCAGGAACAGATTTTCCATGCACAGTGGACTACAGACACTCACGCCTGCCGTTCAGTGGCTTTCATTCTAATGTCGAAGAGTTAAAAGCACTCTCTGTATCACTTCTCTTTGGAACATAAACGCTTTTATCAACTGCATGCCAGTGTCAAGCGAAACCAGTTTGTCGTGCATACTTTGGCAGGCCCCACAGAAAGCATCAGAATTATCTGGGTATGATTATGCCCCAAGGTAAGATTATGACGAAAAGGTAGTTCAAGAACGA
>CM065736.1:37879834-37882334 GCA_033310375.1 Conus canariensis
GAACAGAAAAAGAAGGAAAACATCCACTTTCGTAACCGGCTGGTGCGGGTAGACCACTCACTGAGCTCTGGTGAAAACATGAACATGCGACTGAGGTGACAGTATCCTCCGTCCTTCTTCCAGCCCCTGCCCCCCTCTCCCCCCCCCCCCCCCCTTATCAGCCTTCTCCCTTCCCCCTATCTCTCATGCATTCCCATTCCAACCTCCACCCCCACCTACCCACACTGCCCCCCCACCCCCCTTTTTTTCTAACCACCCTCCTCCCCATTCACAAGATGAATCAGTGTAAGCATTACCATTTCCTGGGAAGCCAGCAAGAAAAAAAAAGACCAAAAGAGCTGGACTTTCTCTCGTCCCTTTAGAGAAAGTGGGTAAGATTTTTCAAAAGGAGTTTGAAACTTTCATTACTAAAAACAAGGGGTCTCAGTTTCAAAATGTTAGGGAATTTATTACTGTAGGCTACTCTGCTTGTTCTTGGTCATTCGAGTTCTTTTCATAATGCGTTTGCAATTTCTTCTATTCTGTAGCTACTTCTTCTTCTGTCTTCACGTCTTCTTGTTTCTTCTTCTTGCCTCCTTCTTCTTCTTCTTCTTCTTCCTTCTTCTTCTTCTCTCTCTCTCCTCTTCTTTCTTTTCTTCTTCTTCTTCTTCTTCTTCTTTTCTTTTTGTTTTGTTCTTCTTCTTCTTCTTCTTCTTCTTTCTTCTTCTTCTTTCTTCTTCTTCTTCTTCTTCTTTCGCTTTTCTTCTTCTTCTTCTTCTTTTTCTTTTCTTCTTCTTCTTCTTCTTCTTCTTCTTCTTCTTCTTTCTTCTTCTTCTTCTTCTTTCCTTCTTCTTCTTCTTCTTCTTCTTCCTTCTTTTCTTCTTCTTCTTCTTCTTTCTTCTTCAATTTTTCCTCCCCCAATTTTACTTTTCCAACTCCGAATTCAAATCGTCAGTTCGAAGAAACATTGACGTTTCATTCTTTTATATGTTCGTGTGTCCCCCCCCCCCCCCCACCCCACCCCACCGCCCCCTCTCCCAGCCTTCTCCCTTTCCCCTATCTCTCATGCATCTCCATTCCAACCCCACACCCCCACCCACCCACACTGCCCCCTCCCCTTTTCTAACCATCCTTCTCCCCATTCACACGAATCAGTGTAAGCATTACCATTTCCTGGGGAAGCCAGCAAGGAAAAAAAAAGACCAAAAGAGCTGGACTTTCTCTCGTCCCTTTAGGAGAAAAGTTGTCCGTGGTTAGGAGACTTTTTCTTCCATAAAAAGGCCCAGTTTGCAAAATATGCTGGGCAGATTGACTGAAGGGGAAACACTTTAGTGGGTCTTCGAGTCGTTCATAAATCGGTTAGGTGCAATTCTTATATGATGTAGGCCTACTTGTTGTTGTTGTTGTTGTTGCTGCTGTTGCTGTTGTTGTTGTTGTTGTTGTTGTTGTTGTTCTTCTTCTTCTTCTTCTTCTTCTTCTTCTTCTTCATCATCATCATTATCATTATCCTCATCCTCATCATCTTGTTGTTGTTGTTGTTGTTGTTGTTGTTCTTCTTCTTCTTCTTCTTCTTCTTCTTCTTCTTCTTCTTCTTCTCGAAGTGCTCACAACGTTGTAGGTTAATGTACACATGAACTGAAGTAGAATGTTACATGATTAATTGTATGCTGGCGTACACTGTTTTAGCTGGCGCATGCTATTTTAGATTGCTATGAATTGAGTAAAAAGTTGTTTAAAAAGACATAATTCATTGAGAGCTTCCAAAATGAAAAAAAAAAACCTGTGGAAAGAATAAACCGAAGAAGAAATGAAGGAAAGTAGGAAGGAGTAGAAAAAAAAGGATAAAGATCAATTACCTTCTTAGCTCTTCCAGTTAAATTCTTTGACATGATTTTTTCCTCAACAATCTATTTCTTTCTTTCATAAGTGTTTTTCTTTCTTCTTTTTCCCCCTTTTTTAAAAGTAGAATATGCCGATTTTGTACGTGCTTTAAAAAAAAAATTAATAAAACAAGAAACAGTTGATGTGATATCGAAAATTCTCATTGATCCAAATGTGTTCGATCAAGTACAATATTGTAATTGTACAGTGCATGTTCCTTTCTTTGTATTTTTGATCTTTTCAGTAAGTTCGGCAACATGCTTTGAGTCCCCTTTATCATGAACAATTGATCTTCTCAAAACTGCATCGTTTATGTCCAGTAAGGAACTGGAACTTTGAAACAACCATCAAGTTATGTGTTCTGTAAGCTGGGTAGATCTCCCTATGTGCAATGTCAGATATCAAATGTTTACTGATTAAAAAAAAAAAAAGAAGTCTGATCCCTTCTGAAGCTTAAAGAAAGAAAGGAAACACGTGACGCAGAGATGTCAGCACGTGCGTTCTCTCTCTCTCTCTCTCTCTCTCTCTCTCTCTCTCTCTCTCTCTCTCTCTCTTTCTCTCTCTCTCTCTCCAGATTTGTTGATTTACAAGGAGACCATCTATTTCGTGTGAAGAGATATATGTGCGAATGTTTGGAATG
>CM065736.1:37887334-37889834 GCA_033310375.1 Conus canariensis
TCGGTAAAAACTTGACATAGCGATGCCGAGACCAGTGCTCTCTCTCTCTTCTTCCCATCCAGATCCTACTCGCAGACTTCCCTGCCTTCACGTCTGTCCTCCATGCCTCTTCCCACTACCACCACCACCCTCCACCCATAGCCATTACCCCTCTTCTTCTAACCATCCTCATCTCTCCTGCCCCATTGACGCTAATCAATGAGGACATTCCATTTCTTTGGGCAGCCACTTAGAAAGAAGACCAAATGAGCGGGGTCTTTAACCGATTCCCTCAGGGGGGGAAAAAAAGATATAAAAACGGTCAATGTTAATGAAACGTTTCCTTCGATGCAAAAGCCTGTTTCGGAAAATATAGCTGTGCAGATAAACTGAGGGGAGGGAGATATTTTGGTGGGTCCTCCAGTCTCGTTAATTGGTTAGATGCGTTTCTTCTTTTTTTTTTCTCTTTTTTTTGTACTTCTTTTTCTTCTTGACGTAGAATAATTGAGATTAGCTTTGTCATGAAGACACCGTTTTAGCATTTATATTAGGTTCTTTGTTGCGTTGAATTGATTATGTTTATTTCGAGAGAAGTTGAAAAGAGGCACAAGAAATTAACAGCTCAAATGAAAAGTGGAGTTGTGGACAGAATCACTAAAAAAAAATGCATGGAAAGAAGAAAGGAGAATAAAAAAAACAATTAAAAAAGGTCAGCTTTCCATCTTAGATCCCACTTTATTCCATTGCAGGAAGTATCGACAACTTGACTGGCTTGAGAAGAAAAACAACACAGATGATATCACGAGCATTCTCTTTTTTTACCCTAGATTTCTTGATTTATATAAAGATCATCAGTTTAGAGTAAGAGATATTTTTGTAATTTAAAAAAGACCGGGGGGGGGGGGGGGCAGGGGAGGGGAGGAGGGGAGCTCTTTCGTATCATTTATTGTGATATCCAGACATTTTTCAGCATTAAGAAACATACTGAGAAAATGACGCTTTCTGCTGTGATGTTCATAGACCAAATTTGACCAAAACATCGTGTGTCAAAGCATACGTTGTCATTGTGAGCAAGACTCATGTTGCATTTGAACTGTATTATTTGGCTTCCGCAAACACATTGATACTTTTGCTTGTTTGATTGCCTGGTCGTTTTTCTTCGTTATTTCTGTGAAAAGGGCAGTTTTCTTTTTTATACAAACTTAATACATTCTTCATTTGCATACTGTCGTCCGCTATTGCGCACGAGAGGTACCTGTCGTCAGGGCCTATAACTCTGGCGCATTTTTGTTCCTTTTGAAACACGTCGCAGATGTTCAGCACAACCTGAGGAACATTGTAGGACTAATCTAATTCATTCCTGATGATGGTGCATAGGAGTTCCATATAACTACCCCTGACTACTTTTGCATTTATGCTCATTCCTGCTTCTGTCCCTGTTGAACAGAACCTTGCCAGCCTCTCCTGAGCAGTCAACTTCCCGAAGGCAGTCATAGGAAAAAATAATAAGAGAAAGGAAACAAAATAAACGAATGACAAATTTTCCTGATTTCAAATCCGTCCAGAAGAAACAAGAATAATACGTCCTTCTTTCTTGCATATCAGTACTAGCAGACAGGACCTGTAACTCGTTCCCAATCAAATTTGAAAAAAATTCTTGATAAAGCTCTGCCAAAAAAAAAACGTAGACAAACGAATCGCAAGGCGAAACACGACGCGTTTCGACCTATTAGTTCTTCTTCAGACAAGGCACACAACACTCAGGACAAAGAAAATGAACGAGCAATCACTTAGCTTCATCCGATTCGACGCAAGATAGGCGTTGTCCTGAGTGTGGTGTATCTTGCCTGAAGAAGACCCAAGAGGTCGAAACGCGTCGTGTTTTGTCTTGGGATTCGTTTGTCTACTTTGTTGTTGTTGTTGTTTGTTGTTGTTGTTGTTGTTTTTTAGCGGAGTGTTATCATTAATTTTTCAAATTTGTGTCGTTTCACTTTGACAACTCGTTCCCAGTTGTGATTCTGGTCAATCGATTACCACCACCACCACCACCACCACCACCTTCCCACAGTCCTTGAACGACATTCCACCACAGTGTCTACCTGCCCCTGTTTTTGGCCCCAATAGGGAGGGGGGGGGGGGGGGAGAAGAAGAAATTAAAAGGAAAAAAAAGAGTCTTTTTCATGACGTCTTTGTCCTGACTGAAAAGGTCTGCTTCGCAGATCGTCTAGTTAGATGGGTGGAAGGGAAAGCACCCTGTTTGCATTTCCTGCCTTTGATCAATCAGGGATGGCTTTCTCTTTCCCCGCCACCTTCTGTCCCTACCAATCAGCGTCGAAGTAGCCGTCCTTCCTGTCTTGGGGTTTTTTTTGTTTTTTTTTCGATTGCCTGTGTTTCTTAACAAGAATTCCAAATCTGCATCTTTCTTGATTTTTACGAAATAATGCATAGCTGCAATGATTTCTTACTTTATTTATTATCAAGTAATGCCATAGCTGCAATGATTTCTTTATTTATTAACAAG
>CM065736.1:37892334-37897334 GCA_033310375.1 Conus canariensis
ACTCTCCATCCATCCTCCCCATAACCTCCCATTCCCAGCCGCCCTCTCCCCCCCCCCCCACTCTGCTCTCTTCCCCACCCACTACTACTCCTCCTTTCTTCCCACGATCATCTCTGCTCTGCTCGCTTCACGTGAATCAATTGGGACATTTCCATTTGCTTCAGAAGCCATGTTTTAAAGAAGAGCAAAAGAGCCGGGTTTTTTTTTTCTTGTCCCTAAAGGAAAATAATCGTCTATGTTTCTGAGACTCTCCCTTCGAAGCTAAAGCCTGTTTTGCAAATATGCTGGAAGGACAGACTGTGGGGTGGGGGGCAAAATATTTTGGTGGATTTTCAAGTCTTTCACAAATCGGTTAAGTGTTTTTCTCTTTTTGTTCTCCTCCTCCTCCGCCACCACATTTTCTCTCCTTCTTCTTCTTCTTCTTCTTCTTCTTCTTCTTCTTCTTCTTCTTCTTCTTCTTTCTCTTCTTTCTTCTTCTTCTCTTCTTCTTCTTCTTCTTCTTCTTCTTCTCTTCCTTTCTTTCTTCTTCTTCTTCCTTCTTCTTCTTCTTCTTCTTCTTCTTCTTCTTCTTCTTCTCTTCCTCCTCCTCTTCTTCTTCTTCTTCTTCTCTCTTCTTCTTCTTCTTCTTCTTCTTCTTCTTCTTCTCTTCTTCTTTCTTCTTCTTCTTCTTCTTCTTCTTCTTCTTCTTCTTCTTCTTCTTCTTCTTCTTCTTCTTCTTCTTCTTCTCCTTTCTTTCTTCTTCTCTCTCCTTTCTTCTTCTTCTTCTTCTTCTTCTTTCTCTTCTTCTTTTCTTCTCTTCTCTTTCTTCTTCTCTTAAGTGTTTGCAATGTTTGGTTAACTCAGTCATAAAGTAGAACAAACAGTACATCTTCATGCTACTTTTGATGTGTTGATTAGTTGTTTCAAAAACTTGAAAAAGACGCAGGAAACGCAGCTTCCAAAGAAGAAAATGTTGAAAAGAAGAAATAAGAATACAAGGAAGAAAGAAAGAAAGAAAGAACAGAAAGAGAAGAAGAAAGAAGAGAGAAGAAAGAAGAAGAGAGAAAAGGAAGAGAGAGAGAGAAGAAGAGAGGGAGAAGAGAGAGAGAAAGAAGAGAGAGATCGAAGAGTTCAGATTCAGATAATTTTATCATTTAAGGCCATAGCCCCATATGAAAGGGCCATAACAATATTATAAGAAATTATCGTAAAGGCAGCAGTATCACGAGTCCTTACAATTACAAAATGCAGTCAAGTCAAGAAAGCAATGTTTCTCTGAACAGGAAAGCTTTATATAGTTAAAAGACGAAACTGCCAATCAACGAGAGAGAGAGAG
This sequence comes from Conus canariensis, assembly GCA_033310375.1. Lineage (NCBI taxonomy): Eukaryota > Metazoa > Mollusca > Gastropoda > Neogastropoda > Conidae > Conus > Conus canariensis. Next base: position 37,893,650 of record CM065736.1, read on the forward strand.
AGAGAGAGAGAGAGAGAGAGAGAGAGAGAGAGAGAGAGAGAGAGACAGACAGACAGACAGACAGACAGACAGACAGACAGAAGAAAGAAAGATGGGTAAAAAGAGGAAAGGGTCAACTTCCCTTCTTACATCCTATCCCCCCACCCCCACCCCCACCCCCCAAAGAATCGCATTGTTGCACTGCTTGACTAACTTTGAGATAAACTTACCTTGGCATGTAGGCCTATATATCAATACTTGCGTTCTAATTTTTCTCCTTAATTTTCTATTTATGAAGAGATCGTCTATTTCGTGTGAAAAGATTTTTTTGAAAACGTTTTTCCACCGATTTATTTATGTTGATTTTAAACGCAAGGGTTGTTGAGGGGGGGGGGGGGGGGGGGGGGGTACTTAATTGATTTGTTGCGATATCCAAGATGCTTTCTAGCATCTGAAAAATGTTTAGTTTAAAAAAAAAATACAGACATCCAACTGTGATGTTAGGAGACCAAAACTGACCAGTTCGTGAAGCGGATGACAAATATATGTGATTTTCACAAATCCGAGCTGGAAGATGGATGGGTTGGCTCACACAAATCGCCACTGCAAGCAAAAGCATGCAGTAGTGTCATGTTATTCACTGATACAGCGCACAAGGGCACTTGCGAACCGATGACACCTTTTTTTTTTCCTTCTTTTTTCATCTTCGTTTCCACTGTGACAAAGAACAATCATTTTTGTTCAACTGCATTTAGTCATCCGACATTGTGCGTGCGACGGTCTTCCAACTCAGGTGCTATAATCTGGGGCATCCGATTTTTGTTTGTTTTGTTTGTTTTGGTGACAAATCGTAACGTGTTAAGCACAATCTGAAGAACCTTTCTGCACTCATTTAGTTCAATGTTGATGACAGAGCATCGGAGATTCAATCTCCCCCCCCCCCCCCCCCCCCCCCCCCCCCCCGATTTATTTTCTCTTGCGAAGGTCAGTCCAGTTCCTTCCCTATTAACTAAAGCTATGTCAGCTTCGCCTGAAACTCTTCCAAAGCAAATGAAACAAACTGCAGCGCTTTCACCACTTTGGCTTCACAAGGGGGAGTATTGTGCATGTTAATGTCTGCACTGTTTTTTTTGTTTTGTTTTGTTTTGTCGCTGAGGAAGGCATATTGCCGAACATTTCTTGTCCTGTTTTGTGTCGTTCATAAAACCGCGTTACTTCACACTTTGTTTTGTGTGCTCTTCTGCTTTTTCGTCTTCCAAAGCAGCCACAAAAGAAATGAAAGAAGAAGAGGGAATACAGGAGAAGAACTGGACGAATAAGGAATTCTCCGTCTGCTTCTGAATCCACCAAGAAGAACGGAGACAAAAAAAAAGAAAGAAAGAAAGAAAAAAACGTCCTTCCCACGAGTCAATACATACAGACGAGCATTCTTTACGGATTTTATCATCCGTCCGACCGGTGCAATGGGTTACCACCATCACTACTACCTTCCCACGATCTCCGACCGATATTTTTTTTTTTCCTCACCCCTTCTGATCATTCTCGGTCGCTAAACGATAAATATGGAGAAATAAACAGCCTGGTTTCGTGACGGACGGGAAAGGGCTGCATTGCAAGTTGTTTGGTAAGATCGATTGAGGGGAAAGCACTCTGTTTGCATTCTCTGTCTGATAAATCGATGGGGAGTGCCTTTCTCTTTCCTACCATCCTCTTTCCCCATCAAAATCTTAGTCTAATGAGCATACCTCCCTGTATTGTTTTTCTCTTCTCTAAGTCTTAGTAGGAGGTCAGATTTGTATTTTTCCTCACTAGAAAACTAGTTATGCTACAATTTTGTGCTTACATGACACTGTCAGCTATTTTTGTATTCATTTCTATTTTTTTCATGTACTTATTTATTTTTTTATTTTTTTATTCATTTCTCTTCTCATATTTTTTTTTTACTGTGTTCATCTTTGCATTGCACCTAGTTGTCTTGCTGGAGTCTGGGTCCAGTCACCATTTCTTATATTTCATTAATCAATTGGCTGTGTGTTGTTTATCAACTGATTCACACATAGCGACTGATTCCGTCGCAATATAATCAAGCTGGTTCAGCGACGTATACAGCCAGATCCAAAGCATACCTTGGTTGGATTTGGTGGTGACGTACTTCATGATTTCTGACTTTCACGCACACTTACACACACACACACGCGCGCGCGCGCGCGCACACGCACACGCACACACAGTTACACACACGCACGCACGCGCGCACACACACACACACACACACACACACACACACACACACACACACACACACACACACACACACATGCGTGCCCGCGTACGCACGCGCTGACACTGACACTCTCCATTGTCTCTGTTGGCATTACAGGTGATTGTGGGGGGTCTGAGGTTGTTTAATATCCTTCTTTCTGATCCACCCGCCCCATTTTGTACGTATTTTACTTATCAATGATTTCTGTGTGATGATTGATCAATGGGCTGTGTTTGATTTATTTGCGGATCACTCTTCCCCCCTATTCTCTCGGTCCAGTGAAAGCTAACCAGAAAGACCTCTAGGAGCTGGAGTGTAGGGGAGGTGTATGTGCGTGTGTTCGTTCTTTAATTTAACGTCTATCCACCTAACAGTGATCTTAGACAGTATGTAAGTGTTATGTGTGTGTGCATGTGATGTTTTTGGGTGTATGCATGCGAACGGTTGGTGTTGATTTTGGGCGTACGTAGGTATGTATAATGCAATTAGGCCTAGAAAACACACACACACACACACACACACACACACACACACACACACACACACACACACACACACACACACACACCACATAACTGAATCCAAAACTATAAAAGAAACACTAAATAAGCAACTAACACCAAGATGGGGAAAATAACATAGACGTTAAAGTAAATGTCCAATTGGGCTCTTAATCAGTCCTTGAACAACTTCAAAAATGTTTGATTCGTTGGAGATGACGTCTTCAAAGACTGACATCGACGGTTCGGTGTTCAACAATCAAGCAGGTAAATAGGGTTTCATTCTATCGCACAAAAAAAGTAGATGGAACGGAGTGATTTGCTGGCCACAAATACAAGTCACATGTTTACAGAATTTTGTTTTAAAGGCATCAAGCCTCAATCTAAAAATCAAACTTTTTAAAATCCTCTCTTGGTAGAGATTCTTGATACCTGTTTTATTGTCTGATATCTTGTTAAATAATATCCCCTTTTTGTTTTTGGTGCCTTTTCCCTTATTTAAAATAGTATTCCAGGCTGCGTCTTTTAAAAGACTATAACTCTCATGTAAGGATAAAGGAATGTATATCTTTGTTAAATCAGTTTCAGTGATAGCAGCCTGTTTGGCTAATGTGTCTACCCTTTCATTAGCAGATAATCCACAGTGAGATGGAACCCAACAAAAATCGACATAAGAACCACGTAAATGCAAAAAATGAATTAGGTGGTACACTTCTGATATAAGTTCTGCTCTCACACTTGTATTCGAAAAATTTAGAGCTTGTAGGACTGATTTTGAATCAACACAAAGTAGTATTTGAAATACAGGACATCGAAAATCAAGAAGAAAGTTTAATGCCATAATAATGGCAACAAGTTCCGCAGTAAATATGGAAATCTACCAAGGTGGTAACCTTTCTCTATTTTTAAGGATGGAATTATGAATGCTGAACCAGACAAATGA
>CM065736.1:37904834-37909834 GCA_033310375.1 Conus canariensis
TTCTGTTACATTCAAGGTTTTGTTTCCAAAGGTAGAATCAATCATCATTGATTCATGCATTCCGTATTGCGTTCAACCATGCATATAATGATATCGGCACATTTGTTCGTGACACAGAGTGACATTCACCAGAATGTTAAAAAGAACAAAATGAATCAGATCTTTTGAATAGCTAAAAAGTATGAATCTAGTTGCAAAGTGAGACGACTGCAGGCGGAAATCTAAACAAAATCTTAAATAAATGTTAGCGAACCGCCAAGAGAAACGTGGACGAACGAGTCACAAGACAAAACACGACGCGTTTCGACCTCTTAGGTCTTCTTCAGGCAAGACACGAACAAACAGGACAATGAACATGAAAATGAAAATGAATATGAAAATGAATTCATTTTCATTGTCCTATTTGGTTGTGTCTTGCCTGAAGAAGACTTAAGAGGTCGAAACGCGTCGTGTTTTGTCTTGTGACTCGTTTGTCCACGTTTCTCTTGGAAGTTCGCTAACATTTATTTAAAATTTGTTTAAAAAGTATGCAATTAGGCAAGCTATACATACAAAAAGACACAGAATTCATAAGATCTTGTATCTAACGTAAAAGCATGAACATAGGTAGCTATACATAATAAGTAAAATACCGAAATAATTGTGGGAAGAAGAATGGTGAAGGAGAGGCGGATGAGGGAAGAGTAGGGGGAGAGGGGAAGAGGAGAGGAGAGGGAGGCGGAGGGAGGACCTTCTGTGTGTCTGTCACAATAGTCTCCCTTCCAGCGCTCTAGAAGGTCAGGTGTTCACTGATCAACGGCATGTGTTGCAATGTTGGTATACCACTGGTCATTGATCAACGGCCTGTGTTGCAATGTTGGTATTTCACTGGTCGTTGATCAACGGCCTGTGTTGCAATGTTGGTATTTCACTGGTCATTGATCAACGGTCTGTGTTGCAATGTTGGTATTTCACTGGTCATTGATCAACGGCCTGTGTTGCAATGTTGGTATTTCACTGGTCATTGATCAACGGCCTGTGTTGCAATGTTCGTATTTCATGGTCAGTGATCAACGGCCTGTGTTGCAATGTGGTATTTCACTGGTCATTGATCAACGGCCTGTGTTGCAATGTTGGTATTTCATGGTCATTGATCAACGGCCTGTGTTGCAATGTTGGTATTTCATGGTCATTGATCAACGGCCTGTGTTGCAATGTTGGTATTTCATGGTCATTGATCAACGGCCTGTGTTGCAATGTTGGTATTTCATGGTCATTAATCAACGGCCTGTGTTGCAATGTTGGTATTTCATGGTCATTGATCAACGGCCTGTGTTGCAATGTTGGTATTTCATGGTCATTAATCAACGGCCTGTGTTGCAATGTTGGTATTTCACTGGTCATTAATCAACGGCCTGTGTTGCAGTGTTGGTATTTCACTGGTCATATCAACGGCCTGTGTTGCAATGTTGGTATTTCACTGGTCGTTGATCAAAGGCCTGTGTTGCAATGTTGGTATTTCACTGGTCAGTGATCAACGGCCTGTGTTGCAATGTTGGTATTTCACTGGTCATTGATCAACGGCCTGTGTTGCAATGTTGGTATTTCATGGTCATGATCAACGGCCTGTGTTGCAATGTTGGTATTTCATGGTCAGTGATCAACGGCCTGTGTTGCAATGTTGGTATTTCACTGGTCAGTGATCAACGGCCTGTGTTGCAATGTTGGTATTTCACTGGTCATTGATCAACGGCCTGTGTTGCAATGTTGGTATTTCACTGATCATTGATCAACGGCCTGTGTTGCAATGTTGGTATTTCACTGGTCATTGATCAACGGCCTGTGTTGCAATGTTGGTATACCACTGGTCATTGATCAACGGCCTGTGTTGCAATGTTGGTATTTCACTGGTCATTGATCAACGGCCTGTGTTGCAATGTTGGTATTTCACTGGTCAGTGATCAACGGCCTGTGTTGCAATGTTGGTATTTCACTGGTCATTGATCAACGGCCTGTGTTGCAATGTTGGTATACCACTGGTCATTGATCAACGGCCTGTGTTGCAATGTTGGTATTTCACTGGTCATTGATCAACGGCCTGTGTTGCAATGTTGGTATACCACTGGTCATTGATCAACGGCCTGTGTTGCAATGTTGGTATTTTACTGGTCGTTGATCAACGGCATGTGTTGCAATGTTGGTATTTCACTGGTCATTGATCAACGGCCTGTGTTGCAATGTTGGTATACCACTGGTCATTGATCAACGGCCTGTGTTGTAATGTTGGTATTTCACTGGTCAGTGATCAAAGGCCTGTGTTGCAATGTTGGTATTTCACTGGTCATTGATCAACGGCCTGTGTTGCAATGTTGGTATTTCACTGATCATTGATCAACGGCCTGTGTTGCAATGTTGGTATACCACTGGTCATTGATCAACGGCCTGTGTTGCAATGTTGGTATACCACTGGTCATTGATCAACGGCCTGTGTTGCAATGTTGGTATTTCACTGGTCAGTGATCAACGGCCTGTGTTGCAATGTTGGTATTTCACTGGTCATTGATCAACGGCCTGTGTTGCAATGTTGGTATACCACTGGTCAGTGATCAACGGCCTGTGTTGTAATGTTGGTATACCACTGGTCATTGATCAACGGCCTGTGTTGCAATGTTGGTATACCACTGGTCATTGATCAACGGCCTGTGTTGTAATGTTGGTATACCACTGGTCATTGATCAACGGCCTGTGTTGCAATGTTGGTATTTCACTGGTCAGTGATCAACGGCCTGTGTTGCAATGTTGGTATTTCACTGGTCAGTGATCAACGGCCTGTGTTGCAATGTTGGTATTTCACTGGTCATTGATCAACGGCCTGTGTTGCAATGTTGGTATTTCACTGGTCATTGATCAACGGCCTGTGTTGCAATGTTGGTATTTCACTGGTCATTGATCAACGGCCTGTGTTGCAATGTTGGTATTTCACTGGTCAGTGATCAACGGCCTGTGTTGCAATGTTGGTATTTCACTGGTCAGTGATCAACGGCCTGTGTTGCAATGTTGGTATTTCATGGGCATTGATCAACGGCCTGTGTTGCAATGTTGGTATTTCACTGGTCAGTGATCAACGGCCTGTGTTGCAATGTTGGTATTTCATGGTCATTGATCAACGGCCTGTGTTGCAATGTTGGTATTTCACTGGTCATTGATCAACGGCCTGTGTTGCAATGTTGGTATACCACTGGTCATTAATCAACGGCCTGTGTTGCAATGTTGGTATACCACTGGTCATTGATCAACGGCCTGTGTTGCAATGTTGGTATTTCACTGGTCATTGATCAACGGCCTGTGTTGCAATGTTGGTATTTCATGGTCATTGATCAACGGCCTGTGTTGCAATGTTGGTATTTCACTGGTCATTGCGCATTCGTACATGTACCCTTTTCCCATTCCTTCACTCGCAAAGCTATGACTTTCAGTTGTACTTATTATGCCTGTGGTTTCATTATAGAACACAATGAATAAATGAATGAAACAAAAAGTGAACAAGTAAATGAATACATAACTAAATAGATGAATGAATGAACACATTAGATAAATACATAAATAACGCAATCGCTTGAAAACAAAAAGCGAATGATTTCAAACTCTGTCATGTGCATGGAATTTGCTAACTGGGAGGTAGAGCGTAGCTGGGACATCCAGCAAAGACTGAATTAAGAAAAGAGAAGCAGACACGAAAAAAAAAAAGTCAGCCTTAGATTTGACCATGGCTGGATTACACTGGTCTCTTCACACTGAGTCCAGCTGTAAGAAATTTGCCAGACTTGTGTCTGTGTGGTGTAGGTCAAGAACCTCAGAACCACACAGAAAAAAAGGCACTCAGTCAGCCACTGACAACGGAGCACCCAACTGAACCAGCTGTTTACTTCAAAGTTCAACAGAGATGGAACACAAGCTTTCCAGCTTCCCTCCTTACGGCAGGGCTATTTTCACTAACATCTACCAACCCTCCACCCACCTCCTACCACCCATCCCCCACCCACCTTTGTCCCCCACCCCCTCCTCCCTCCAGCTCCCCCTCCCTCCCTCCCTCCTACTCCACGCCAAGTGAACCCAAGTCGATTTTTTCATCTCCCGAGGTCAAGAAAGAGTGTCGTCTTTCTTATGTGCCAGAACAAACAGCAAGGTTTCTGCTGGTTCCTAGTCATTCCTTTTTGTGCAATGAAACAGAATCATCGTCACCCCCATCTTTTCTTTTCTTCCTCTTCGACCGTATTTGGGTGTCAAAGGGGAAAGGAAAAGTCAGTTTTGTAGCGTAGTTTTTGTGACTGAATTTGTATGTTTTGCAAATCGTCTGGTCATACCGACTCAGGAGAAAGCGTTCTGCTGTTCTTATCTTTGATGGATTCTGGAGGGTGTTTCTTTTTCTTTGGCTGCCGTTCTTCCTCTTCTCCTCTTTCTTCCTTTGAATTTCTTTTATTTATACAGTGCAACATGCTTTGTTGTTGTTTTTTTACACATTGATGGCTTTGCCAGTATGCAAATGTGACGAGGGAAAAGACTAATTTTTTTTTACAAATGAAATCAGCTATTTTCAACAGCATTTTGTTGTTCAACATTATGTGTTCGAGGCGTCCCATATTAGGGGCTGAATTTGTAATGCACGCAGATCTTCTTAAACAAGTTGTAACATGTTCAACGCACTATCAGAATGACTTTAGGACTTAATCTAGTGCATTCCTTTTGGTGGTGACGTACAGGATGTCTATTCGTCTCCTTGACTGCTTTTCCTTCGTGCATTCCTGCTCCCGTCCTTATTGTGCAAAGCCACGTCAGCCTCTCCCGAATCTCTTTCAAAGAAACAGTAGAACAGGAGGGAAAGGGAGGGGAACTAAACAAATGAGAACATCTTTGCCTGCTTCTGAATTCATCCAGAAGCAAGAAAACAAAAAGTGGCCTTTCCCATGTGTTAATACCAACAGACAGACTCTCTCACTGGTCCTCAATCGTCCCTCCTACCG
>CM065736.1:37927334-37947334 GCA_033310375.1 Conus canariensis
AGAAGGGGAAGGTAAAGTTTAAGGCGAGTAGCTTAGCAGTTGATAGGATAAAAACGGATGATGTGCAGCATGTAATATTGTATGAAGTGTGGTTGTGTTGGCATAAGAAAGATTAACCACTGGGTTATCTGACAAGAGATGACATGAGAGTGAGGTGCTGGATGGAAATTTTGGCGAACAAATCATGTTGTTTTTGATATATGATTATAATTGACGGTGCAAAGAGGGGTAATAATGTGAAGGATTGTGGCTGCGAGCCGATTCTCTTGTGTGAACATGCTGGAATTGTGAACCGCTAAAAATTATAAGTTTTTTTTTGTTTTTTTTTTTCCTCTGAGAGATGTGTGTTACTACTGGTTATTGTGTGGAGACATTTCCTTGTGAAATTGGCCATTTCCTAGATTATTTAGTATGTTCTAAGGGGGCCCATGGAGTCCGTGTTGGATCGCTTAGATTGGTTTATTTCTCCGAGAATTGGGTGTGATTCATAATTTCATATGTAATAGCGTGGATGGGCTCAGGGAGAATATTGTTTTACCGCTGTTGTAAGGGTTGGCAGGAAATGGGTCTGATAACCCCAAAGTGAGTAATGGGTTGGGGGATGTGTTCGAAATTCAAGGGGTCACTCTCATGCCCGAGTGGGAAGTAGGCAAGGGAGATGGAGAGTTAAAGCTTTACCAAGTAGCCTATGTGCCTTGATGACTCGGGTAGTAGCAACACTACAGTAGTGGCCTACAGTTGTGTCAGCAGGTATCCTGTTCCGTTCTGAGGCTGGGGGCCAGATCACCGCAGTTCTACTGTACTGCCGCGTGCCGGCAGGTGAGCGGCGCTTTCCAGTGCCTGTTGTTTCCCCGGGAGAGGGAGACCACCCAGGCCGTCTGCCTTCTGTGGGGCAGCTCTCCTCTGGCTACCGGTGCTCTTCCGGGAGTTCTCCGGCACTGGTTCCTCGTCCCTGTTTAGGCGTCCTGTGAGAGGGCGCTGCACCAGGCCTTTTCCACCCTTGGTGTCCGGCGGGGCCTTCAGAGGAGGAGGCGTCCTACGAGCCCCGGACCCGTCGAGAGGGCGTCTGGTGTGTGTGCGTTGGGTGTCGTGCCCATCGCGGGGAGGAGTCAGACTGCGGGAGGCCACGGTCAGCGCCGGGGTGCAGAGTCTTCGGGGAGGGTGTCGGCCCGCGGAGGAGCCACGGACAGAGCCGGGGTGCAGAGTCTTCCGGGGAGGTGTCAGCCTGTGAGGGGCCACGTACAGCGCCGAGGACTGGAGCTTTCCGGGCCGGGATGGGTTGTCCCATGTTTGTGATAGAAGGGGTGTAGCGTTAGGTAGTAGGGTTAGGGTGTGTTAGCTACTGCCTCCTTTTAGGACGTAGTGGCCGGCACAGTGTAGGGTACTTGTCGTTGCCTCCCTTAGGGACGCAGCGACCAGTTTGGTAGTGGTCCCGGGTTAAAAGAGAAGGGTGAGTCCTGGGGAGAGGTGTGGGTGGTAGCGGTCGTTAAGAGATTAGAGTCCCTTTGGTAAATCCTTGTCCCTAGTAGTTAGTCACCACGTGTGCGGGCTATCGCTGTGTCCCCAGGTCACAGTGATATACCGCAACTGGTGTTTTAGGTTAGGTTAGGGTCTTCCAGGTCGTTATAGTAGAGTAGGGTGAGTCAGCGGGAATTGGGATACTTGTGTGCAGTTGTGGATGTGCGTGAGGGGTGGCGCCATGGAGTGTGTGTGAAATAAAGAAGCGTGCGTGATTGTAAAACTGTGTTAGTGTGCTGTGTTGTCTGACCTAGTGTGTGATAGGCGTGGGTAAGGGTGGTAGGGCCGTCCGGCTTAGCGACCGTGACACTTTGGTGGAGATGCGGGGTACTTAGGTGGTTCTGGGTAGGTGATAGGTAGCTAGAAGGGAGGTAGGGGGTGTTGTGTCCGGTGTGTACGTTGTGTGAAATGTAAGTGGGTGGTTGGTGGGAGCGTACCAGTACCCTGGGAGGTGGTACGTAGTGTCCCTGTTCACTTCAGGCAGGTTTCCATTGGCATTGGGCAGGGCACTTGTGTTGGTGTGATTGGGTTGGCGCTACCGAGTGAGTGAGGTATAAATGGTCAATAAACTTTGAGTGGTTGTTGGAAGTGTGAGTGATTACACCGTACAGTGTAGGTGAGGTGCCGGAGGGTACCAGGTGCCTTTTGTGTCCCTTACATGTGGTATAACCCCAGTGAGTAGGTAGAGTGGTACCCGGCCCGTGACTGTGCACACTGTGTGCTCGGATATCCTGTGGGGATTAAGGGCAGAGTAAGCCCAGGTGACTGTGTGTGAAGCACGAGGGTGCGCAGTGTTGTGGCATAGGGTATGCTGTGAGTGCACCTGGACTTGAGGGGTGCAAGTGCACTGTGATCGTGTGGGTGCGACCTACCAGAGACAGTGAGGCCTGTGACTGTGGGTAACTGGTGCGCATGCACAGTGGACAGTGGACACACGGTGTCACGTGGTTCAGTCCGTGACCAGACAGTGCATTGGTAGTATTATATGGGTTGGAACCCATAGGGGTATATGTATGAGGTACACAAGTGTGGGTGGAGTTGTGCTTGGTGCGTGACTCATTGAGAGTATTGTGTACTTGTGCTGAGTTGCTTCAGGGCTAGCGCGTAGTCAGGAACCTCCAGTTGCGCTCAGATCGCACTGTCCGTTGCTAGCTCTGTGGTGGTAGGGGTACCCTATGTCTAAACACACCCGAGCCCATCCGCAGTACGACCCCGATAGTGTCATGGATCCACAGGCCCCTACGGCGGATACCAAACCTAAGGTTAGTGACCAGGTTGTGGGGGTGGATCAAGAACAGGGGACGGGGGCTTATGCAAAGTTTGCCAAGTTGGGAGCGGCGATGAGTTTAGCTGGGGGAGACCTCGCCAAGTTCGTCACGGACTCAGTACGTAATGAGGATGAGAAGACAGCGAGAGAAGTAGAATTGGAGCTCCGGATGGAGGAGAAAGTGAGGCAGAAGATGAAGGATGAGAGGGAGCTAGAAATGCAGCGGACGCAGATTGAAGAGAAGAAGGCTGCTAGGCATAGGGAGTTAGAGATGCAGCAGAGGAAGATAGAAGAGGAGAAAGCTGATAGACAGAGGGAGCTAGAAATGAAGCAGAAGAAGATCGAAGAGGAGAAGGAAAGGTTAAAGCAGAAGGATGAAGAGGAGAAAGCTGCTAGGCAGAGGGAACTGGAGGTGAAGCAGAAGAAGATCGAAGAGGAGAGGGAAAGGTTAAAGCGGAAGGATGAAGACGAGAAAGCAGCGAGACAGATGGAACTGGAACTGCAGAGGAAGAAGATGGAGGAAGAAAGGGCAATAAGGGAAATAGAAGCTCAGGCACGGCAAGCCGAGTTAGATCTCAAGAGACGAAGGGATGAAGCCGAGTTAGAGGCAAGAGAGCGAGAGCTAATCATACAGGAGAGACAGGCCTTAGATGAAGCAGCGCATAGGAAACGCTTGATTGAGGTGGAGGAAACGAAGCATGTCCACCTTGAGCCGTTGGGAGAGAACGACGACGTGGACGCTTTCATCGCCCAATTTGAGCGTGTAGCCCAGATGTGCAAGTGGAGCAAGACCTCATGGCCCACACGTCTGATGTCTCTGCTGAGAGGAAAGGCTAGAGAAGCGGTGATGCGGTTAAGTGCGGATGAGCTAGGCGACTATGATCGGATAAAGAGCGCCCTGTTAAGCCACTTCAGGCTAGATGCTGAAGCCTACCGGGAAAAGTTCAGAAGCATCAAGAAGGACGCTGCTGAGACTTTCGGCCAGATGCTGGGAAGGATGAAGCGGTGGTTTTCCCTCTGGTGTGCAGCAGCGGGCAAGGATGAGAGTGTGGCAGAGGACGTAAAGGATCTGCTGTTCCAAGAACAGTTTTATCAGCTATTGTCTCCAGAGTTCACAATTGAGGTGCGGAAGACATGCCCGAAAACTGTGGAACAGCTTGCAACAGAAGCTACTGTTTTGGCAGAGGCCAAAAGACTGGGGAGGAAGGCGAGGCAAGACCGAACAGTTAACCAGCTCAACCTGGGTAATAGGCGCGAAACAGTAGGGAGCCAGCCCACACAGAGATCCCAACAGAGTGATGGTGCACTACAGCAGCTGAACAGGAGATCAGAAGGGCCTAGATCGACCATAGTTTGTTTCAACTGCAAGAAGCCAGGCCACATCGCTAGGAAATGCCCTGAGCCCCATTCTGTTGGAGCTGTTCATTGTTGTGACCAGCCCCAAGCTCGAGTAGTCCCTACGTTGTGTCGCCCATGCGCTGAGCAGCGGTACGAGCCTGCGTGCATGGTAGAAGTTAACGGGTCTCCGGCCAATGGATTACGGGACACTGGTGCCGGACACACCGTAGTGGCCAAGTGGTTAGTACCAGCAGATGCGTACACAGGAGAGACAGTCCCAGTAGTGTTGGCTGAATCCAGATGTAGGTCTGTGTTACCTGTGGCGGTAGTAGAGTTGAAGTCACCATTCATCGCAGGGAAGTTGGAGGTTTTGGTCATGAATAGCCCTGTGCAGGAAGTCCTGATCGGAAACTTCGCAAAGAGAGTAGGAGATCCCGGTTGGACACGTGTGCCTGTATACGCAGACCCGGCGCTGGTAGGGGCAGTGCAGACACGCACGCAGAGAGCTAGGGAGCAGCAAGAACCTGTACCACTGCCCGTCGAGGAATGCATTCTGAACACCTCTACCCAGCAGCTAATTCAGATGCAGGACCAGGATGAAACCTTGAGGAAGGCTCGGAGTGCGAGTGAAGCAGGGACGCACTTCCACACTAAGTTTGGACGAGTCGAGTACGCACGGAAATCTGGTGTACTGGTTCGGCGGTTTGAGGGTCCCAAGGACGTAGCGAGTCAGATCTGCGTCCCAGCTGAACTACGGACCACGGTGATGAAGCTAGCCCACGACGTACCCATGTCTGGTCACTTAGGTACCACCCGAACCAAGGAGCGAGTTGGTCGCCATTTTTATTGGCCAGGCATGCATGCTGACATTCGTCGGTACTGCCAGTCATGCTTCCAGTGTCAGCGTACTGTGGACAAGGGAAGAGTCTCAAGAGTTCCCCTTGTAAGGATGTCACTGATGCGCAGGCCCATGCAGATACTGAGAGATCGGTGGTTGCAAACCGAGAGGCAAGAGCTCTGCACAGCTACAGAGTACGTCGTCAACCTAAGGAACAAAATAGCTAAGACGTGCAAGTTGGCAAAGGAGAACTTGGCAACGGCAGCTTGCAGGTACAAGCGACATTTTGACTTGAAGGCGAAACCCAGGAAGAGAGCTGTGGGGTCTAGAGTACTAGTGGGAGGATCACAAGGTGGGCACTGCAGCTGCAGGCATTCCAGTTTACGGTGCAGGCAGTGTCTGGAAAGGACAATGTGGCGGCAGACTACTTGAGTCGCTTGCCGGAGAGAGAGAGAGAGAGAGAGAGAGAGAGAGAGAGAGAGGAAACCTGAGGGTTCCATTAACCTGTGTCGTGAGAGGTTGACAGTGTCGAAGCTATGCATGTGTTGTTATCTTTGGTAGAGAATGGCATAGCAAAGTGTTACTGAGGGTGTGGTATTTGTAGCACGTGTTACACAGCAGTTGTGCGTAATCAGAGCCCCTCAGTTATGGAATTTATATGTAGTGCGTTGTGTAACGGCTGCCTGTAAGTGCCTGCGTTAAGGTCGTGTGTGGCAGAGTTAGTCCAGGTTGATTAATGTAACCTGTGATTGTTGATGTATTTAAAAGTTGATGCTGTTGTGATGGAAGTTTTGTTGTGCATCAAAAGTAACAGTAGGACAGAATGAGTGATGGGGAATTGGTTTCTCATAGGTAGGGTGTGGCTAAAACGCCGATCGAGTGAGAAGTTGTTTGTTTTAACCTGTAGTTAAAACTTAGGCAGGGGGGTGTGTCACCGATCGGCGGTACTAAATCAGCACGTCTATGTGGTTAGAGTGGTGAGGATTCAAGGTAGAGAGCGGGTGCGCGTATGCGTGCGAGCGTGCATGTATGCGTGCATGTATGTGTGCGTGTGTGTGTGTGTGTGTGTGTGTGTGTGGGTGTGTGTGTGTGTGCACGTGCGCGCGCGCGCGGGGTGAGACTGGGGTTTAGTTAGCTGGGGTTAGGCTAAGTTCCTCGGGGTTAGGTAGTAAGGTTAGGCTAGGTAGGGGGCAGGTGAAATAGGACATACAGTATTCTTTCATTCCAGTCTTCACTTATTGAAGGAATGGAATGGAAGCGGGAGGTTGGTTTCGTTCCCGATTGTTACCCTTTTGTTACTTTGGTTCTACACCAGAGAAGGCGGGGCAGGATATCGGTTGTTGTTGTGTTGTCAAGTCTGTGAGTTGTTGTGGTAAATTGTCGTGTTGTTGCACGAGCAACAACTAGTCCGTTGGTCAGGCGTGTCAGCTCTGCGGAGGGATACACTGCTCTGACCAATCGTTGTTTTGTGTGGTGAGTAGAGTTCGCTTGATTCCGACCAGGGCGGAATGCGTTGGGGTAGCTTCACTTCGGTCCCTGGTGTTCGTCGGAGTGGACGTACTCCTTGTAGGTGCGGCGGCAGCGCCGGTAGTTTTTGAAGAGTGACTTCGAGTCATATAGTTAGTGCCAGGTCCTCGTCGGGTTTGGGTGCCCTTGGCCTGTGCTGAGTCGGTGTAGTCCTTGTTGCAGCCACTGTCAGCCAGTTGCAGAACTGGTGTGGTTGATCGTCTGTATGTCCAGGTTGGTGATCTGTTAGGTTCGTTGTGTTGTAGTTCGTTGTGTTGTCTTGTATTATGGCGAGTTGAACTGTAGTTGTCTCATGTTGCGATTAGTTGTATGGTGTTCGTTGCGTATACTGGTTGTCTAGTATGATGTTGTCTTGGTTCCGTGATTGAAATTCGTAGTCAGCCGGTTTGTGTTGTTACCTCTTTCCTGTATATTTTTGTAAGTAATGTACATAGTGGTTCCTGAGTTCGATTTCCTCAGGACAGTTTGGCTAGACAATGTGGGTTCAATATAATGACCGTTGATGGACAGTGATGTAGATATTGTTTGTGGTTAGTTCATGGTAATGTCAGTGGGTTTAATAAGAGGGTAGTACGAGGTTGCATTTGGTTGAGGATCATAATATGAGTCAGGTGCAGATGTGTCTGCGTGAATCATAGAGGGGTTTGATGATTGTGCTCAATCTCAATTGTAAATAGTAGTAGTTCGTTGAAATTGATTTACGATTTCGCAGTTGACCTGCACAGCATTGGAATCGGTTAACTGTGTAGTAGGGCTAAGGCCAATTTGTGGTCGAGTGGTTTATACTGGAGTACGGTCGTGACTATTCAACTTATATTGGTGTCTTGTCACTTTCGTTACGAGTTAGGGTTCTCGATGCGGGTGTCGTGCGCGTGCAGACTGTATCGGTGGCGTACGCATTTGGTACAGGACAGTGAGTCCATATGGTTAGAAGTTTTGTAAGAAAGTGACAGTCGTCACACGTGCAGGGATGTATGTATTTGTGACAGAACGGGGTTGGAGACAGATATCTTGGGTTGTGGGGAGGCAACCCAGTTATGAAATTTAGTAGTCGGAAAGAAGGGGAAGGTAAAGTTTAAGGCGAGTAGCTTAGCAGTTGATAGGATAAAAACGGATGATGTGCAGCATGTAATATTGTATGAAGTGTGGTTGTGTTGGCATAAGAAAGATTAACCACTGGGTTATCTGACAAGAGATGACATGAGAGTGAGGTGCTGGATGGAAATTTTGGCGAACAAATCATGTTGTTTTTGATATATGATTATAATTGACGGTGCAAAGAGGGGTAATAATGTGAAGGATTGTGGCTGCGAGCCGATTCTCTTGTGTGAACATGCTGGAATTGTGAACCGCTAAAAATTATAAGTTTTTTTTGTTTTTTTTTTCCTCTGAGAGATGTGTGTTACTACTGGTTATTGTGTGGAGACATTTCCTTGTGAAATTGGCCATTTCCTAGATTATTTAGTATGTTCTAAGGGGCCCATGGAGTCCGTGTTGGATCGCTTAGATTGGTTTATTTCTCCGAGAATTGGGTGTGATTCATAATTTCATATGTAATAGCGTGGATGGGCTCAGGGAGAATATTGTTTTACCGCTGTTGTAAGGGTTGGCAGGAAATGGGTCTGATAACCCCAAAGTGAGTAATGGGTTGGGGGATGTGTTCGAAATTCAAGGGGTCACTCTCATGCCCGAGTGGAAGTAGGCAAGGGAGATGGAGAGTTAAAGCTTTACCAAGTAGCCTATGTGCCTTGATGACTCGGGTAGTAGCAACACTACAGTAGTGGCCTACAGTTGTGTCAGCAGGTATCCTGTTCCGTTCTGAGGCTGGGGGCCAGATCACCGCAGTTCTACTGTACTGCCGCGTGCCGGCAGGTGAGCGGCGCTTTCCAGTGCCTGTTGTTTCCCCGGGAGAGGGAGACCACCCAGGCCGTCTGCCTTCTGTGGGGCAGCTCTCCTCTGGCTACCGGTGCTCTTCCGGGAGTTCTCCGGCACTGGTTCCTCGTCCCTGTTTAGGCGTCCTGTGAGAGGGCGCTGCACCAGGCCTTTTCCACCCTTGGTGTCCGGCGGGGCCTTCAGAGGAGGAGGCGTCCTACGAGCCCCGGACCCGTCGAGAGGGCGTCTGGTGTGTGTGCGTTGGGTGTCGTGCCCATCGCGGGGAGGAGTCAGACTGCGGGAGGCCACGGTCAGCGCCGGGGTGCAGAGTCTTCGGGGAGGGTGTCGGCCCGCGGAGGAGCCACGGACAGAGCCGGGGTGCAGAGTCTTCCGGGGAGGTGTCAGCCTGTGAGGGGCCACGTACAGCGCCGAGGACTGGAGCTTTCCGGCCGGGATGGGTTGTCCCATGTTTGTGATAGAAGGGGTGTAGCGTTAGGTAGTAGGGTTAGGGGTGTTAGCTACTGCCTCCTTTTAGGACGTAGTGGCCGGCACAGTGTAGGGTACTTGTCGTTGCCTCCCTTAGGGACGCAGCGACCAGTTTGGTAGTGGTCCCGGGTTAAAAGAGAAGGGTGAGTCCTGGGGAGAGGTGTGGGTGGTAGCGGTCGTTAAGAGATTAGAGTCCCTTTGGTAAATCCTTGTCCCTAGTAGTTAGTCACCACGTGTGCGGGCTATCACTGTGTCCCCAGGTCACAGTGATATACCGCAACTGGTGTTTTAGGTTAGGTTAGGGTCTTCCAGGTCGTTATAGTAGAGTAGGGTGAGTCAGCGGGAATTGGGATACTTGTGTGCAGTTGTGGATGTGCGTGAGGGGTGGCGCCATGGAGTGTGTGTGAAATAAAGAAGCGTGCGTGATTGTAAAACTGTGTTAGTGTGCTGTGTTGTCTGACCTAGTGTGTGATAGGCGTGGGTAAGGGTGGTAGGGCCGTCCGGCTTAGCGACCGTGACATATATTTTGTATCACCTTTAACTATGCATGTATAAATATAGGTACACTTTTTGTCCCCCCCCCCCCCACCACCACCACCACCACAACCGCCACCACCAGCTGCATTTATGTGGAAAGAAGAAGAACAAAATGAACGAAATCTTTTAACTGTTGTAACAGTATGAAAATAAGCAGCTATATACACACACGTGAAATATTACAATACTTACGGGAAGGGGGAAGGGGGGGGAGAGAGAGAAGTGGAAGAGGGAGGAGAATGGGGGGAAAGGGAGGGGAAGAGTAGAGTAGGGAGGGAGGGCAGGGGGGGGGGTTAGGACTGAGAACCTTCCTCGTGACTGTCACTGTGGGAACCGGGTGGTCAATTTGTACCGCAACAGACCCCTTCCAGCACTGTAGAAGGTGGGTGACTGTCACTGTGGGACCCCTTCCAGCACTGTAGAAGGTGGGTGACTGTCACTGTGGGACCCCTTCCAGCACTGTAGAAGGTGGGTGACTGTCACTGTGGGACCCCTTCCAGCACTGTAGAATGTGGGTGACTGTCACTGTGGGACCCCGTCCAGCACTGTAGAAGGTGGGTGACTGTCACTGTGGGACCCCTTCCAGCACTGTAGAATGTGGGTGACTGTCACTGTGGGACCCCTTCCAGCACTGTAGAATGTGGGTGACTGTCACTGTGGGACCCCTTCCAGCACTGTAGAAGGTGGGTGACTGTCACTGTGGGACCCCGTCCAGCACTGTAGAAGGTGGGTGACTGTCACTGTGGGACCCCTTCCAGCACTGTAGAAGGTGGGTGACTGTCACTGTGGGACCCCTTCCAGCACTGTAGAATGTGGGTGACTGTCACTGTGGGACCCCTTCCCGCACTGTAGAAGGTGGGGTGGTCAATTTGTACCGCAACAGACCCCTTCCAGCAGTGGTCAATTTGTACCGCAACAGACCCCTTCCAGCACTGTAGAAGGTGGGGTGGTCACTTTGTAGCGCAACAGACCCCTTCCAGCACTGTAGAAGGTGGGGTGGTCAATGTGTAGCGCAACAGACCCCTTCCAGCACTGTAGAAGGTGGGTGACTGTCACTGTGGGACCCCTTCCAGCACTGTAGAAGGTGGGTGACTGTCACTGTGGGACCCCTTCCAGCACTGTAGAAGGTGGGTGACTGTCACTGTGGGACCCCTTCCAGCACTGTAGAATGTGGGTGACTGTCACTGTGGGACCCCGTCCAGCACTGTAGAAGGTGGGTGACTGTCACTGTGGGACCCCTTCCAGCACTGTAGAAGGTGGGTGACTGTCACTGTGGGACCCCTTCCAGCACTGTAGAATGTGGGTGACTGTCACTGTGGGACCCCTTCCAGCACTGTAGAATGTGGGTGACTGTCACTGTGGGACCCCTTCCAGCACTGTAGAAGGTGGGTGACTGTCACTGTGGGACCCCGTCCAGCACTGTAGAAGGTGGGTGACTGTCACTGTGGGACCCCTTCCAGCACTGTAGAAGGTGGGTGACTGTCACTGTGGGACCCCTTCCAGCACTGTAGAATGTGGGTGACTGTCACTGTGGGACCCCTTCCCGCACTGTAGAAGGTGGGGTGGTCAATTTGTACCGCAACAGACCCCTTCCAGCAGTGGTCAATTTGTACCGCAACAGACCCCTTCCAGCACTGTAGAAGGTGGGGTGGTCACTTTGTAGCGCAACAGACCCCTTCCAGCACTGTAGAAGGTGGGGTGGTCAATGTGTAGCGCAACAGACCCCTTCCAGCACTGTAGAAGGTGGGGTGGTCAATTTGTAGCGCAACAGACCCCTTCCAGCACTGTAGAAGGTGGGGTGGTCAATGTGTAGCGCAACAGACCCCTTCCAGCACTGTAGAAGGTGGGGTGGTCAATTTGTAGCGCAACAGACCCCTTCCAGCACTGTAGAAGGTGGGGTGGTCAATTTGTAGCGCAACAGACCCCTTCCAGCACTGTAGAAGGTGGGGTGGTCAATTTGTACCGCAACAGACCCCTTCCAGCACTGTAGAAGGTGGGTGACTGTCACTGTGGGACCCCTTCCAGCACTGTAGAAGGTGGGTGACTGTCACTGTGGGGCCCCTTCCAGCACTGTAGAAGGTGGGTGACTGTCACTGTGGGACCCCTTCCAGCACTGTAGAAGGTGGGTGACTGTCACTGTGGGACCCCTTCCAGCACTGTAGAAGGTGGGTGACTGTCACTGTGGGACCCCTTCCAGCACTGTAGAAGGTGGGTGACTGTCACTGTGGGACCCCTTCCCGCACTGTAGAAGGTGGGGTGGTCAATTTGTACCGCAACAGACCCCTTCCAGCAGTGGTCAATTTGTAGCGCAACAGACCCCTTCCAGCACTGTAGAAGGTGGGGTGGTCAATGTGTAGCGCAACAGGCCCCTTCCAGCACTGTAGAAGGTGGGTGACTGTCACTGTGGGGCCCCTTCCAGCACTGTAGAAGGTGGGTGACTGTCACTGTGGGGCCCCTTCCAGCACTGTAGAAGGTGGGTGACTGTCACTGTGGGGCCCCTTCCAGCACTGTAGAAGGTGGGTGACTGTCACTGTGGGGCCCCTTCCAGCACTGTAGAAGGTGGGTGACTGTCACTGCGGGGCCCCTTCCAGCACTGTAGAAGGTGGGTGACTGTCACTGTGGGGCCCCTTCCAGCACTGTAGAAGGTGGGTGACTGTCACTGTGGGGCCCCTTCCAGCACTGTGGAAGGTGGGTGACTGTCACTGTGGGACCCCTTCCAGCACTGTGGAAGGTGGGTGACTGTCACTGTGGGACCCCTTCCAGCACTGTAGAAGGTGGGTGACTGTCACTGTGGGGCCCCTTCCAGCACTGTGGAAGGTGGGTGACTGTCACTGTGGGACCCCTTCCAGCACTGTAGAAGGTGGGGTGGCCAGTGATCAGAGGCCTGTTTTTTATGTTACTATTTCATTTTTCGTTTCGCTGTTATACATCGTTTACCCACTGCTTCACTCCCAGTTGTGACTTAGAACACAACCTATTATTACTCTGGTTTCATAAACATACACATACACACATACACACACACACACGCGCACACACACACACACACACACACACACACACACACACACACACACACACACACAC
This sequence comes from Conus canariensis, assembly GCA_033310375.1. Lineage (NCBI taxonomy): Eukaryota > Metazoa > Mollusca > Gastropoda > Neogastropoda > Conidae > Conus > Conus canariensis. Next base: position 37,939,805 of record CM065736.1, read on the forward strand.
ACATACCCACACACACACACACACACACACACACACACACACTAATGAAAGCAGTCACTTGAAAACTAATGTAAACGTTCCTCTTTAACTCATTTGTCTGCTCTGAATTTACTAACTGGCAGGCAGGGAGTTGTGCATAGCTGGGTCTCGCTGCAAAGATTAGATTTTTTTAAAAAGAGAAAAAGCTCATCAGAAAGTGTTAAGTTTTTGTTTTGTTTTGTTAAGTCAATCTAGGGAGTTTGCCATGACTGGATTATTCTGATATCTTGACACTGAATCTGAGGTAGAGAAGAGAAAAAATTATGAACATGCCATATACCAGTATCTGCTGAATTTGACCTCGGTGGTGTAGGTCAACAACGTCAGAGCCACACAGGAAAAAAAAAGCATTCAGTCAGTCACTGACAACTAACCATTCAACTGAGCAAACTGTTTTCTCTTCAAGTTCAACAGAAATGGAAGGAACACTAGCTTCCCAGGATCTCTTCTTCCATGCGACTTACTTTCCGACTGGCAGGAAAATTCACACATCCCTACTACACCACATTCCACCACCCATCCTCCACCACCCACCTTCGTGCCTCCCTCCCCCTCCTCCCTCCAGCACCCCCCCCCCCCCCTCATCACCACCACCCCCACACTCCACGCCAAATGAACCGAAGTTGATTAAATTTGTCATCTCCTGAGGTCAAGAAGAAGAGTGTCGTCTTTCTTCTGTGCCAGAGCAAACAGGAAGATTTCTGCTGGTTCCTAGTCATCATTCTTGAGCGCTGACGCTCCATCACTGTCCCTACCATCTTCCCCTCTCTTCCTCTACTGCCCCATGTCGGTCTCTAAAGCGAAAGGTATAAAGTCAGGTTTGTGGCGTCGGTATTGTGATTGAATGGGTGGTGTGTTTTTGCAAATCGTCTGGTCATGTGGAGTCGAGGAAGACCACTCTGTTTGCTTTCTGGTCTTGGAGGAATGCAGGAGGATGTCTCATTTTCCTTGCCCTTCTTCCTCTCCTCCTACTTCTTCTTGTACTTATTCATCCTCTGCTGCTGCTTCTTCTACTTGTACTTCTTCCACTTGTACTTCTTCCACTTGTACTTCTTCCACTTGTACGTCATCCACTTGTACTTCATCTTCAAATGTGCACCACCCAAATTCAAATCATCTACATGAAGAAACATTTACTTTGTACACCTTTTTTTCTCCAGATGGTCCTATGGTAATAATCAAACTTGACTTAGAGACACAAAAAAATGAGTGTTCAGAGAGAGAGAGAGAAAGAGACAGACAGACAGACAGACAGACAGACAGACAGACAGACAGACAGACAGAGAGGAGAGGGAGAGAGAGACAGACAGACAGAGAGAGAGAGAGAGGAGAGGGAGAGAGAGAGAGCGAGAGAGAGAGAGGAGAGGGAGAGAGAGAGAGATAGCGAGAGAGAGAGAGAGAGAGAGGAGAGGAGAGGGAGAGAGAGAGTGAGAGACAGAGACAGAGAGACAGAGAGAGAGAGACAGGCAGACAGACAGACAGACAGACAGAACTAGAAACAAGAAAAGCAAAGAGAGAGAACAATGGGACAGAATACACTGGAAACTCTTGCTTTCTCACCTGGCCATATGGACTGACCGGTTGACTAGCCATGGTAAAACCTTGACATAGCGATGCCATTGCTAGTGCTCTCCATCCTTCCCCCACCTCCCACTCCCAGCCACCCACCTCTTCCCACTATGCCCCTGGCACATCCTCACCAGCAAAAATAAGTTGATCCTCCCATGTTCAGATCAGCTGACCCTCTCATGTTCAGATCAGTTGACCCCCTCATGTTCAGATCAGTTGACCCCTCTCATGTTAAGATCAGTTGACCCCCTCATGTTCAGATCAGTTGACCCTCTCATGTTCAGATCAGTTGACCCTCTCATGTTCAGATCAGTTGACCCTCTCATGTTCAGATCAGTTGACCCCCTCATGTTCAAATCAGTTGACCCCCTCGTGTTCAAATCAGTTGACCCTCTCATGTTCAGATCAGTTGACCCCCTCATGTTCAGATCAGTTGACCCTCTCATGTTCAGATCAGTTGACCCTCTCATGTTCAGATCAGTTGACCCTCTCATGTTCAGATCAGTTGACCCTCTCATGTTCAGATCAGTTGACCCCCTCATGTTTAGATCAGTTGACCCCCTCATGTTCAGATGTTTGGGGTTTTTTTTCACCAGAATGGCATGCATAGATAGACTACTGACCATTCACTACCACATCCCTCCACCACCCCACCCACACTCCTCCTCTTCCAACTCCCTCCTTCACGCACGCACGCACACGCGCGCGCGCGCGCGCACACACACACACACACAACACACACACACACACACACACACACACACACACACACACACACACACACCTACTCATCCAACCATCTTCATCTCACCTGCCTCCTTCACGTGAATCAACGTGGAAATTTCCATTTCCTTGGGAGGCCACCCAGAAAAAGAGTCCAAACAGAGCGGTGCCAGTTCTGGTGCCTAGAAGGGGGAGGGGGGGAGGGAAGTAGTCTGTGTGGTGCGGCTTCTCCTCCAATGCAAATGCCTGTTTTGTAAATAGGGCTGGGCACACTGAGTGAGAGGAAGACGTTCTGGTGGGTCTTCCAGTCTGTCATACATGGTTAGGTGCATTTCTGGTATTCTGGACGTCTTCTTCTTCTTCTTCTTCTTCTCCTCCTCCTCCTTCTTCTTCTTCCTCTGTCTGTTTGAACGCAGTGACAGCCCTGATATGGCCCTTTGCGGTCGGCTGGGCTCTAAGCAACATTACCTTACCTCTTCTGTCTGTCTGTCTGTCTGATTTCTGTCTTTCTTTCTGTCTTTCTTTTTCATTCATTCATTCATTCATTCTTTCTTTCTTTCATTCTTATTTTTCTTTCTTTCTTTCTTTCTCTCTTCTTCTCCATGTGCTTACAATATTTTCATGTTACTGATAACACTTGACTGGGTCTTTTTTTCAGAACAACTATATAATTTGAAGGTAAGGTAGTAAAGACCGAAACAAAAAGGGGTCAAAAGGAAACAAAAACAATGCACAATGTTTCGACTCTTAGAGTCTTTTCCCAGTGACATAAAACTGAGGACACAGAAGTTGTTTCAAAAAAATTCTGAAATGACAAGAACTCAAAACACACACACCACACACACACACACACACACACACACACACACACACACACACAAGGGAGGGAGGCTGGGCAGACACAGGCTAAAAAAAAATGTGATGTTCATGTTAACATGGTCATGAACTAGAATAAACTGTCACTCCAATTTTGCTAGCTTTTGATGTCTTAGACAGGCATCGACTGAAATAGAATTTAAAGGAAAAAGAAATCAAACAGCTTACAAACGAATTGAAGAAAGGATCAATAGATCTGAAGACAGGAGGAGTAAGAAAATGAGGGAAATGTCAGTTTCCCTTCTTAGAACATGCTTTTCTTGCAGAATAATGATGATGATGATGATAATAATAATATGATGAGAAGAAGAAGAAGAAGAAGAAGAAGAAGAAGAAGAAGAATGATAATAATGATGATGATAATAATAGTAATAATAATGATACTACTACTACTGCTACTACTACTAGTAATAATAATAATAATAATAATGATAATAATGTATAGGATGTCCATTCATGGTCTGCACTGCTTCTCCAACTTCGTTCATTCCTGTTCCCGTCCTTATTAAAGCAGAGCCATGTCAGCCTCTCCTGGTTCATTCTCAGAGAAACAGCAGAAGTGGAAGGAAAGCGAGAGGAGCTGAACAAATGGCAAATGCTTTGCCTGCTTCCGAATCCACCCAGAAGAATTAAGAAGACACCAAAGTCGTCATTTCCACGTGTCAGTCTAACAGACAGACTCTCCCACTGGTCCTCAATCGGCCCTCCTACTGGTGCAATGAATGACTACCACCATCTTCCCCCCACGATCTCTGACCGACATTCCACCGCTTCCTCTACCCCCATTCTGGATCCCCCCAAAAGGAAAAGAATGGAAAAGGAGTAGCCTTCTTTAACTGAGTGACCTGTTTAGTCTGGTAGCCATTAGGAAAAATATCCGTTTCGTGACGTCTTTGTCTTGACTGGAAAGGATTGCATTGCAGATCGTCTAGTAAGATCAGTGGAAGTGTAAGCAGCCTGTGCGCATTCCCCGTCCTTCTCTTTCCCGCCAGCGTCTTTGTCTTCTGGATTTAGTATAATGTGCAAGTCCTTCCAGTTTGTTTGTTTGTGTGTTTTTGGTATTTATTTCTTTCTCTCCTACCGGTTTTGGAAAAGATCAGATTCTTCTCTGTCCTTACTATGGAGAACATCATGCTACGGTTTAGTTTTTTTTTAAACTTGTTTTATTCATTTATTTATTGTAGTGATTGTAGTGATTGGTTTGTTGATTGGTTGATTGATTTCTTCATTTGTTTGAACTTGTTTTATTCATTTATTTATTGTAGTGATTGTAGTGATTGGTTTGTTGATTGGTTGATTGATTTCTTCATTTGTTTGTCTGTTTACTTATAGTTTGGGCAACTATTCTGAGCAGATCGACAAAGAAGAAGGGGAGGTGGAAAGACAATGGATGGATCGATCTTCCAGGGGTGTGTGTGTGTGTGTGTGTGTGTGTGGTGTGTAAAAGGAAACCTTAAATGAGGCAGGGCACAGTACACAGTACACATGTTTTTATGGTTTTTGTTTCAAATTTCTGCTCTCTCAGAGACAGCGTTGTCTTTCACAGGTAGTCACTGTGAGCAAGACTCACGTTGTATTTTCATAGGTAGTCACTGTGAGCAAGACTCACGTTGTATTTTCATAGGTAGTCACTGTGAGCAAGACTCACGTTGTATTTTCATAGGTAGTCACTGTGAGCAAGACTCGCGTTGTATTTTCATAGGTAGTCCCTGTGAGCAAGATTCACGTTGTATTTTTTATTTTGTTTTGTCATACGGTGCAAAAGAATTTGCATACACATTGGTAGATTTTTTTTTTTTTATTTGTAATTATGATGAAGAAAAGACCATTTTCAACAAAATTAGTTTTTATAAATGCATGTAGTAGTTACGATTTGTGCACAAAAGGTACCCACGTTAGGGGCTGTAAATGATCTCACCCATTTTTTTTTCTTTACTTTTTGACTAAGTTGTAACATGTTCAGCACACTCTAAGGAACGCTTCAGAACCAGTCTCCTTCATTCCTGATGATAGTACATCAGAATTCCATTCACCCCCCTTCACTCTTCTTCCAGTGTTGTTTTTGTTCCTGCTCCTGTCCTCACAAAGTAAAACCATGTCAGCCTTTCTGGAATCTCTTCTAAAGCAGTCGTAAAAAAAATAAGAGAAAAGGTAGAGGAGAAAAAGGGAAAGGAACCAAACGAACGAGGAATTATCCGCTTACATTCCAATCCTCTCAGATTAAAGAAAGATAAAGAAACAAACAAACAAACAAAAAAAAGGCATCCTTCACATGCGTCAATACTTACCGACATGCTCTCTCATAGATCTCCTGTCGTCTTTTCAGTGCAATGGACCACCACCACCACCTCCACCACCACCACCACCTCCACCACCTCCACCACTACAACACCACCACCACCACCATCACCACCACCACCTTCTTCCCACAATCTAAGACCGATATTCGACCCTCATCCATACTCCCATTCATGACCCTGAAAGAAGAACCAAAAAAAAAAAAAAAATTTAAAAAAAGCGAAAAAAATGGTCTGTTCTTGTGACGTCTTCGTCCAGATTGAAAAGGATCGATTTGCGGATCGGCTGGGAAGATCGATGGCAGGAGAAAGCATCCTTTTAACTGTTCCCTGTCCTTGACAGATCGATGGAGTACCTTTCTCTTTCCCGCCACGCCCCCCCCCCCCCCCCCCCCCCCCGCCTCTCCCTTCCAGCCATGTCTAATGTGCAGTCAGTCCCTCCAGTATCTTTGTCTTTTGTTGGTCTGACCACGGAGTTAGACGCCTCTCTGTCTTTATCAGAAAGCAAGTGATGCTGTCGGTGTGTACTTAGCACCTATGGGTGATTTGTTATTCATGTATTTATTTGTTTATTCATTCATTTATTTATTTATTCATGTATGTATATGTATGTATGTATGTATGTATATGTATGTATGTATGCATGCATGTATGTATGCATGTATGTATGTATATATGTATGTATGTATGTATGCATGCATGCATGCATGTATGTATGTATGTATGTATGTATGTATGTATGTATGTTGACATTCTGTTCATAATGTTTTCTTAAATGTCAGTACAACCATGAGTTAATCTGACAATAAATGGGTTTCAGTCAGTATGCATGTACGTATTTATTATTTACTTATTCATTTATTTGATTGTTTCGTTTGTTCGTTTGTTTGTATATTCACAACCAGTGTAGGTTAGGTAGGCACTCAAGGTCTGACCAGCGCGTCAGACGTCTGCTATAAGTCGTAGCCACGAGACCCTTTCTTCTTAAGTTCTCTCATCATAGTCATTCATTTATTCCTCCATCAGCTTCAAATCATGGCGTAGTGTGGTCTCCAAACTCAGCGGATGTGGTGTAGCGTATATGGGCTGATCCCAACGCAGCGACACCTTGATGAAACTGAAACCTGAATCCTGTTTATTCATTCATTTATTTGGTTGATTGATTGGTTTGTTGTTATGGTTTTTTTTTTACTTACTGATTTATTCATTTATTTGTTTACTGATTCATTTGTTTATCCTTTTATTTCTTTATTCCTCAGTTTACGGTCACTGTGTCTACCACCTTTGCATTGCATCCCGTGGTTCTATTAGGGACCGGGGACCAGGGACCATTTACTTCTTTATTTACTTATCTTGTTTATCGATTAGTTCTGAATGGTTTATGAGCTGACTGTTTCGTAGACATCTTGGCTGGAAGTGGAGGGTGGATTCATCGTGTCTTGAAAATGGCGTTATATACGTTACTGTGGTTTTTACCTTTGATTTGTGTTGTTCTTCCCTCTCCCTCCTCTCCCTCTATTCACCCTCTCTCTTTTTCCCACTAACTAACTGCTCTGTGATGATTCATCGATGAGTTGGTGTTTTATTTCTATGGCGACCCGTCCCTTCCTCTCATTCTCTCGTTTGAAGAAAAAAAAACTTACAGACAGAGCCTATTGGAATTTAAAAGAAAAGGACAGCTGTCTTTTCCATTGTCTGTTCTATGTCGTCGTCTGTCTGGTTCCGTTTTTGCGCCCCGAACCTTCCAACCTCTCTCCACTCTCTCTCTCTCTCTCTCTCTCTCTCTCTCTCTCTCTCTCTCTCTCTCTCTCTCTCTCTCTCTCTCTCTCTCTCTCTCTCTCGTCTGCCATTTGCTTTCGCTAAAGCCCTCGTTTATTTGGCATCGTGTTGCCGGGTTGGCACCGTCATTGCCGAAAACGGTCCTGTCACTGCTCTTTGGTAATTACTTTTACAAGGTTTTTGCCTCTGTGTGTGTGTGTGTGTGTGTGTGTGTGTGTGTGTGTGTGTGTGTGTGTGTGTGTGTGTG
>CM065736.1:37984834-37987334 GCA_033310375.1 Conus canariensis
GAAACTCTGGCATCTGTGACTGTTTTTAAACCTATCATTAAGGTAGCCACGTTTCCTTTTCCGCTTCATGTCTTATCACGTCACCAATGTCCATTCCTTTTCTCTGTCCTTTCTTTCTTTCTTCCTGTCTTTCTTTTCTTTTCTTTTCTTTCTTTCTTGTGTGTGTGTGTGTGTGTGTGTGTGTGTGTGTGTGTGTGTGCACATGCGCGCACGCACACGCACACCACACACACACACACACACACACACACACACACACACACACACACACATGCACTTGCTCACTCACTCACTCACTCACACACACGTACACACATAGATAGACAAACAGACAGACAGACAGATAAATAGGCCACAACACACACACACACACACACAACACACACAACACAAACACACACACACACACACACACACACAACAATATATATATATATATATATATATATATATATTGGTGTGTGTGTGTGTGTGTGTGTGTGTGTGTACATATAAATGTATGAACAGAGAGAGAGAGTTAGAGAATGAGAGAAAGACAGAGAGAGACAGACAGACAGACAGACAGACATTGACGAAAGTAGACAGAGAGACAAAAATGCAGACATTTTCCAGTTGATATTTCCATCGGAGAGAGAGAGAGAGAGGGAGAGAGACAGACAGACAGACAGACAGATGGAGAGACACACAGACATTGACAAAAGCAGATAGAGAAACAAAAATGCAGACAGTTTCCAGTTGATACAGAGTTCCTCATTTCTATCGGAGAGAGAGAGGAGGAAGTGACTCTTGAAGGAACGGGACAGGAAGGGGATGGAAGCCACAGAAGATAAAGGGAAAAGAAATCACGAAGCAATCGAACAACGAAAAAAAAAAAAAGAAAAAAAAAATCAACGCATAGCAATATCGCTGACGGCAATTTTCAAATCAAGCCAACCCAGTCCTTCTTGGGCCGATCCCTGGCTCTTAGTTTGTGATTGATCCTTTTCACAACGGTTCAATGAGTCCTCCTTTACCTTAGCTGTGCATCGTCCAGTGAAAAAAAAAAAAGGCAAAAGTGGTCCGGGGGTGGGGGTGGGGGGGGGAGGGAACAGGGAGGGGGTGGAAGAGGGTGAGGGTAATGATAGCGGGGGGAAGTGTATCTACACACGCGAGGATGCCTTCACATAAAGATGGTCCTTGTGTTCATACAGCCTCTTAGCGTCAAGACTCCACCATCTCTCTGGTGCACACGATTTTTTTTTTTTGATTTTTTTTTCAGAACTTTGATCAAAATGTCCATCTTTTCCAAGAATGTTGACGGATGGTTCTCCAAATCTGGAGGGAGAGAGAGAGAGAGAGAGAGAGAGAGAGAGAGAGAGAGAGAGAGAGAGAGAGAGATGCTGCGTCTTGTTCAACAGCTTGCTCTCAACAGTATTCAGAACCAATTCCATCGGACAGCTCTGACATCTACACGGCTGAACTCACAGAGCTGGTCCTGACTCTTCTTCAATCTGTCTACAAATCAACACATCAACTCTTTCCCATTCTCCCTTACTCCCTGCCTGCTGTAGAGGCCATTGCTGACTGTAACGTTAAACCGTCCTCAACCGCCCCTGAATTTTTCCGAACAGTACACCCCACTGAAATCTCATGATTACAACCACCTAGTTTTCTTTGGGGTTCCTGGTCTTGTCGACATTTTAGTCAACGAGGTGGTTGATCAACTTGCCAAGAGAGCCACAAATGAATAAAGGAGTGTGCCAGCCATCAGTCTGGAAGTCTAAGTTCTGACGTATGTCGAAGACCATTGGCAAAAGGGCTGGAACACGTATACGGTTAACAAACAGTTTCAATATCCGTCCAAACCCCAAAAGAGCTTTCATCATCTCCAACTGTTGAACGTAAAAGAGTAAGTTTTTTTTTGCCCCGTCGATTACACACATACCGGTCTTTTTACACCCAGTCATATCTTTTGACCTGCGAAGAAGCTCCGTGAAGCGTTCCATGTGATGTACTACACACTATAAAGCATGTTTTTATAGACTGTTGGAACTTAACACCATGTCTGACCTGAACATTGTACAGTAAGCAGCATTCCTTCGGAGTCAGGGGGGTGTATTTGTTTTATCATGGGAGCAAGAGTTGCCCTCCTTGCTTGCTGTTTACTGTTCGCTGCCTCATTTCGTATTTACTTTCACTTCAATCAAATCGAGGTTACCTGTATTTGTTTTTGTTCGTCCATGTACTTGTCTGACTATAATCAAGATCGAAAAGGCTGTTCTAGTCTTGAATGTATGTTAATTTGTATTTGTTTCATTTCCCCAGTAGTTGTTGCGGTGTAGGTGTGTCTGGTACGGGGTATATAGGTGAGCCTGGAACATCCATTTTTTTCTGTGGATGTTTCTTTGTTTGTTCTGTGTGCTCTGTGTTGCCATATCTGCTGGGCGATTCGGTGTCGTAAGCAGCATTATTTTGGAGTTGTGGGCGTGTATTTGTTTCATCATGGGAGCAAGAGTTGCCC
>CM065736.1:37992334-37994834 GCA_033310375.1 Conus canariensis
GACATCCGTATAGAAGGGACATCATTCATTCTTGCAGAAGAGTCATGCACAAAAGAGTTCAAAAGAGTTTCTGGGAGAGTGAACGTCACTGACCTCCCTAATCCGAGCCCCGCCAAAGAGTCTGTAAAGCACATTCTGTTTCCTCAGAAAAGTATGTTTCTAGACAAACATTGTTTTAAGTGTTTCTTTACAACATAGAATGTTCAAGGTCCCTCACGCATGTCATTACAACTTTGGTAACAAAACAATGCCATTGCTGCTTTGGTAGCTGTACAATGCCATTGTTGCTTTGATGACTGTACAATGCCATTATCGCTTTGGTAGCTCTGCACTGCAATTACTGCTTTGATATCTGTACAATGCCATTACTGCTATAATTATCTAAAAGGCCAATACTGCTTTGGCCACTGTATAGTCCCATTACTGCTTTGATAACTGTACAATGCCATTACTAATTTGATAACTGTGCAATGCTATTACCGCTTTAATAACTGCACAATGTCATTACTGCTTTAATAACTGTACAATGTCATTACTGCTTTGGTAACTGCACATTGCTGTTACTGCTTTGGTAACTGTACAATGCCATTACTTCTTTGGTAACTGCATAATGCTATTACTGCTTTGGTAACTGTACAATGCTATTACTGCTTTGGTAGCTACACACGGCGATTATTGATTTGGTAACTGTACAGTGCCATTACTGTTTCGGTAACTGTACAATGCCATTACTGCTTTGGTAACTGTACAATGCCATTACTCCTTTGGTAAATGTACAATGCCATTACTGCTTCGGTAACTGTACAATGCCATTACTGCTTTGGTAAATGTACAATGCCATTACTGCTTTGGTAAACTGTACAATGCCATTACTGCTTTGGTAAATGTACAATGCCATCACTGCTTTGGTAAATGTACAATGCCATTACTGCTTTGGTAAACTGTACAATGCCATTACTGCTTTGGTAAATATACAATGCCATTACTGCTTTGGTAAATGTACAGTGCCATTACTGCTTTGGTAAATGTACAGTGCCATTACTGCTTTGGTAAATGTACAATGCCATTACTGCTTTGGTAAATGTACAATGCCATTACTGCTTTGGTAAATGTACAATGCCATTACTGCTTGTTTAAAGGTACTAATGTACAATGCCATTACTGCTTTGGTAAATGTACAATGCCATCACTGCTTTGGTAAATGTACAATGCCATTACTGCTTTGGTAAATGTACAATGCCATTACTGCTTTGGTAAATGCACAATGCCATCACTGCTTTGATAAATGCACAATGCCATTACTGCTTTGGTAAATGCACAATGCCATTACTGCTTTGGTAACTTTCCCCGAGGCGCCAGATCCGATCAAGGCTGCTCATGAGATTTCAGGCTGAAGCGAGTCAAGAGTTCCCGCCCTCTCTCGATGAGCGAAACAGGTCCATACGTTTACGGGCTGTTTTCAAGTAGGTTTAAACACAACGTATATACATATGATCGGCTTAGCATGGATGGACTGATTCCACACTCTATTATTTATTTATTAAAGTAACAAACGGATACGAATAGGTGGAGAACGTGGGGGTAGGGAGAGGGGATTGGGTTAGAGGAATAAATCATGCGAGTTGTAACGTGGGAACCCTGTGTTTTTGAAACCATTCACATATGCAGAATTCTCCCGCCCTCCACCCACCACCCCCTCCTCCTCGCTCTGCTTCTGTCTGTACCTCTCATTCTGTCTGTCTGTTTGTTTGTCTGCCTGTGTTTCTGTCTGTCTGTTTGTCTGTCTGTCTGTCTGTGCCTGTGTTTCTGTCTGTCTGTTTGTCTGCCTCTCTCTCTCTCTCTCTCTCTCTCTCTCTCTCTCTCTCTCCTCTCTCTCTCTCCCTCCCTCCCTCCCTCCCACCCTCTCTCTCTCTCTATGACTGTCTCCGGAATGGAGGTGTGTGTGTGGGGGGGGGGGGGGGGCGTGCGCGTGCACGCGCGCGTGTTAGAGTGAAAGAGAGAGAGAGAAGAGAGACAGACAGACAGACAGACTAATTGTTGTACACTATCCTCTCTCCTAAAGCCTGCTGTCTTTCTGTTAACGTTTTAGTAATATCCAACCAGCGATGCAAACGACTTGTTGTTAGTATTATCCACCGCATCAAACGACTGTTTGTACGTTTATATTATCCAACCAGCGATGCAAACGACTGTGTTAGTATTATCCAACCAGCGATGCAAACGACTGTGTTAGTATTATCCAACCAGCGATGCAAACGACTGTGTTAGTATTATCCAACCAGCGATGCAAACGACTGTGTTAGTATTATCCAACCAGCGATGCAAACGACTGTGTTAGTATTATCCAACCAGCGATGCAAACGACTGTGTTAGTATTATCCAACCAGCGATGAAAACGACTGTGTTCGTATTATCCAACCAGCGATGCAAACGACTGTGTTAGTATTATCCAACCAGCGATGCAAACGACTGTTTCCAGTTCCTGTGTAACATTTTCCCA
>CM065736.1:37999834-38002334 GCA_033310375.1 Conus canariensis
GGGCAAACTAGATACCACTACTTATTCCTGGAAACTAGATACCACTTACTTTACTCTTGGGCAAACTCGATACCATTACTTTATTTGGAAACTGATACCACTTACTTACTCTGGGCAAACTGGATACCACTTACTTTATCCTGGGCAAACTGATACCACTTACTTTTTCCTGGGAAACTGATAATTACTTAATCCTGGTCAAACTAGATACCACTTACTTATTCCTGGAAACTGATACCACCTTTATCCTGGAAACTGGATACCACTTACTTTATTCCTGGTAAACTGATACCACTTTATCCCGGAAAACTGATACCACTTCTTTATTCCGGGAAAACTAGGATACCACTTACTTTATTCCTGGGCAAACTAGATACCACTTACTATATTCCTGGGCAAACTAGATACCACTACTTTATTCCTGGGCAAACTAGATACCACTTACTTTATTCCTGGGCAAACTAGATACCACTTACTTATTCCTGGGCAAACTGATACCACCTACTATACTCCTGGGCAAACTGAATACCACTTCTAACTCCTGGGAAACTGTACCACTTGCTATATTCCTGGGAAACTAGTACCACTTACTATATTCCTGGGTAAACTAGATACCACTTACTATATTCTGGGCAAACTGGATACCACTTACTTTATTCCTGGTCAAACTGAATACCACTTATACTCCTGGCAAACTGATACCACTACTACTCCTGAGCAAACTGATACCACTTACTTATTCCTGGGAAACTGGTACCCTTACTTATTCCTGGAAACTGATACCACTTACTATATTCCTGGTTAAACTAGATACCACTTACTTACTTTATATTCTGTTTTTAAACTAGATACCACTTACTTATCCTGGGAAACTGGATACCACTTACTTTATCCTGGCAAACTGATCCATTACTTTTCCTGGGTTTAAACTAGATACCACTTACTTATTCCTGGTAAACTAGATACCACTTACTTTATTCCGGTAAACTGATACCACTTACTTTATTCCTGGTTAAACTGGATACCACTTACTTTATTCCTGGTTAAACTGGATATCACTTACTTTATTCCTGGCAAACTGATATCATTACTTTATTCCGGAAAACTGGATACCACTTACTTTATTCCCGGGAAAACTGGATACCACTTACTTTATTCCCGGGAAAATTGGATACACTTACTTTATTCCCGGGAAAACTAGATACCACTTACTTTATTCCCGGCAAAACTGGATACCACTTACTTTACTCCTGTAAACTAGATACCACTTACTTTACTTCTAGGCAAACTAGATATCAGTTACTGAACTTACTTTACTTCTGGGCAAACTAGATATCAGTTACTGTACTCCTAGGTGAACTAGATATCACTTACTTTATTCCTGGACAAACTAGATATCACGCCCTTTACTCCTGGGCAAACTAGATACCACTTGCTATTTTTTCTGAACAAACTGGATACCACTTATATTACTCCTGGACAAAATAAAGACAACTTACTTTACCCCTTCACAAACTGGATACCGTTTACTTTACTCCTGGACAAACTAGATACCACTGACTTCAGTCCTTGACCAGATACAGTGACAGGCAGACAGGGTTTGGGAGTGGCCAGATGAGCATGTCCCCTCTGGACACAATGTGATCTGTAATGGTCACTGTTAACAGGCTGCTGTCTGTCTGTCTTGCAGCCTGTTTGGCGAGTGTCAGTGCAGAGGTCATCCCATTCTTTGATCAGACAGGTAAACCTCACGGAACACCATGCAGGTGGCTAGTTGATTCATGAACAGGTATCAACTGCCAGGTAGGGTCCAGTCAAGTTGAGGCTGAATCGTCTGAGGCGGTGTTTGTTGTTGTTGTTTTGTTGTTGTCGTTGTTGTCGTACCCTGGCTAAAAGACTCCATCCAGGGATCATCCGAACAGCCGAAGTACTTGAACACTATGGTACAAATGCATCAGCTGGGGATGAGAACATGACGTGTGTGACCATTTTTGATTACCCCGCCACGTTGCGGTGTTTTGAAACCAATGAAGCTGAGAGTATTAAACACATGCGGTGTCTACAGGGATGTCGGTTACACATCCAAGACAGCTATCTGCCTGACCTGGGGACTTTGGGCGTTTAGCACAGAGAGGGAGTTCATCCTGGTGGTCTTTTGAATGTCCGGCATATCCGGAAGAGAAAAACAAACATGTGTGGACCAATAGCACGTTATGGGCCTTTCAATGTGCGTGAGGAACAGAGGCGGAAAGAGGGCGTGGGGGTAGAAGACGCTGTAGCATCCTGTTTGATTGCTAGTTAGTTAGTTACTTTATTTTAAATCTTTTCATCGTGTCGATGATTTTATACTCTATCATCTAAAACAGCAAAACTTTGTTAAATTTTTAACATCATCACAAAACTTTTGAAAAACGGGGGAAAAAAAGAAGAAGAAGAAGAAGAAGAAGAGAGAGAGAGAGAGAGAGAGAGAGAGAGAGAGAGAGAGAGAGAGAGAGACAGA
>CM065736.1:38007334-38012334 GCA_033310375.1 Conus canariensis
AGTGGAGGAAAGGAAGGGGAAGAGGGGATGGTGGGCCAAGATGAGGGGGGGGGGGGGTTGGGGTGAGGGGAAGGGGGGGGGGGCGGAGTAGTGAGCGTGCTGTGGTCTGTCTGCTCGCAAACTAGCGACTTGAATCGCGTCTTGTGACTTTTTTTTTTAATTCCTGCAGGGCTCCAGGTCAAACACCCGCCACGTTCCATGGGGAATCTTCCGAAGCAGCTAACTGTCCGCTCCCCCCCCCCCAACCCCCCCCCCCCCCCACCCCTCTTCCTTCACCGCTTCACCCATTACCGCTCACCCACCACTTCTCTTCACACACACACGCACGCACATACACACAAACGCACGCACGCACGCACGCACGCACGCATGCATGCACGCACATACACACACGCACGCACACACGCACCACGCACGCACGCACGCACACACACACACACACACACACACACACACACACACACACACACACACACACACATACACACACACAAGCAAAAATAAAGCAAGAAATTGTAATCATTTGACTCATTTGGGGGCATGGAGGATTAACAACCAGAAGCTTTGCTATCAAAACAAAAATCAACAACAACACACACACACACCACACACACACACGCACTCACACAACACACACACACACAACACACCACACACACACACACAATACCTCACTCACTTCTCTCTCTCTCTCTCTCTCTCTCTCTACACACACACACACACACACACACACACACAACACACACACCACGCACGCACAGAGAGAGAGGAGAGCATTCTAAGTTTAACAGCTAATAGAATATGTTAGGTAAATACATAATGCAAACAATGTGTGACAGCGTAATCAGAAAGGAACAAACCATCACCATACCTTTCCATTCTCTGATCGGTTCCTTGTTCGAAATAGTTTTGTTTTGGTAACGTTCAAATGCTTTTGCTGACACATACAAAAGCGAGCACACACAGTATTCATTATCTCTGTGTCAGTCTCTCTCAGTCTGTTTGTCTGTTTACCTCCCCTACCCCAACCGTCTCCCCCAACCCTCCTCTCTCTCTCTCTCTCTCTCTCTCTCTCTCTCTCTCCTCTCTCCTCTCCTCTCTCTCCCCCCCCATCCTTTCATAACGGACCAAGGCCTGTATGAATAAAACATCCGAATCTCTCTCTCTCTCTCTCTTCTCTCTCTCGTCTTCTCTCTCTCTCTCTCTCTGCTCTCTCTCTCTCTCTCTCTCGTCTCTCTCTCCTCCCTCTCTCTCTCTCTTCCCATATCCCACATAACGTTCTGTCGTTTCTTCCTTCAAATGAATCTAGCCCTAATTAATGTCTAATGGCGGTTGTTTGTGCAGTACCATTTTTTCTTTGCTCAAAGTGCACTGAGCTCTGAACATTTTCAATAGGCATTACTGATCTTACATTAAACAAAACTTAAAAAAATAGTGTCAACTGATACATAAGAATTACCTTCAGTTGCTTCTCTCTCTCTCTCTCTCTCTCTCTCTCTCTCTCTCTCTCTCTCTCTCTCTCCTCTCTCTCTCTCTCTCTCTCTCTCCTCTCCTCTGCGCTGTCTGTCTTTCTTTCTCGTCTGTCTTTTTCTTTGATTGTCTGTATGTCTGTTCGTCTGTCTGTCTGTCTGTCTGTCTCTGCCTCTCCTCTCTCTCTCTCTCCTCTCTCTCTCCCCTCTCTCTCCCCCCCCCCCCCCACGCACCTGCTCCCAGCAATAAACTGCCAAGTTTCTCAGTGCCATTCGTAATCAGCATCTCACCGACCAAAACGTGTCTTTAATCTTCCTTGATTGTCTTCTCTCTTCTTCTTCTCTCTCCTTCTCTCTCTCTTCTCCTCTCCTCCTCTCTCGTCCTCTCTCCTCCTCTCTCCTTCTTCTTCTTCTCTTCTTCTTCTCTTCTTCTTCTTCTGTCTTTGTCTGCCTGACCCTTTCTGTCTCGTCGTCGTCTTCTGTCTTCTTCTTCCTCCTCTCTCCTCTCCTCTCCTCCTCTCTCCTCTCTCCTCCTCTCTCTTTCTTCTCTCTCTCTTCTCTCTCTTTCTTCTTCTCTCTTCTTCTCTCTCTCTCTCTCTTTCTCTCTTCCCTTTCTTCTCTCTCTTCTATCTCTCTCTCTCTTTCTTCTTCTCTCTCTCTCTCCTCTCTCTCTCTCTTCTCTCTCTCTCTTCTCTTGCGGATGTTCACGCTCTATTTCTCTTTTCCTCTCCTCTTTCTTGTCTCTCATTCCTGTCACGCTGTGGCTGTGTGATCGACGACAACATGAATATGTTTGACTTGCATGTCTACCTGATCTGTCTGTGTATGTCTCTACGTATTGTACATGAACGTTCATATGTGGCATGCAAACACATCTGCTCTCTCTCTCTCTCTCTCTCTCTCTCTCTCTCTTCCTCTTCTCCTTCTCTCTCTTCTCTTCATGACACTCTACGCTCGCGCGCTCGCGCGCCATCCTACGTCTGTACGATACTTTGACGTCATGCCACACTACACCATCTCACACACACACACACACACATCCCACACATCACACTCACACTACACTACTCCACTACACGAGCCGAGACAGAGAAAGACGCAGACCGAGTGGAGTCCACGTATGTAGATGAGAGTTATGATAGATGATGCAAGCAGCATACGACACACACGACAAACAATACAGACACACACACACACACAACACAGAGAGAGAGCAGAGAGAGAGAAGAGAGAGAGAGAGAGAGAGTAAGTGGAAGATAGATAGAAATAGAGTAGTAGTATACACCACAAGCAGAGCCAGAGAGAGAGAGAGAGGAGATAGAATGGATAGAGTAGATAGAAAAAGAGAAATTGTGTACTATCATTTACCATTTCTTCCTGCTCGAACTGATCCTCACGATCAAAGGACAGCCAGCCAATAATGTTTTTTTTTCTCTCCCGTCTTTGCTGGTTTCGAAGTCGCTTTCTTTTCAGAACCGCTCTCTCTCTCTCTCTCTCTCTCTCTCTCTCTCTCTCTCTCTCTCTCTCTCTCTCTCTCTCTCTCTCTCTCTCTGTGAAATGACATGGATATTCCCCTCGTGTGTTCTCAACGCAGGGGAAGATAGGAGGG
Source organism: Conus canariensis (assembly GCA_033310375.1). Lineage (NCBI taxonomy): Eukaryota > Metazoa > Mollusca > Gastropoda > Neogastropoda > Conidae > Conus > Conus canariensis. The sequence goes on from CM065736.1 coordinate 38,010,413, forward strand.
GATAATTTAAGGTATGTGTAAAGTAAGTAAATAAATGACTCACAGAGGAATGGAAATAGATACATAAATGAAAATAAACAAAACAAATTTTTTAAATGTGAAATGGATAAATAAGATACATAAATAAATAATAAATAAACAAATGAATTTTAAATTAAACATAATAAATTAATAGATAAATGAATGAATAATAGATCAAGATTCAATGAAAATAGATAGATAAAGAAAGTCATTCTTTTCCTGTATGCAATTTTTGCATGAGCAAGTGAGGAAAAGGAGTGGGTAAAGTGGAAAGTCACTCTGTTTCTGTTATGGTTTTTTAGACGGGCCGGAATCAACGTGTCTGACGTGAGTGGGTTTCTCTAGTGATGGTGGGTAATGGGGTCTCATTCAACGTCCATTAACGTCACATGGTCCTCTTTCTCCTCTTTTCTTCTCTTCTGTCTTCTCTTCCTTCCTCCTCTCTCTCTGTCCTCCCTCTCGTCTCGTCTCTCTCTCTCTCTCTCTTCTTCTTCTTCCTCTCTCTCTTCTCTTCTCTCTCTCTCTCTTCTCTCTCTCTCTCTCTCTCTCTCTCTCTTCTCTCCTCCTCTCTCCTCTCTCTCTCTCTCTCTCTCTCTCTCTCTCTTCTCGTTGTTCATTCTTTTCCTCCGTCGTTCGTCGTTCTCTCTCTCTCTCTCTCTCTCTCTCTCTCTCTTCTCTGCTTCTCTCTCTCTCTCTCTCCTCTCTCTCTCTCTCTCTGTCTCTCCTTCTCTCTCTCCTCCCTCTCTCTTTTCTCTCTCTCTCTCTCTCTTCTCTTCTCTTCCTCCTTCTCTCTCTCTCTTCTCTCTCTCTCTCTCCTCTCTCTCTCTCTCTCTCTTCTCTCTTCTTTCCCTCTCTTCTCTTCTCTCCTCTCTCTCTCTCTCTCTCCCTCTCTCTCTCTCTCTCTCTCTCTCTCTCCTCTCTTCTTCATCGTTCATTCACTTTTTCCGTCCTCTGTCTCTCTCTCTGCTTCTCGTTCTCTGTCTGTCTGTCTGTCTGTCTGTCTCTCTCTCTCTCTCTCATTCTCTCTCTCTCCTCTCTCTCTCCTCTCTCTCTCTCCTCTCTCTCTCTCTCTCATCGTTCATTCACTTTTTTTTCCGTCCTCTGTCTCTCTCTCTGCTTCTCATTCTCTGTCTGTCTGTCTGTCTGTCTGTCTGTCTCTCTCTCTCTCTCTCTCTCTCTCTGATTTATGAGTGCACGTGCACCCTTGTGTGTGTGTGTGTGTGTGTGTGTTGTGTGTGTGTGTGTGTGTGTGTGTGTATTCATGCATATGTGCATGTACTTTTGTGTATATGCGTTTTCATATAACGCCTGTTGAAACCAAGACTGAATATGAAAGTAAACAGATAGTGAGAAGAACAGACAATAAATATCACTGCTACTGCTGCTGCTGCTGCTGTTAATACTACTGCTGCTACTAGTTGGTAGTTAGTTGTTTAGTCTCTTCATCTACTTTGATGACGTCAGAATCTTAAAAAAAACATTATTCTGTAGATTAATAATGATCAGATAAGCACTACTCCTACTACATCAACAACAGCTACTGCTACTACTACTGTTACTACTAGCACAACAGCAACGACAATGACAACTTCTAATACTAATGCTGCTGCTGTTTTCGCTACTACTACTACTACTACTACTACTACTACTACTACTGCTACTGCTACTATTACTATTGGTGATGCTGATTCAGATGCTGCTACTACTTCTACTTTTCGTACTACGATTACGACTACTACTACTACTACTACTACTACATACTACGACGACGACGACGACGACGACGACGACGACTGCTACTACTACAACTACTGCTGCTGCTGCTGTTCTGCTGCTGCTGCTGTTGCTAGTACGACTAATAAGAACAATAATAATAATAAATAGATAAATGAATAACTGAA
>CM065736.1:38017334-38024834 GCA_033310375.1 Conus canariensis
GAAAACAAAAGAGAGAAAAAAAAAGAAAAAAGAAAAAGGAGAGTCCAAGAGAATGCTAGAAAAAGACTCCTTTAAATGGTACAATTCAAACCGGAAAAAAAAAACTCCAGCATCCCCACGGGGACCCTTTAGGATGTCAACAAAAAGGCAATACAGAAAAAAAAAAAAAAAAAAAAAAAAAAAAATATGACTAAGTACCACAGAGAAACATGGCGACAAAAACTTCAAGTTTAAAAATGAGACATATTGGAGACTGATCCTTGAGGGTCCACGGGAACGCAAATGAAGGCATAAGACATCAGCTGTACCCACTGACCACTTCCGCTGTGTTTTGTAGCATTGTCAGCTAAACCAACGCTGACAGTGGGTGATGATGGGAAATAACTCTTCCTTCATTATCCGAAGGGAAGCAATCCAACAATAAATAACAAGCAGGGGAAAGTGAGTGCACGGAACAATGTTGCCGCCATTATGCAAAACATTCAGCAAAGAATAAGGAGAAGTGGTGAGGGTAGAGGAGAGAGAGAGAGAGGGGGGGGGGGAGGATTTAGGGGATGGAGGTGGGGGCGGGGAGTGGGTTGGAAAGGAGAAGGAGACAAGCAGAGAAGTGTTTAAGGATATTGGTCAAAAAAAAAAAAAAAAAAAAAAAAAAACGAAATAAACAAATGAAAGAACCACTCAACCTCTCACTTGGTTCTTGGAGTAGACGCAATCCTGGTCGGCCAAATAAACAATCAGATCAGGTTATATAAGCAGTTCTATTTTCAAAGACAAACAAAGCCGTGAAAGCTAACATTGAGGTATGTTTAGTCTTCAGTTTTGTTTTTGTTTTGTTTTGTTTTTTCTTGCAAGAGGTGAAGGGTCTCTTGGTTCTTCCTTTGTTAGTATGTTTTCTTTTGTCGTTGAGTTCGTGTTGGTTTTTTTGTACTTTTTTTTTTCATTTTTCTTTCCTCCTCAACAAATAACGGATCAGGAGATTTTTGCTTTGCTTTGTTTGTTTGTTTGGTTGTTTTTTTTTTCCCTTTACTCCTCGACAAAATGAAGGGTCAGGCTGGTTTTTCTTTCTTTTGTTTGTTTGTTTGTTTTGTTCTGCTCTGCAGCAGGGTGTAACTACTATCGCTGTCTTTTTCTTTTTCTTTTTTTTTTACCTCCCTTTCCATCCTTTTGTGTATCTTCCGAGCATAAGACACAAAGATTTGCCATTGAATATTTGTAATGTTCACATTTCAATCCAAAATGCAACTATACTCACAACAGACTGTAGAACATCACTTATTCAAAACATGTACAATCAACATAAAAGAATAGAGAGGAGAGAAAAGAGAGAGGAAGAGACAGAGAAGAGAGAGGAATGAAAATCGAATAAATATGTCATCTGCAGAGGTCACAACATATCCACATGAAACAATGTATACAATACAAATCCAGAAGGCACTCCACAAGAGAATGACAATGTGACAGAGAGAGGTGGGAAGCGAGGACAATGGGAAAAGAGGGAAGAGGAGAGGAGAAGAGAGGAGAGAGAGAGAGAGAGAGCAGGAGAGAGCAGTTCCGTCAAGGAATTAAAGAGGGAAGAGGGTACGGAAAGAAGCGACGACTTCATCACTTTCAAACTCAAAATATTCCAAGACTAAGCGCAGTTGTTTGATTTCGTTTGTTTTGTTTATTTGCTTGTTCGTCTGTTTGTTTGTTTGTTTGTTTGTTAGCGGGTTTTTTGTTGTTGGTTTCTTTCTCTCTTTTTTTTGCATTTTTTTGTTGTTGTTGTTGTTTTTGTCGTTCGTTTTGTAACATTTTCATCCTTTCCTGGCCTCCTTGGGAAGCCACTCTATTGTGCTGTGTCCCCGTGGTGATGACAAGACCGTCTTATTACAAGCAGTGTGTGTGTGTGTTTGTGGGTTGTGTGTGTTGTGTGTGTGTGTGTGCGTGTGTGTGTGTGTGTGTGTGTGCGTGTGTGGGGGCGTGTGTGTGTGTGTGTGTGTCTGTGTGTGTGTGTTTTTTTTGTGTGCGTGCATGCGTGCGTGCGTGAGTGTGTGTGTGCGCGCGCGCGCGCGTGCGTGTGTATGAGTATGCGTGCGTGCGTGCTTGCGTGAAGCGCGCGCCTATGTGTGTGTGTGTGTGTGTGTGTGTGTGGTGTGTGTGTTGGGCGTGCTGCTGCGTGGTGCGTGCGTGTGTGTGTTCATGCGTGCGTGCGTGCGTGTGTCTGTCTGTCTGTCTGTGCGTGTGTCCGTGGGCGGACAATAACAATCATTGCCAAGGATTCTGACGCTTCTCCCAGGAAGATGAAAGTCGGCAATAGCCTGTGGTGCACAAAAGCTGCTCTCAACAAGGAGGCCATTCCGCAGAGCCCATAGGGGGGTCCACGGAGAGTGCAATATTTTCATTTCAACAGCCTCTTTCCTGCCGCCACTGCCTCTCTCGTCTCCTCCTCTCCCCCCCCCCCCCCCCCCCCAATTCCGCTACCCTCCTCCTCCCTCCCCCTCTCCACTCTACCCCCGCCCGCTATGCGATTCTCCATCTTCCCTCCCACTTCTTTTCCGAAGTTTTGCTTAAAATGTTTTCGAACATGAAGGCAACTGCTTGCCTCCAGTTCGGATGTTCTTTCTCCGAAGGCGTTGAATAACAAAATTGACATGTGCTTGAGATTCATGTCAAGTTTACATGTATCCTGTCCATCACAACCCCCCTCCCCCCTCCCTCCGCCTTTCTCCCATCTTCCTTCAAAAGGGGCCATGGCTTTGAAGAACCAAATGGTATATGAATCTAAATGGATCTCTCCCTCCCTCTCTCTCTCTCTCTCTCTCTCTCTCTCTCTCTCTCTCTTCTCTCTCTCTCTCCTCGCTCTCTCCTCTCTCTCTCTCTCTCTCTCTCTCTCTCTCTCTCTCTCTCTCTGTCCATGCCCACAGGATTCCAGTCAGGTGGCGGGCGGCATGGGTTCAGACACGCACCGCCAGGAAGCCTACTACCTGTTCTTCATGGGCGCCGTGGGCATCGCCCTCAACGTCCTGGTCATCATCACCATCCTGGTGCGCAGGACGCTGCGCAAGATGACCTCCGCCTTCCTCATCCACGCCTGCTTCCTCAACCTCCTCAAGTCCGCCTACCTGATCCCTTTCGGGGTCAACCTCCTGGGCGACACCCCGCCCGCCGACTGCAGCTTCGAAGGGTCGTCCTACGTGGTGATCGTTACCACCTCGGCCTTCAACATGGTGACCATGATCTGCGCCGAGGCCTACACTTTCGGGGAGAACAACGTGGGCGGCAAGTCCAGGGGCTCCTTCTGCTGCGTGTTGTTCGGGGTGCTGATGGTGTACGTGTGCAGCGTGGTGCTGCACCTGGGGCCCACGCTGATCGGGGGCTACTTCCAGTACAACCCGCAGATCGGGAACTGTTCCTTCAAGATGGGCGAGGTGACGGGCTACATCGCCAACGTGATGTGGATCTGCATCGTGACGCTCAGTCTGGTGGCCGTGGCCCACTTCCTGTGCAAGATGTACAAGGAGATCCAGCAGAACCAGCCCAACAGGGTCTCCATGCTCGTCCGCTCCTCCATCACCGTCATGGACGACGCAGAGGCCAAGAGAAATAGCTACAGCATTAGGTGAGTCATGGTCCGCGCAATGTACACAGTGATAGGTCTGTAGGCCAAGAGAAATAGCTACAGCATTAGGTGAGTCATGGTCCGCACAATATACACAGTGATAGGTCTGTAGGCAAAGAGAAATAGCTACAGCATTAGGTGAGTCATGGTCCGCACAATGTACACAGTGATAGGTCTGTAGGTTTACTGCAGTATTACTTTTATTGTTCTTGTTGCATGAACGCAGGATAGCGGACAGAGGGAGGAAGGCGGGCGGCGGGGGGGGGGGGGGGTGGACGTGGAGGACGTGCACACACAGAGAGTAAAAGAGAGAGAAGAGAGCAACAGAGACAAGAGAGAGAGACAGACAGAGACAGACAGACAGACATTGACGGACAGTCTGACAGAGACAAAATGTGATAGAGAGAGAGAGAGGGGAGAGAGAGAGAGAGGACAGACAGACAGACAGACAGACAGATAGACAGATTGAGAGATAGACAGATTGAAGAGAGAGAGAGAGAGGAGAGAGAGAGAGAGCTGAGTAATATTCCTTTGACACTGATGTTGCTCGGCTGTTTGTTAATTCATTCCTTCGTATGTATTTGTTTGTCAATATTGATTTTCAAGAATCAATGTGTTGTGGTGTGGTGGTTGTGTGTGTGTGTGTGTGTGTGTGTGTGTGTGTGTGTGGTGCGCGCGCGCGCACGCGCGCGTGCGCGCGCCTGTGTGTATGTGTGTGTGTGACCGTTCCCCCACGCAGGGTGATGGTGAAGGAAGCCAGCCACCGAGCCAAGATCTTCGTCATCACGGTGCTGGCCTACATCATCAGCTGGTACCCGCTCTTCCTGCTGATGCTGGTGGACGTGGACTTCAAGGTGTCGCCCAAGGTCTACCAGGCCTTCAGCTTCATCGCCTGGACCCAGGGCACGGTGGAGCCCATCATCTACATCTGCTTCGACCGCCAGCTCAACCTGCTGGCCCGCTGGGTCTACTGCGACCGCTACAAGCAGTACGACCCCAGCACCTTGACCTGCCTCATGGCCCAGAACCGAGGAGGAGGTCCTGCCTCACCGCAAGACGCCGTGGGCAACGCCATCGACGGCCCTCCCCGAGCCGGAGGCTCCGCCGAGGTTGCTGCTTCCACGGCCATGCACAACTCCATCGCCTACCGCGACGGCGCCGGGGCCGCGGCCTACCCGTACCGGGACGAGGAGGAGAAGATGTCGGAGGGACACAGCGGGCATCTCACTCCACCTCTGCCTCCTCAGGATGGGAGTGGAGGGGACCGGGGGGCCACGGTGGTGCATGGGGTGGTGGAGCCCGTGTACGGCAACCAGAGGGTGGTGTCTTCAGGTAGCGGCGAGGGGTCCCTGCATCAGGTGGAGGCCAGTCTGGAGATCGATGTGCCTCACGAGATCGAGTGCTGATCCCTTCGTGATCTCTGGTTCCGCCATGGTGACGTCCTTTCCCAGTGAACGCACAGTCTACGACGAGAACTGCTGCTGCTGGTGGTGGTGATGGTGGTGGGAGCGTCAGAGACCGTGTGCCTGTTCGGGTGATGGGAGGTGGGGGAAGGAGAATGCCTCGTCCTTCTGATGCAATCTGTGCTGCGGATCTGGAAGATCGGTTGGGGAGTGTTGGTAGTTGGCTGGAAGAGAGGGGTTTTTTGATTGTGGAGCACTGGAAGGGGAGTTTTGGGGTGTTGGAGCACTGGAAGGGGAGTTTTTGGGTTTGGCACTGGACGGGATGTTTGGAGCACTGGAAGGGGAGTTTTTGGGTGTTGGAGCACTGGAAGGGGAGTTTTGGGGTGTTGGAGCACTGGAAGGGGAGTTTTGGGGTGTTGACACTCAGCTGGAGGTGAGGATAGGTAGGTGAGGGTGAGGGTTGAGAGTGTTGACAGTTAGGTGGATATGAAGGCTGAGTGTTGATAGTTAGCTGGAGGTGAGGGTTGATGATGTTGACAGGTGGAGGTGAGGGTTGATGATGTTGACAGGTGGAGGTGAGGGTTGATGATGTTGACAGGTGGAGGTGAGGGTTGATAATGTTGACAGGTGAAGGTGAGGGTTACGAATGTTGAGAGGTGGAGATGATGGTTTGAGAGCGTTGACAGTTAGCTGGAGTGAGGGTTTAGACACCTGGCAGATAGGCAGAGGTCAGGGTAGGAACAATGTTGATGCTTAGCTGAATGTGAGGGTTGGGAGTGCGTTGACGGTTAACTTGAAGTGAGGGTTAGCAGAGCCAGTCCTTACGTGGAAGAAAGTGATGGTGTGTAAATAGTTTACTGGAGGTGAGCATTCAGAATGTTAACACTTCAGTACAGGCTAGCACTGGGAACGTTGACAGTTACCTGAAGGCGAAGGTAGGAGTTTTGACGGTCAGCACGTAAAATAGGGTTTCCCTTTTTAAGACAGTCTTGTGCACAGTTTGGAGATGACTGCCAACGCAACATCACTGGATGGGAGCAGCCTACAGCGGAGTTCATGGCGCAGGATGAGCACTAACTGCTGCAAAACTCTATAGTGGGGTGAGGTCGAGAAAGTCCACTGTAGTGGAGATGAATGTAAGAAGTATGAGTCCTTTCACTTCTTTCTGAAACCGTTTAGAGAGAGAGAGAGAGAGAGAGAGAGAGAGAAATGTGCCGTGATGTCCACAGCATGCAGACCTTTCCCATGAGAAAAGTTATCAACAGCTGCTTTTAGCATTCTTGAGGAGAGTGATTGCTCTCTCTCTCTCTCTCTCTCTCTCTCTCTCTCTCTCTCTCTTCTCTCTCTCTCTCTCTTCTCCACCACTCTTGGAGTTGACAAGTTCATCAGAGGCAAGAAAGAAGCAAGAGAATCACCCCTTTTTAAGCTAGGCTGTGGGTTTCTTTTCGTTGTTGCTTTTTTTTTTTACTTGTTCCGTTCAGTAAGGGTTGGGGGGGGGGGCGGTTATGGGTGTGGGAGGAGGAGGGGGTGGGGCTGTTTAAGATTATGCGTCGATAGTGTCAGCAATCAGCAGCTGACGCAGCAGTGTGAAAGGGAGTTTAGGGAGGGGGGTTCCTCTGTCTGATACAGCCACAGGTGAGAGACGGGTGCACGGAATGACCACTGTTCCTTCAGAGAGACAAGTCTAGACTAGAGGAGGAGGTAGGTGCCAATCCTTGGAGAGGCAGGCACGTGTGGAGGGGGCGGTGTTCTGTCCATGTGGACAGCAGAAGCCACACGTGTGGTGGACGGACAACAGTCTTTGAGATAATGTCAACAGTGGAAGCCGACAGTCTGGAGAGCGTGTTGCCTGCGTCAACAACCAGGTGCGACACCGGTCTGCTATAGAAGAGAGGTGCGCGCGGGAATGTCGTGTCGCCCTCTACCGACTCCTGAAGCCGTGTGATGGGAGGTGGTTCCAGGATAAGGCAGTTCCTGTCATTGTCAAGAGAAAATATGTATGGTCTGTGAGGCTGTCTTCTTCTTTTTGGGGGGTGATGGAATTGTGGCAGTGCAGCTTTGCCACAGAGAGAGAGAGAGAGAGGGGCGCGCGCGGAGAGAGAGAGAGAGAGAGAGAGAGAAAACATGTGTGAGACCTGCGTTCTTCACGTAGTAATGCTGACTGTCCACTGCACATCCTACAAAGGTTTCCGCCTCGGAGATCACTTTCCCCCGTGGAACGACGATTATGATTCCAAGAATACAGTAAAGAACAACACTTATCTTGCACGACTGAGACAGTGGCAATCCCATCTGAGGAAGAGTCGGTGGAAAGGGCAGTAACCCGCACTGTCCCCAAATGTCTTCACCCTCTTCAAACAGCTCAGCTTGTTCGATGTTCGTACAGCTCGAGTTCGTACAGTTCGAGTCTACAGTTATTTGACACAGAAAGTGACCTTTTGAGACTGTCATTTTGTAACAAACCAAGAGCGCCGCGAAACATGTGATTGTTAATGAAGC
>CM065736.1:38029834-38032334 GCA_033310375.1 Conus canariensis
TACTGCTTTGCTGTATTATGATATTTTCTGAGGATAAATGAGGGGGGGGGGGAGGGGTGATATTAAACTTGTGGAGAAGGAGGCTTGACAGACAGAACGGAGGTAAAGACAGAAAGAAAGACAGAAGTGAACAGACCATAAACGGAATGAAAACGAAACTAGAAGTGCAAGGAACGAATCTAATTTTCAACTTTTCAGTGTCAAAAAAAAAAGTTTGTTTATGTCACTACTGTGAAAAATAAAACCGGGATTTTTCCTTCTGCTGTTTTTATAGCAAAAGAATGAATACGAAATTGATTACTTAACAAGCCAAAGATGTTATTTTTTTGTAATTCTTTCATTCACAAATTTGGATTTCTGAGTTTTCGCAAATAAATCACGTTTGCAAGCAAATACTTTTACTATCATGCGTAACCTTTTTTGATGGAGTTTTTTTTTTTTAAATTTATGTGTGTGGGCGGGCTCTGTGTGTGGTGTGTGTGTGTGTGTGTGTGTGTGTGTGTGTGTGTGTTTGCTTTTTGTACGTTTGTTCGGGGTAGGAATTGGGTTTACTACGTAATAATCTTTTGTCCATAGAATTTCAAACAATCGTAGTACAGTTGTTTTTCTTTATTCTAAATGCACCCCCCCCCCCCCCCCCCACCCCCGCCCCTTTCTTTTCTAACTCTTCGCGCAGCTTTAAAATTAATCCAGAATTGAAGCGCGAATGAGAGACCGGATGTGGCGTATAGCCAGCCAAACGGAAGTGACGCGACTTGTCGTGAGGAGAGTGGATGATGATGGTGTCCCCTGACACGTTACACACACGGCGTTTGGCGTAGCGTACGACAAGTATCTATGCATATCAGGAGCAGTAATGTGATACACGATCCCTATCTGAGTGCTATCGATGCGCACAAGGCGACCACGTCTCTGTGTTGTTACACGTTGGTTGTTGTTTTGTTTTAGGTTGATTTGTTCGTTCGTTTGTTTGTTTTTGTTTTTTATCCTGTTTGTGTAGTACTGTTTGTGTTCGTTCATGAGCGTTAAATGTCCTACCCAATGAAGACATGTCTGTCTGTTTGTTTGTTTATTTGTTTGTCCCTTGTTTGTTTGTTTTTTCATTGGCTTGAATATTCACAATGTTTTTTTTTCTCATTCCTGCAACTTTTGTGAGCTCCATATAATTATATACACGCTTGTTTCGGGTTGTTTTGTTGCTGTTGTTTTCTATTACCTGATCTTTCTTTCTATCCTTTTTATTTTTCGTTCTTAAGTTTATTCTCTCTCTCTCTCTCTCTCTCTCTCTCTCTCTCTCTCTCTCTCCTCTCTCTCTCTCTGTCTCTCTCTCTATCTCTCTCTCTCTCTCTCGTTTTTTTTTTTTCAATTGGGGAATACTTCACAATGGATGTGTGGCGTCCATCGTTTCATCTGCAGGCAATAAGTGATCATGTACAGGGAGGAGAAAGTACAGTGGGGCTGGAGCTGAGCTATGCCTGTATTGGTTGTGTCTTTCTTCCTGTGTGTCTCCGTCCTGTCTGTCTGTATCCTTCTCGGAATGTGTGCTTCGGGTTGTTTTTGTTATGACCGGGAAAGGGTTGGGATCGATATGTGATGTGTCTGTTGAGGAAGGCTGTGAGCCACATACTATCCTGGGCAAAAGAATGTTCTAGATGTGGCATATGTTGTTTTTTTGTTTTTGTTTTTTTTTTCTTTGGGGGTGGGGGGCGGCGGAGGGTGGGTGGGTGGGGTTGGGTTGGGGGGGGGGGGAGGGGGGAGGGGGAGGCAAGGGAATGGGAGGGGAGAGGCGAGAGGGGGTATGATTGTTCACGATGGAAGGGTTTTGACGTGCGGGGGGTTGGAGGAGGAGGAGGAGGAGTAGAAGAGGAGGAGGAGGAGGAGGCAGAGGCAGGGAGTAGGAAGGAAGGGGACTGATGAGCCACACGTGGAGAGAGCATTAACACCCTCACGGCATCCTCATCCATACATTCCAATCACCCGCTCCCCCCCCCCACCCCCACCCCACCCCCACCCACTCCACAGCCCTCCTCCAATTAAATTCCCCCGACACACCTTGCGCTCCCTTCCGCCTCCTACCACCCACCCACCTCCCACCTCGCCTCAGGTATTCTTTCTCCTCTCGCATTTTCCACCCCACACCCCCACCCCCCACCAACCCCCACCCCTAACCCAAACCCACCCACCCCCAGCCCATTCCTCACCCCCCTACGATATCGCTTTCCCACCCACCCACCCACCCACTTCTTCCAACTAAACAAACAAAAAAAATCAAAAAAAAAAAAAAAAAAAAGAACAAAATCACAAGAAAAGGGTGGAAAACGTAATCCAAGAGAACAGAGTGAGCAAACCTTTCGGGCCTTAAACCCCTTTCTCCATGGGAAAGAACTCTTGAAGAAATCAGAAACTGAAAGAAGGAAAGGTGAACACAAATCATGGTAGGAGCGAACTCAAGTCGGTGGCTGCAGGGCCGAGTAGAAATCGGATGTGTTAGCGGAAAGGA
>CM065736.1:38037334-38039834 GCA_033310375.1 Conus canariensis
AGCATGTACAATGTAATGAATGGATCAGCCCCGAAGATAATCTTTGAAAGCTTTGTCTTCAATAGTTACAGACATACACATAAACTGTCTCTTCCCAGACCTCGATGTAATCTTTATAAATCAAGTTTTCTGTACTCTGGAGGGACCGCATGGAATAATTTGCCTTCCTCCATAAAATCATGTCGCTCAAAATATACATTTAAAAAAGCACTAAAAATGCATTTGATAGAAACTCTGCGCATCAATTGAAGTCATTTCCTGTCTTTCCTTCCCATTTTCCTCTTGTTCTCTCTTAGGCTAAAGCCACTTTCTCTTGCGCTAGAACTAACAGCCACCTTTCTTTTCTCCGACACTGTCTTCACCATCGTATTATTCCAGTAGGATTTCAACTTACACATTCTCCCTCTGACCTTAACAACAAGTTCCTGTGTTCTAAAACTAACAAAATTTTGCAACAAGCAAGCTTTCAACTCATGAAGACCCACATTCAAGCTCTCTGCACCAAACTCCATGGCACCCAGCACACACTATTTATTACTGACAAAGCACTCACGCGCACACTCAACCCTTCTTCTATCCTGTATCTCAAAATGACAGTCATCAACCTCAACGCACTACTCTACCATCACCTACATAAAAACAAACAGAATAAAATTCTGAAATTTTCCACTGCTAACCACCCTGTTAAGGTTTCCTTTCCAGCCCCTCCAACAGCCGCCTTCTTGCGCACCAGTCCTGTTTCCTGCCTCTGCCACCCCCTCACCCCCTGGACGCCTGCCGCCCCCTGGATCTTCGACTGACACCCTCACCACCCTGTCCCGCTCTGTTGATGCTCCTCCTGCGGCTGCCCCGTTGCGTACCAGTCCTGTTCCTGCGTCTGCCATCCCTTCACCCCCTGGACATCTGCAGCCCCCTGGATTTCCTACTGACAACCCTCACCACCTCGCCTCTTTCGACTGACAACACATGTGATAAACTGGTACACACGCATACCTCCTACCCTCCATCTGTCTGCCTCTGAAGAATCTGTACTCTCTAGGGGTCTCAAATTCATCCCCAGGAAGCCCTCCATCAACAAGTACGACGTCATCCATGACTGCGAACGCTTCTTTCGTTCCTTGAGATGGATGGCCGTGCTTGGTCACCCTCCCAAACGTACCTTCAACCCTGACGATGATTTATTTCACAAACTTTTCCACACCCCTGTCTACCGAGAACCACCTCGTGGGAATAATGAAGTTGAATGCTACATCAAAACTTGCCTCTCTGAATTACGCAAACTTAAATTCTCCCCCAGCACGATTTCCAACCTTACCCCCACAGAAATTCAAGCTCTTGAGTCCCTCCGCAAGAGGGATGACATTGTCATAAAACCAGCTGACAAAGGTGGTGCGGTAGTGGTGTGGGACAGGAACCTGTATATTGCAGAAGCTCTCAGGCAACTCAACGACACCACCTGCTACCAGAAACTGGAACAGCCCACCCTCCCAGTAGACCAGAAAACTATTTCAAAAACCATCAAGGACCTTGTCAAAAAAGGCCACTTACCCCCTACGGCTAAACTGTTGATCAAAGCCAAGACCAGAGAGTCAATTTTCTACCTTCTGCCCAAAATTCACAAGGCTAACACCCCTGGTAGACCCATCGTCTCAGCCTGCAGTTGCCCCACAGAAAATATTTCCGAATACCTTGACTCCATCCTCCAACCCCTCGTTCAAGACCTGCCTACGTTCATCAAGGACACTACTCATGCTCTCAGTCTCATCAATGACCTCCACCTCAATCCGAAGTTTCAGCCTAAATATCTATTCACTTTCGACGTGACATCTCTGTATACTAGTATTCCCCATGCAGATGGACTGCAAGCCCTGTCATTTTTTCTCAACCAAAGAAAAGACCCTTCCCCTGTGACCACCACTCTTATTCGCCTTGCGGAACTTGTCCTCACCAACAGCACCTTTACCTTCCTTGGCGACACCTTCAAACAAATCAGTGGTGTCGCCGTGGGCACCAAAATGGGCCCCAGCTACGCGTGCCTCTTCAAGGGATACTTTGAACACAACTTCCTGCAACAATACCATGGTTCTATCCCTGAATTCTATAAACGCTACATTGATGACGGACTTGGTGCCACCTCCATGCCCATCAGTGATCTCCATGTCTTCATCACAGCAGTCCAGAACTTTCATCCAGCAATCAAGTTCACCTACGCAATATCTGAAAAGTGCATCACTTTCCTTGACATGAGTCTCTCCATCACTGATAGTGGACTCTCCACTTCCATCCACTACAAACCTACGGACTCCCACTCTTATCTCGACTACAGATCGTCACATAATCCCAGTACCAAAACCAGCATACCCTATTCTCAGTTCTTGAGGCTCCGCAGACTCTGCTCTGAGAACTCTGTCTTTGATGTAAAAGCCCTTGAAATGAAACTTCTTCCTTGATCGCCACTACCCCGAAGACATCATTGATCGTGCTCTCCAGAAAGTCCAGC
>CM065736.1:38044834-38057334 GCA_033310375.1 Conus canariensis
CACGCACGCACACGCACGCACGCACGCACGCACACACACACACGCACGTACACACGACACACACACAGATAGACAGACAGACAGACAGACAGACAGACAGACAGACAGATAGATAGATAGAGAGAGAGGGATGGAGCGATAGACAGAGCATAGGTAGAGCTGAAAAAATGAAGACGAAGTAGTTTCTAATTCAGCATCTTTCTATGCAAAAAGCGACCTTTTTTTAATACAAATACCATAAATATTATTTCACAGGGATAAAATACTTTGACTCGAAGTAGTACATGGAAATTCATTTCTTATCAGATGTCAAGATAGGACGTGTGTTAACGACCAATCTGTCGCCCCTGCCCAATTTGTCGCCCGACGACAGATTGGTCCTCAACACCGTGACCAATTTGTCGCCCAGGCGACAGATTGGTCCTCAACACCAGGACCAGTCTGTCGCCCATTCTAAGTTTCTGAGGGCGACAGATTGGGTTGCACTTCACTGTCCAATCTGTCGCCCCTTGGCCAATTGGCGCCAACTTACCTTGCTCTCAACAAGTTGATGCTGGGCCACAGTTTCTCTCATTCCCACACTTTCTTTCACTTTAGGAGAAAGTGTGGGGGCTCATTTTCTCTCACTTAAGAAGAAAGTGCGGAATTGAGAGAAAGTATGGGGGCGCCCCCACACTTTCTCCGATTGTGAGAGAAAGTGTGGGAAGTGTCCCATATCTTTATTAATTTATATATTTATTTTCAATTTCGTTATTAGTTTCTTGTCTTTCCTTAACATCAAACTAAGAGCCAAATGATAATAAAATCCAATAAAAAGTGATGGAATGAGACAGGAATTTATTGCTGTTTTTCTATTGAATGGTCACATTGAGAAATCTTCAGAGTGCATAATCAATCAGAAAAATCAAACTTGCAAGTGTCAAGTAGTTAAATCAACTAGTTATCAAATCCAAATAATATAATTCACGCTGGAAAGTAGGCAAACACACAAAAATATTGCTTGTGTTATTTTGTTAAGTTTATATGGACATGGTATTAAACATTGGCCATAAACGTTACCTGTCCAACACTCTCCCTATCGAATGGGGTGACCACGAAGTAGTTCAGTTTATTGTAAAATCCAAATGTTCACCACTTAGGCTGTGTATGCTCTAATGGTAATTTTATAATATTCACAACCTAGGTAACTACTGGTCAGTGCCAAAACCAGTGGTCAGCTTCATGCAAATTCCACGTTTTCACTATTTCACTGCATATTGGTGTGTTATAAACGCTTCTGCACGGTTTACAATATAGATGTCCGGTGGTCAACAAGATTGACCAGTGGTTAGTTTCATGTAAATTTAATATTTTCCTGAGTTCACTCCATATTGATATGTTTAATGCTTTCTTTTTTAATGTAGAAGACCAGTGGTCTGCAAGAAAGACTAGTGGTCAGTTTTATGTCAATTTCATATTTTCACTATCTCATTCTGTATTGATGTGTTATAGGGTGTATATGCTTCTTAAAACGTAGCATGACTAGTAGTTAACAACAATGACCTGTGACCAGTTTGGAAAACGTAATTGCCTACTGTTTATTATATGAATATTTCTGTGCTTCTTGCAATTTAGATGACCAGTGGTCAGTGACAATGACCAGTGATCAGTTTGATGCCAATTCCATATTTAAAAAAAAAATTGACAGACAGTGTTGTTGCAGTGGTCAGTGACAATGACCAGTGATCAGTTTGATGCCAATTCCATATTTTAAAAAATGTTTGACAGACAGAATGTTGTTGTGGTATGGGCGTTTCTCTGCTCCTTACAATGCAGATGACCGGTAATCAGCAAGAATGACCAGTTTCCATTGTGATGTAAATTCCATGTTTTCTCTATTTGATTGCATATTATTGTGTGATGAGCTTTTTTTTCTACCTTTTGTGACGTAGATGACCTGTGGTCACTTTGATGCAGTATCTATCTATATATGTTTTTTAATATGTACGTCTTCTCTTAATATGATGTAGGTCAAAATAGGTTGTATAGATTCTGTATCAAAGAGATCATGAACACCACTGAACTGACCATGTACAGAAAAACCCGGTTAATTGAAAGAGCCTTCGAACCACCTATGGACTTTTAATTATCCGAATTTGAAAGTATCCGCGTGTTGAGTTAATCTAAAGTTTTGCCCAATCTAAAACAAACTCAAAATAAACCTAACAAATTGAAATTAACTGAGCAAGTCAAGGAGTAGTCCCAAGGAATTTCAATTAATTGGGCTTTGTTGCAGCATTGGCATTACTAGGAACCGAAAAGGACGAGAGAGAGAGAGAGAGAGAGAGAGAGAGAGAGAGAGAGAGAGAGAGAGAGAGACAGACAGACAGACAGACAGACAGACAGACAGACAGAGACAGACAGACAGACAGAGGACAGAGACAGAAACAGAGAGAGTCAGAGTGAGACAGAGAGAGAAGAGAGAGAGAGAGAGAGAGAGAGAGAGAGAGACACAGAGAAAGACAGACAGAGAGAGAGAGAGAGAGAGAGAGAGAGAGAGAGAGAGCGTGGATGTGGGGTGGGTAGGGAGAAGGGGGGGGGGGGGGCAGAGTGGAAGTGTGTTTGTTTGAGTTAAGCAAGCACAATTTTTTAAATTATCTTCTTTTTGAAAAAAAAAATGTGTTGAATCCAGCGCTTCAAATTAACTGGGTTTTAGTTTGGTTGGGACCAAGATCTCACTTGCAGCTAACTAATGATTCAAATGAACCAAATTTCAATCAACAGCGAGAAGAAGAACTCTGGCCGGTACTTAAAACCCTTTCACCGCCAAGCATGTTTTATGAAAATGACTTTTTAAGAAATAAAACACTGGAAAACGCCCTGTTATCGACTCTGCAGGCAACCAAATGACTTTGTGATTATTCCCCCTGTGCTGATGTCAAGTAGTGTGTTCTTATCTCTTTGAATAAGAGAGTAAGAGTTGTCTGAGTTACGTCCCTTTATTGTTGAGTAAACTTGACATCGGCAGTTGATGACTTGAAATTATCCGGGAATTGAAATTTATCCGAGTTCATATAAACCAGATTTTATTGTGTAAATGAACAATGGGTCTTAGGTCCACATTTCCTGTAGAGATGTGATTGTAGACCTACTGTCTCACGGATATTACTGACGTGTCACACACTGTGGATCATTTGGTCAGCAACGATGTACAGAGGCCATTTTCTTTCAAAATTGAGATTAGAAATCCTTTACCGACATTTATTTTCATATATTATTATTATTATATTGGGTATTTATATAGCGTCTATCCTCGGTCACAGACCAAGCTCTAAGCGCTTTACAATAAACACACTACTTCACTCACTCAACGGGCTGCCTACCCAGGTAGAGCCGGCCGAAGAGCAGCCTACTGGCGCTCATTCAGTCGTTTCCCGTACCATTCAAAAATCAGTCACTCATTTTCATTTATCTCATGTATTCCTCCAGTTTCTCACATAGGATGCATGCGATGTTTATACGTGTCCTCCATTTCCACCGGTACACGATGGCACACGATAACAGTAAGTGACATTTTTTGTGGCTTGGTGCATGAGAGAATTTCCACAAGAAGATATCTACAAATATCAAAAAGGTGTAGGCCTAGGCCATATAGAGTCTATTATGTCAGACAGTGGCAGAAAAAAGATGAATAAAGAAAACACGGGCATCGCCGTGTTGTAGCAACGCATTATTGGGGCATTGTTGTGCAACAGCTGGAAGCATTTGAACAATGCAAACCAGTCACAATCATAACTTCACCACCCCCTCCAAATGTTAATAAAACAATCAAACTATTACATACTTGGTGTGATATGAAAGGCACTTTTATCCTCAAATTTGATGTGAGGCTTGCTTTGGTCATGTTAACGTTTCACATGAACCACTTGTGACTGGGACGATTCAGACAGACGTGGTTCAGGCAAGTCGTGGTGCCCCAATCGTTTAGTGAGAGATAGAGGGTACATGATGATTGTATCAAAAAGTGCATGGCGGGAGGAAAGCAAGGGTGGTGTGTGTGTGTGCGTGTGTGTGTGTGTGTGTGTGTGTGTGTGTGTGTGTGTGTTTGTGTGTGTGTGTGTGAGAGAGAGAGAGAGAGAGAGAGAGAGAGAGAAGAGAGAGAGAGCTGGATGATCCTGATTTAAAACGGATATGATTTTGACAAAAGATAGTCATCTTTCAAGCAGCTGTTGCTAGACCTACAAAACCTCTCGGCTCCTTTGCGCTGACATTTGATTGCTGCAACTGGCCTGACTAAAAAACACTTTTCTTTCAAAAGGTGCCAGAATGGTCAGCTCATTGACCCTGGACCCTCCAGAGAAGAAGAAAACACAAGACAGGTTGCACCTTGCAAAACTACTTGCCCAGTTCCTTGGCAACAATCATCTCACATTCTTTCTCCCCAACACCCTCTCTCTCTCTCTCTCTCTCTCTCTCTCTCTCTTCTCTCTCTCTCTCTCTCTCTCTACACACACACACACACACACACTCACACACACACGACACACACACACACACACACACACACACACACACACACACACACACACACACACACACACACACAAAGAACTAAGAAGACCACAAAAATAGGAGAAACAAGAGCATCGCCGAGCGGCATCAACGCTGAGTGGCAGACATGTCCTTTGCCCATCACGCCCTCCTTGCCTCCCCTTCCCATCACATCTTAGCCTTATCGATTTAGTCAAACCATTCCAAAGATATCCTAGGGAAAGACAATTTACCGATTTTCCCATTTTCATGCACCAGTGATCTCCTTGACGTTAATCAATACACAATATTCAGAAGCTTTATAAACCAAACGAAGATGGCACATCAACACATAGAATATGAAGCAGGTAAGTCCACCCATTTAGAAGGTATTCTTGAGACAGTAAGAAGAGAAAAAAATACCCTCCAACAAACTTTTTAACCTTGACCTTGACCTTAATTGGAACACAATATCTGCAAGCACCATAAGCCAAACCACCTACACACCAAGCTTCAACACCCTATGCCAACCCATGCCTGAGATAAAGGTAAAAATATTTGTTGCAGTTTTCAAGGTCATACAACAAGGTCATGACCCTGACCTTAAAAGCTCATATGTGGATGCTTTTCTTTAAAGGTGGCACATCAACACACAAAATATGAAGCTTGTCAGTCTACCCATTTGGGAGATATTCTCTGGACAGTTACTTAAACGAAAAAAGACGACCTGCTGATTTTCAGTCTCCAGCAAACTTTTTGACTTTGACCTTGACCTTGATGGGAACACAATATGCAGAAGCACCATAAACTGAACCACCTACACACCAAGTTTCAATATCCTATGTCAACCAGTGCTCGAAATATGGCTAAACATATGTTTTTAGTTTTCAAGGTCATACATCAAGATCGTGATCTTGACCTTGATAATTCTTTTCAAATCTCTTGTTATTAAGGTGGCACACTAACACTCAAAATTTGAATTGATTCTGTTAATCCGTTTGGAAGACAGGACTGGGACAAAAATTTACTCACCCTCTGATTTTCAGGGTCCAGCGATCTGCTTGACCTTGACCTTGATCACTACACAATATTTGGAAGCGTGATATTCTAAACCATACTCATACCATGTTTCAACATCCTGTGTTGAGTGGTTCTTGAGATATGGATAAAATAGATTTTCTGTTTTCAAGATCATACGCCAAGGTCATGACCTGGACCTTGAACTTTTTGGTCACACCATTTCCCATCAAAGTGACACACCACCACACAACACTTGAACTGATTCTGCCTTTCCGTTTCGCAGATATCAAGTGGACATAAAAAAAAAAAAAAAAAAAAAAACAGACCGCGACGAATTTATACTTCTTTGCCAGTTTGCAAACCAGGCAAAGGACAAAAACAAATCAAGAAATAGCTACAACAACAATAGTGCATTTAAGTCTCTTTTGAACAAACTGCTTATTTATTTCTATTTTGGGATTCTCCATACAATCAGCATAAAAACAACAATAAGCAACAGAAACATATATAACCACAAGCAAAGCAAAGTAAGAGTAGTCATTTATAGAGCAAGACCTTGCAGCACCCCCTCCCCCCACCCTCCCTAAAAAATTTTTTTTTAACTGTTTAGACGTCAGTACATATATGCACTTCTAACAATGATCTCAACTGTAGAAATCACAACCCGATTTGGGACTTCCAACGTCCAAGACTTTAAAATCAAATCCAATTTTTTTTTTTTTTAGATCTGTGGCGAGTGTTTAAAATGTATTTAACTTTGGTTGAACCCAAAACGAAAAAGGAAGCATCTGGGTGTTAATGATCGTTAAATATTTAGATCAACCAGTAACAGGACAATAAAATGAGGACTTGCAATTCAAACAAAAAAGAAATGAAATAATGCTTTGCAGCTATAACAAAAACAAAAAAAGGATAGGCATCTAGCTGATAATTAGTATAAATAAAATAGCTTATCTACAATATGAAAGAAAGAACAAATCATCCATAAACGGTTTGCTTCTTCAAAGAACACCAACTTCATGATTAAAAATAAGTGTTGAACCACCAAAAAACAACGAACTAACAAAAATCCAGTTAAGCAACAACTATTTGCTTCCTCAAAGAACACTACTTTCATTAAAAAAAAAAAGCGTAGAACTGTCCAAAAAGCAACATAACAATCGTCCATTTTAGCAATACCTGTTTGCTTCTCTAAAGAACATTACTTTCATATAAAAAAAAAAAAAAAACAAGCGTAGAACCGTCCAAAAACCAACAAACTAACAATCATCCATTTTAACAATAACTGTATGCTTTTTCAAAGGACACTACTTTATTGGTAAAAAAAAAATAAGGGTAGAAGCAAAAACAAAACTAACTATTGATGAAAAAAATGTGTAGAAGCAAAAAACTAACATAAAAAAACTGATAAAAAAAACACAACACACAAATTAAGCGAACAATCGAACACATGTTTGTTCATGGCCGTCTCGACGACACGTTTGTCACTTCATACGATCCAAACAACACAGCCCGCCAGAAAATCCAAGCCTAGAACCATTCTAACCCTATAACACCAACTGTGTGCTTCTTCACTTCCTGCCATGCAAACAACACAGCCCACCAGAAAATCCAAGCCCGGAACCATTCTAACACTAACTGTTTGCTTCTTCAAAGAGCACTAACGTCATGATTAAAAAATAGCACAGAACCATTCAAAACGGAAAAAAAAAGCCATACAAATACGAAAAAATAAACCGATGAAACAGAGGAACAAACAAGAGGAGTAGAAACACTCCAACTTCAAAAGTAGTTCGCTGTGACGCTGTGTTTTTTCTATCCGCTCAAATATTCCCTCTTCAATCATGATGTCTTCCCTATAAGGTCTGTCCCATCAAAATATGCAACACCCGGGCCCAATCTGTCGCCGGGCGACAGATTTGTCCTGGTGTTGAAGACCAATCTGTCGCCGGGCGACAAATTGGGCAGGGGCGACAGATTGGTCGTTAACAAATGGTCCCCGGCCCCTAGACTGGCGTACTGTATTGAAAAAAATGTTAGAAAACAAAGAAAAATTGCTGCTTTCAACCCAAAAGGTTTGATAGGATTCTTGTATCAAGTGTCACATTAAAAGCCATGGGTGTGAAAAGTAACAATTGATGTAATTTGTATCATATTGAAAGAGTTATTATTCGTCACTATTTACGTTATCACACTTTGAATTTATGTTACGTAACCTCAAACACCCTCACCTGCTAAAGTTATTCGAACTGTACACCTCTCTGAAATCAGATGGATACAACATAGTTTTTGCTTGGGTTCCCAGCCATGTAGGCATTCAAGGCAAGGAAATGGTTGATCAACTTGCCAAGATTGCCACAAAGAAAGGGTTGAGCAGATTGTCTAACCTCACACTGATCTGAAACCCCCAGACTTATGTCAAAGACCTCTGGCAAGAGGAATGGGACTCTCAGATGGATAACAAACTATTTGAAATCCGTCCAAACCTAAAATAGTTTCTACTATGTTCCCGACGCGGCCGTAAAGAAGAAACATTTTTGTGCTGTTTGCATACAAGCCACTCGTTTTGCACCCATTCTTATCTTTTAAAAGGTAAAGAAGCTCCGTGGTGCATTCCATGTCAAGTACCAATCACAGTGAAACATATCCTTTTAGAGTATTGGGACTCGCATGATGTGAGACATAAACACTGTGTAGCAGACTCCATGAACACCTTGCTAAGAGGTGTCCCGCCTGATGTGACCTTTGTGTTTCTGAGAGAGATGAACATTTTTCAAATTTCTAGATTTTACGAAGGAAAGATCTTTAACAACATTTCCTGTGTGTGCTTGGAAGATATGTTTTAAAGAGTTGTATGCGTGAGTTTTTTCAATGACTTGTGAGTTATTTTCAACATTTAACAGCCTTGATGTGGCCCTTCGGCGGGGCTATAAGTAACATTACCATTACAATTATTATGACAGAGGTTATTTTGTTTGTTTACACTTACAGACATAATCGTGTTAAACCTTGAATTTTAGGAGTGAGATGTGAACTGAAATACAGGTGAGATAAAAATAAAAAAAGCATGCTGTTGGATAGAAACTTGATTTTATGATTTAAAAAGAAATGGCCACCCTACAGTGAACAATATCCACAATGTAAATAACATAATGCATTCATTCAAATGGCACGCTGTAACGATTTATCACTTTTTGACATGATGCCATGTTACACTAATTACTTCAACTGCACACGTCTTCCACTGAAACATCAATACTTCTGCGTTTGATTAAATACGTCTAGTTCAGAAAATATAATGATTACACAAGCTACTGAAAAGATTAATCAACAACAATTAGCGACTTGCACTGTCTTTTCTTTTTGTGTACTTTCCCCCTTCTCGTCTCCCATGTTGTTTAGATCGTTTTCTCGGCGCATGGTAAATGTTTCCGACTCATAGAAATTAAACACTCTTCCAACGTCATAAGACTGCTTCTCTATATAATGTTCGAAAATGATTGATACCTCTGCTATTTTTTTTTTTTTTTTTTTTTTTTTTTTTTGCTGTCCCAACCTCTGCGCCACCTCAGAGGCAGTGTACCCACGCCGCTCATTCCGACACCCCGTCCACAGCCACAGCGGTCGCCCCCCCCCCCCCCCCCCCCCCCCCCCCCCCCGCGCACCCGCCGGCACCGGCAATCCACAGGGAGCAGTCAATGTCAAGTCGTCAAGAGGCAACCCACCGGAGGAGACTGCACTGCTGCCGAGTCACTTCGGTGGTGTTCAGTGGCGCCTGTTCTGATCTAACATACGCAGGACACCACCTACTAAGCCCCCTACTGACGACAATAATTGCTTAAACGCGAAGCCGGCGTGAGTGACCTCTCCCTCCGGAGGGCGCCACCACGTCCGTCCAACGACAGCCCCCATAGACTCGCCGATACCGGTGACCCCGACGGAACCAAACCAAAGCCACAGACGTGGAGAGGACATCGAAACTGGATACCTCTGCTAATTAGTTCAACTCGTCACATTTCTATAGATGAGAATATTTTATATGATTTTGACTTGACGCCTCTTCCTGAACGCTGTATGTACATTCACTGAATATGTTATGGTATGATAATGTGAAATGTGCTTGAGGTGACAAAGAACCTTCTTTGCAAAGAACAAAATTGTTTTTGTAAATTTGTAAATAGAAACCAGATGCGTTTGACTAGCGGTAAGGGCCCAGACTCTAAGTGAACACTGTGTATTATAAAGTATCCGATATTACAAGCATAAGCCTTCATGAAAGATTGAAAAAGAAGAAGGAAAAAAAAAGGGGGGGGGGGGGGCTTTTGAAGAAACCACATTTTTGGCCTTGGCCTTTGGTCACAATACAAAAACGGAATGGGGAGGGGATGGTGGGACATAAAACCAATGAGCAAATCAGCTGACTTAAGAGGCTTAGAGAGACAGACAGACAGACAGGCAATGAGCAAACTCAGCTGACTTAAGAGGCTTAGAGAGAGAGAGAGAGAGAGAGAGAGAGAGAGAGAGAGAGAGAGAGGCAGAAGACAGACAGACAGACAGACAGACAGGCAATGAGCAAATAAACTGATCTTAGAGGCTTAGAGAGAGAGAGAGAGAGAGACAGAAAGACAGACAGACAGACAGACAGACAATGAGCAAATCAGCTGATTTTAGAGGCTTAGAGAGAGATAGAGAGAGAGAGAGCGAGACAGAGACAGAGACAGAGAGTCACAGAGACAGAGACAGAGAGAATGACTGAGATAGCCAAACAGACAGACAGACAGACCAAACGGACAGACAAGCAGAGACAGACATTGAATGTGATCGTAGCATCGTTGTTAATCATCCACGTCTCCGTTCATTGTGCGCGC
Source organism: Conus canariensis (assembly GCA_033310375.1). Classification (NCBI taxonomy): domain Eukaryota; kingdom Metazoa; phylum Mollusca; class Gastropoda; order Neogastropoda; family Conidae; genus Conus; species Conus canariensis. The sequence goes on from CM065736.1 coordinate 38,055,232, forward strand.
GTTTGTGTGTGTTCGTTGTTTAAATTCTTTTTACTTTAAGTGATATAAGACCAGAGAGAGAGAGAGAGAGAGAGAGAGGAGTGTGTGTGTGTGTGTGTGTGTGTGTGTGTGTGTGTGTGTGTGTGTGTGTGTGTGTGTGTGTGTGTGTGTGTCGCCCTGTGGGTTGGGCATAGAATAGACCCACTGCCCTGCCAGATTGACCGCATCTGCATTAGCCGCACGTTCAGGAGATCATGGCGGGATGTACGAGTGATGAGAGGTGCTGACATGTCATCAGACCACCACCTCTTTTAACAACAGTGAGACTTCGCCTCAAAGATTCACCAACGCCAACAACACACGGACAAGGTACAATGTTGGACTGCTCAGAAACAGGGACACACAAACAGCATTCCAGATCAGCCTTTCCAACAGGTTCCAGCCGCTACAAGAGCTGATAGAAGACGGATGAGATGGACATCGAGACACACTGGGAACACTGCAAGAAGCTCTGGCATGACACATGTGAAGAGATCTTTGGCAAGAAGAAGGCCCAGCACAAGGAATGGATCTCTGCCGACACCATCCACAAGCTGGAAACAAGGAGAGAGAAGAAAACTACGCTGAACAGGAGCCGAACAAGAGCAGCTAAGGCAAAGGCACAGGGAGAGCACACAGCAGCGAACAGAGAAGTAAAGAGGAGCATCAAGAAGGACAAGAGGGACTACTTTGACGACCTGGCCAGCCAAGCAGAGGCAGCAGCCGGACAGGGGAACCTGAAGGACCTGTACCTGGTGACCAAGAAGCTGACGGGCAAGTTCCAACAGACAGACAAGCCAGTGAAGGACAAGAACGGAAACCCACTGACAACAACCGAGGAACAGCTGAAACGATGGGCAGAACACTTCAGGGAGCTACTGAGCCGCCCCGCCCCTGACGCACAACCAGACATCTCACCCGCAGAGTCAGAACTGCCCATCAGCTGCGACAAACCCGCAAAGGCAGAGATCAAGAAGGCCATCATGACTCTGAAAATGAATGGGAAGGCTGCAGGGCCGGACGAGATACCAGCAGAAGCCATCAAAGCAGACACAGAGACAGCTGTCAACATGCTATACAGCCTCTTCAGCAAGATCTGGGAGAAGGAGGAGGTACCATCCCAGTGGAAAGAAGGAATCATCATCAAGCTGCCGAAGAAAGGAGACCTCAGGGACTGCAGCAACTACCGAGGGATCATGCTCCTGTCAACGCCAAGCAAGGTTCTCAACAGGGTTCTACTGGAGAGGATGAGGGGGGCTGTCGACCCCAAACTCCGAGACCAGCAGGCAGGCTTCCGGCAGAACAAATCATGTGCCGACCAGATCGCCAGCCTGCGCATCATGATGGAGCAAGAAGACCATCTCCTTCATCCGGTGCACCTATCAGGACATGAACGGCAGGACTGCCCACGCCGCCAGCTGTACGAAAGTTTCGATGTGAAGACCGGAGTTCGGCAGGGGTGCCTGCTGTCACCGTTCCTCTTCCTCCTGGTCATCGACTGGATCATGAAGACCACTACAACAGGCAGGAACAACGGTATACAGTTGACACTCTGGACGCAGCTCGACGACCTCGACTTCGATGACGACCTGGCACTCCTGTCACACAGCCACAGCCAGATGCAGGACAAGACCACTCGCCTGGAGACCACATCAGCCGGGACAGGGCTCAAGATCAACAGGAAGAAGACCGAGCTGATGAAAATCAACATCACTGCCAACACATCAGTCACAGTCGGTGGAGAGCCCATCAGGGAGGTGGAGTCTTTCGTCTACCTGGAAAGCATGGTTGACCAACAGGGAAGCATGGACCGAGACATCACAGCCAGAATCGGCAAGGCAAGAGCAGCTTCGTCGTGCTCAAGAACATCTGGCCATCTGGAGGAATCAGCATAAAGACCAAACTCCGCATCTTCATCTCCAATGTGAAGTCAATTCTGCTCTACGGATGCGAGACATGGCGGACAACAAAGACGATGCAACAAAAGATTCAGACATTCTTCAACACCTGTCTGAGGCGCATCTACAAAATCCGATGGCAGGAGAAGATCCGAAACGAAGATCTGTGGGAGCGAGCGGGACAGGA